>OY986987.1:3752226-4259916 GCA_963920545.1 Lepidium didymum
GAAAGAAAGTAGGTGTGTTGGTCTTACTTTAAGGGTCCACCAATGGATACGGCAATCTAAATAATTTCATCAAAAATGTTAATTTTATTGGATTTTGACGTACATAGTGCATATCTTACGTATATCAACAATGGTCCATTTATATGTCTACTTATTTCGTGAATTATTATCTCAATAAAGGATGGTCCTTTATGTCTTTGTTATAAATGACGTGAATAGATATCTCTTCAAAATGGATTCAATTAAATTTTGTTATGGAAACAATGGATTAAACGAGGAAGTGAGTTCGCCAATGTTCAATTCTGCAGTTTCTGCACCAAGGTTTGATTTTAGCTTGTCGTATAACCCTACAATATAGTTTGAGTTATGAATCGAATTTTATCGATCCAATCATTAACAAAATAAAATAAAATAAAAATATATAATGAAAAAATATTTTAGTCAAATAATTAAATATGTAACTCTGCATATTGTTTCACGGCAAGTTTGATTTTAAAAATTGTGTAATCTCGTATAGTAGTATGTAGAATTCGAAAAGTTTGAGTTATATGTGTAAATTTTATAGATCCAGATATTAGATAAAAAGATAATAATACAACAAATAGTAGGAGTAATACATAACACACTATCTCCATCTCTATAATTAAACCATTAACAACTTCTTATAATAGATTGGAAAAGGAGAATAATTCATGGGTAAGTACTTATAAGTAGTAACACATTGATATGGTGAAGTTCTCTATTCGATAAGGCCCAACTGAAGCCCAAAAATGAATCCACTAGGTACCATTGGATGGATCCCTAACGATTGCCAACTTTGCTATCGTTACGAATGCCTTACTGTATTTGGTACCCTACCTTGACTTTTTAAAACTTCAATTAATTTATTGAAAATTTACTTAAGGCAACGAAGTTAATGACAAGCGTTAAAGCAAGGGCAATTATGCCTTGGACTTTAATGTCTAGCTTGATGGTTCTACAAGACAGTAGAAAACAAATCCACAATGTATATTTATGATTTGGTATCTTACTTTCACTCAATATCCATAACATCCAAAAAAACCGTACCAAACCAAAACCATTAAACACAAAAAAATTGAACCAAACCAAAGTTGTAAAACCTGAAAGCCAATTTCGAAATTAGATTTATTGTTTGGAAACTAGAAAGCCAATTTTGAAATTAAATTTATTGTTTAGGCCGGCCTGAAAAATCAATTTTTTGTCTAGCTCACTAGTATTGGGTTGGCGAATTCGCGGGTCCCACCCCGCAAAAAGTCCGCAAATTTGTTTTTTCTTAACACGAACCCGCCCCGCGAAACCCGCAAAAAACAGGTTCTGATTCGCAAACCCGAACCTGCAGGCCGCGGGCCCAATTCCCACCTCTAGCTCACTTTAAACATGATTTAAATATTAAAGTCACCGAGTTTTTTTCAATCAGGTGGTTAGGATGATCAACTAATGACTCGACACTAGAGGTTGAATTTTTTTCCCACTATATATAAGTTTAAGAGGTAGATTTTAAGTTATGGATCGGTTTTTGTAGATTTAGTAGTTTTGACAAAAAAAACATTAAAATCAAGCTTGATTGATATATATTAAACTCCACTAGAATATGGTTCATAGGAAAAGGGACCATATGTGGTTAAGGTCAACCAAGAAGTACGAAATGAAGAAAGTAGCCAGCAGAACTACTAGGGCCGGGCCCATTTCGGCCTACCAAAAAAGTCTTATGGAAAATGTAACATATATTAATTGGACTGTTGAATTTACTCTCTAGTATGAAAGAGGCCTTTTCAGATGTGTTATTAAATACAGAATACGAAGGTCAAATAGAAGAGAGCAAACAAAACCATGACTTGCTCCAAACCACAAAACCCAAAAGAAAAGACCAGAAAGTCACAAACCCGACAATATCAAACCGATACAATTGCTTTATAAACTTTAGAAAAACACAAGCTTGGAACTTCCAAGTAACCCAATTAGAAACCAAACTTTCTTCGTGATTATTTTTTGATTCTTCCTTTTAAGGTTTCCAGATGAGTGTAGTCTCTGCAATCATGGAAGTAACAATGTAAGGATCCATGTTTGAAGCTGGCCTCCTATCTTCAAAGTATCCTTTCCCTTCTTTCTCAGTATCACGTCCTACTCGGATCGATGCACCGCGGTTTGCAACACCCTTTTCAAGCAAACATTCATACAGAAAACGATCAGTAAACATACAAAGATATCGTCATTGGAGATAACTTAGAGAACACGATGTGTATCTTGCAAATCAAGTAATATCTTTACCCAAAGGAAAGTGTTGATGTCAGCTGTTTCATGGTGTCCAGTGAGACGACGCTCGTTTCCTTCACCGTAAGCAGAAATGTGTTCCTTGTGTCTCAGTCCCAGCTTCTCAATTGCCTCCTTAATTATCTCGTATCCTCCTTCTTCCCTCATCGATTTCGTACTGAAAAACATATGTTTCAATTTGTGTTTTTTCTTTCAGATACATTGTAAAGTTCAATTACATTAACAAACTGAAACCTTTATGATCCTTTTACCTGTAATTGGTGTGAGCACCAGCTCCATTCCAGTCACCAGGAATCGGCTTTGGGTCAAAAGATACAACCACACCAGCAATCTCTGTGATCCTCTGTTTTAAAAATCACCAAATCTTAGTATTTGAGAGTATATTCCTTAAAAAGATTACTAAATTGGTGTAATTCTACCTCCAAAATGTAACGAGCGATCCAAAGTTCATCAGCAGCTGAGATACCAACAGATGGACCTACTTGAAACTCCCACTGTCTCAACAAAAACGGTTTTGGTTAAACCAAAAGATTGCAAAATTTTGGGTCATTGGTTTGGTTATTGGAGATTTACCTGACCAGGCATGACTTCACCATTGATCCCACTGATGTTAATTCCGGAATACAAACAAGCCTTGTAATGAGCATCAACAATGTCTCTTCCAAAGGATTTGTCAGCTCCAATACTGCAATAATATGGTCCCTGCAATAGATAGGTTTAAGAGTCTGAGAACAAAGAGAATCAAAGAAGAAGCAGAAGACCAAACAAAACAGAATATACCTGAGGCCCAGGGAAGCCACCAATGGGCCATCCAACAGGCCAGTTCACATCCTTCTGCAACAAAGTGTATTCTTGTTCGATTCCATACCTGATTAATCGAAAATTACAAAAATCAGCAAATTTATGACTGATAATCAAAACCAAAAACAGAGGAATTTGAATCAACCATGGAACTTCAGCTACAACATCAGGATTGCTAAAGATCTGAGATGCAGCATGTCGTTTGTTTGTAGGGATTGGTTCGCCAGCAGGAGTGTAAGCATCACACATAACCTGAATCAAACCGGTTTATATTGGTTTAATCTTTAACCGATAGAAAATCAGAACATACGTAAGAAAGCTAAAGTATTTATATAACTCACAAGAATGTTGTTGCCTCTACGGAATGGATCTTTGAAAATAGCTTGAGGGCTAAAAATTACAAACAAAACAAAATTAAAATAATGACAAAAAAAACAAAAGAGATTGATTTTGTTGTGAAATGGCTTACTATAAGATCACTTCACTGTCTTGACCAGGAGCTTGGTTAGTGCTCGAACCATCGTAATTCCATTTGGGAAGTTTCGATGGATCGGTCACTGGTCCAGGGAGAGTCTGTATGAAAACAAAACCAGAGATTCAGTGAGTGATTAAATCTAATCAAAACTCAACATTAGCTTTTGTTGTTGTAAGTCAATTTTCCTGGAAAGTGAAGGAAAGATTGATTATACCCTGGCTTTGCTTCTCATGTCCATTCCAGAACCACCAACCCTGTTTTGAAAAGTTGCAGAGAAACCAAATTAGAGCTTAAAAACATTGACTTTAAGATTCAAATCTCAAATGGGAAAAAGCAGAGGAAGAAGAACGAACCATATGTACTCAGCGATGATTTTTTCAGTGTTGTCAGAGAGGTCAAGGTTAACGAGATCTGCAAGAAGACTCATGATTGTGAAAAGGGAAGACAAAAAGGTTGAATTTTTGTAATCAAAAACTTGTGTATGTTTGTTTGTTGATGAGATGATGTTTTGGAGTTCGTGGTGGTGAAGACTACTTATAGAGCAATGAGAGCTCACAGAGAAGGTGACGTGAGGATATTCTCTGTTTTTGTAATTATTATTTAATTAAGCTAATTTTTTATATTTTATTTTGTTACCAAAGGAATCACGGCGTATTAAGTTGAAATACTTAATTTATAATTAATTTTTGGTACTTAAGAAATTAAATTAATTGTTGACTTATTATACGTGATAATATCTACATTGGAATTAAAATGAAACTTAACATAAGTGCTTCTTCATTTATGGTCAATTGATTTTGAGTTGGAAGCTATATGATATTAGAACATGAACATACTTGCTCCATCAAACTGATCTAGCCCATCGAAATATGTCCAATTAATTTGTCCCGAAATTGATCATATAATAAGCTATTATCGAGACTAATGGCTAGACAGACCATTGTCTCGAAGGGGTGTGAGAATATTTTACATGGGAAGTTTAGATGGAACATAAATATTATATATAAGATAAAGTTATTTCATTCATTGCCAATTAATTTTGAGTTTGAAATCCATATTTGTACCGATTATATGTTTAATTAAAAATTACGGTAGGTAAGATAATTTATGTAGACGTTGATTTTTTTCAGTTCGGAAAAGTTGGTATTCTTTTAGAGTTATTAATATTTAATATTTTCAAAATTGACATTTTAGTCTGAATGGTAGCATTAACCTAAAATAAATGTGGCTGATATGAGATGAAACAAATGTTGTAGAATAAATAACAAATGTGTGTTATTCATTATGAATAATTTATACAATCAAATCTCTATATAATTATATATATTATTATCAACAAAAACAAAGCTAGTGTATTGAAATACAATAAAAAAGGTCGAAAAAAAGAAATACAATAGAAAGAATCAATTAGGTAATGATAATATTTTGAGATCAAACTTAAGAAAATTGTAATGAAGTTATTTATCACCATTGAATAGTTTACTTTTCTAATTTTATCATTCATTTAGATATTACAAAAAAATGAATTTTTGCTCCTAATAATAATTTCTTCTTTTTTTCTGTTTTGTTTTGTAGATGTTAACGAAAACTAAACTACATTGAATAATTATTCAATGTCAATAACTATAAATTATTTTAAACAATTTGAAAATCCATTAGTGGCTTTTATTTTGTTATTTATTTGATAGACAATCTCATTCATAATTCAAAAGTGAATAATTCAAACACTATTATGTAGAATTCCAATATAAATACTACAAAATTGAATATTTAACCACTAAATACATTTTTCCTACCCACTAAAGGTCTAGAATTTTATATAAATGATGTTTATTGATAAAGTCTAACATTCTCTGTCAATGTATTTTTTTCTTTGTCAATAATTAGATCGACAGTGTCTATTTCATAGCCAAAAGACCCAAAACTCACACCTTAAAATTTTTTTTTTTTTTTTTATTTATTTATTTATAGTAGAAAATAATCGAACTCCGATATCTAAAGATTTGTAAAGAAAATACTACGCTAATTCACTTCTCATATGCTGTCAATGTATAACTTATTGTTCAAAATATAAAATTTTGAAAATGGATAGACATGAAAAAAAAAAAAGGAAATGATTTTGATGCTTCCATTGAAAAACAAAACGCCAATATATATCCAAAGGTTGAAAATGAAAGAATAAAAGAAAGCAGAACATGTGCATAAGAGTCATAATCGAACCAGCTAAACCGCTTAAAAGACAAGTTGGAAGGTAAGTGTACGGCTTGAGGACGTATCGGTCCCACTCTTCATCCTTTAAAGTAAACCGCTTTCCCATAATTGTTGCTGTGAGCCTTACCCAATCATCAATCATCTACACATCTTTGTTTCTTTGGACCCAATTCTTACAATTATTTATGATACAAAAGAATACAAAATAAAATCTGCGATAGGGACAAAACAGATTCGATTTTTCTCGAGTATAACCCGCTGTTTTGAAGATTTAATTATTATTTATATTTCATTTTTACTCGCTATTATTTACTTTCTTTATTTTTTATAGTTTTTTATAATTGATGTTTTAATTTTTTCACACATATTAAAAAAATATTAATTATTTTATTTTTTTCTAAATAAAATATATTTAGTTACAAATTCAAAAAATAATATAATCAATCATAAATCAATTTCTAGAATTCAAATCGTCAAAAACACTAAAAACATACTAAATTTTGCATAAAAATTTTAAAACATCAATTAAAAGAAAATAAATATTTTTTCTAAAACATCAACTAAATGAAAACAGAAAGAATCTATGTTATGTGATACCCACTATTATTTATAACTCACTATTATTTATATGTTATGTGATACCAAAAATGTGTGTATGTTTTTTTTTTAATAATTGAATTGATAGTACCTTATCTCAGGCAAAACGCCCTAATTTCTATGAATTTTTTGACAGATTAACTTTTTCATTCATCTTTAATCTCAATTTTAAAATCCTATATGAACTACCTAATTGTGGCCAATTTCTACGTTGACCATTAACACCGTCAGTCAACGGTTAAGTTTATGTAATTTCGTTGTTAGGTGACATGTGTACAGCTGATTTAAGCGACATATATATGGCCGAATGAAAAAAAATAAAAAAATTCAAAAAAAATCGCAAATTTTTTTTTAAAATAAAATAATTTTTCATAATTTTTTTTAAAATAAAAAAATCAAAAAAGTTTAAGAAAATCAAAATAGTTTTTAAAAATATTTTTCTAATTTAAAAAATTAAAAATAAAATAAATTAAATACAACCTAACTATAACCATAACCCACCTGATTCAAAAATCCTCAACTCCAAAACCCTAATTCAAAATTTTTCACGAATCATAGAAACATATAATATAAATAAGTTGCTTGAAGCACCTACAGTGCCGGAAGCATCGACAGTGCCGGAAGCATTGACAGTGCCGGAAGCATCGACAGTGCTTTATCAACTCATAAATATAGGTGCACCTATTACCATACCAAAAACACTTGATTTGTTGAAAATTTCTAGGATTCGTGACGAATTTTGAATTAGGGTTTTAGAGTTGAGGATTATTGAATTGGGTGGATTATAATTGTAGTCATGTTGTAATCTGCTTGTAATTAGGCTATTTTTTGGTTAGTTATTGTGTCTATTTTTCGGTTAGTTAAGTTGTAATACATTTTATTTAATTTAATTTAATTTAATTTTTTTAATTAATTTTATTTTTTCAATTTTTGATTTTCAAAAATTGTTTTATTTTATATATATATTTAAAATATTTTCTTTGATTTTTTTAATTTTTTTGAATTTTTTATTCCATCATACATGTGTCGCTTAACGGCGAAATGATGGAAACTTAATCGTTGACTAACGATGTTAACGATCAATGTAGAAATATGCCACAATTAAGAAGTTCATGTAGGTTTTTTAAAATTTTAAGCACTAAATTGAAATTTAAAACGAGTGGAAAAGTTTATTAAAAAATCGGCATTGCCGAAAAATTTCAGTATTTTCCCCCTTATTTTGTAACTTAAATTTTATCATGCTCATAATTTTTTTTTTTTGTCAACATTGGGGTACAAATGGTCGGCCTATTAGTCAAATTCTTATATAATGTAGACGGTGAGATTTGATCTCTGGTTATGCAAGTACGTATGTCTTAGTGGACTTCCGTGTGCCACTAGACTAAAGGCCACTTGCAAATCATTTCTATTTGATGTGTTTCTAATTTTATTTATCAAAAAATAATTTTAGAAGACATTGTTCAAAACACAAAGAACTGAAAAAAAAATTATATTTTCAGAAACTTGTAGATGTAAAATAAAAATTGTATACATGAGCGGTATATAACTTCTATTATTATTTCACACATTAATTATTTATTTGTGAAAATATATACATATAAAATAGAGAATCTCATGTCCTATGCCCTCTCTAAAAGAGAAATTGTGTGCTATGTCCCCTAAATATTTCTTTTTATTTTAGCCCTTTTTGGGGTAGAAAGGGGTAGACCGAAATGACGAAAATATCCTTGGTCGCTTGTTTCTTAATTGGTGGGATGAAGTAAAAGATGTTTGTTCGCTATGTCTAGTGAATATGGTAATGGATGATATTTTTTAGGGAAAATTATGTATAATGCCATATTTAATTTTGAAATTATGACACATTCCACCAATATGAAAAGTGAGTGCTTCATTTGGTGGAGATCAATTCAGTTTCTAGAAATGTTTGACTCATAAGATGTGTTTGGCAATGAAGGCAAAAATAATAGTTGTGATATGGTGTGGTAAGTAATCGGACGTGTTTCCAAGACGTCTAGAATGGACAATATATGGGATGTATTCCAGACATTGATGTAGTTTGTGATGAAGATTAATTGGATGTCATAGGCATGGTAGGAGTCTACGAAATGTAGGGTAAAAATTAGAAGTAAATGAGGGGACGTAGAAGGTGGATGCAAAGAATGAGATAGTAGAACATATTGGATGTTTTCCCTGGACAAGTGCGTGGAGGCATTTAGAATGAACATGAAATGGGTAAAATCGTCTTTCTACATTACGAAAGAGGGCTAAAAAACAAAGAAAGTAAAAGTGAGCATGAGACATAATTTCGGAAAAAAATAGGGGCACTAGACGCAATTATTTCTATAAAATAACGCATTAGATTTCATTTTAAATCTCAAGGATACACTTTTTATTAGTTTTTATTATCAATATTTTTTTAAATCAATTTCTTTAATTAAAATAATCCCCATTGTTACAAGTGACCTTTGGTTTAGTGGCAGGTGGTAAATCCACTAAAGACAGACGCACTTGCACATCTAGGGATCGAGTCCTACTGTCTATATTATGTAGGAATTTGGCTAATGGACCAGCGAGTTGTGGCTCAATAATGACCAAAAAAAATCCCCATTGTTTATCAACTTAACTCGGGTCGACGATCTAAATTTTCCTCGAAAGTATCAAAAAAATTTAGATGTACCTAAAAGTATGTCTCATCATAATCATCATAATCGGCTCTGTGAAAAGTTTCAAAATCTAATTCCTCCTCCACAAAATATTGCAGATTAATTTTTCCTCGATCCCTATTAGAGTTGGTTTAAAAGTAGAGTAAACCAAAATTGAACTTCTCACAGATCTCATCTTCCAAATCCTTTTCAGTACGATCTCCTCCATGCGTACCTACTTCGATTTTGATCAAATTCATTGTTGAATTCTGTGTTTCAGTTCAGTAATCTTTCAAATCATTTCTCCAATTTAGGGTTACGGGACTGGGACTTAAATTTTTACGTGTTAAGTCTTGATTTCTTTTAAGTAGATTAAATGAAGTTTACTTGGATATGTAATCAGGTTATTAATTGGCCAATTACAGTTTAATTTCAGTTTAGGTTTAAATTAGACTAATTTTAGTTTACTCTACTATTTAATCAATTCTAATCGGGATTGAAGGTAAATTAATATGCAATATTTTGTAGAGAAGAAATTACTAAATTTTTCACAGAATTAATTATAATAAAACATACTAGTTGGTATAAGTAAATCTTTTTAATACTTTCCAAGAGATTTGGATGGTCGACCAACCACAACAATAAAGTTCACGAAAACTGCAATCATAACTTTTGACTATGCCATTATAAAACAAAACTAAAATTACTAACACATGTTTAATACTTTAATTACTAACCCGAAAACAAAACTCACAAATGCGTGTTTCAAAAGCATCTACCGACTACATAATAATATAGATAATCAAACTTACTTCCATGTTTTCATATTTTTGCGTGCATTTCAGACATTTTTAATATATATTCTTAACTTTTTCCATTAACACTTTTGCATCAATAATTCTTAAATATATTCAAAACGTGCATGTGACTTAATTCTATTGAGTTCTTTTCCGGGAAGAACTGAAAAGCCAACTTCTTATAAAAAGCATGAATTAAAACACAAAATTAGATGCCTTGATTTTTGTTCGTACGTTTAATTTTGACCTTCACATTACCAACCAAATAGAATGTTTTTTATTTTATTTTTTCTGTTTATATTTTTTTAAATTAAGTAAAGAGGAAGTTCAAGTTTTAGACCTGAATTTTTTTACGGTCTAGAATCCGGAGGATATGATATAATATATATTTCTAACACAAATGTAAAGAGAAAAAGTGAGGGATTTTTGGTACGGAGTGAAACTACTAAAAAGGAAATAAATGTCGATCCTAATTTTGTTATTGAAACAATGTTCACTTCTGAAACTTTTTCATTAGAGTTCGATTTTAAGGAATCACGTAGTTTTGTACGATACTGTTTGAAATTTATAAGAAGTGATTTGAATTATAAATCATATATTATCTATTTAAAATATTGACACGTGAGTAGTTTTTCAAGGATAAGAGTTTGGTTAGTGCATGTAATTATAGTTTGTTCAAACCTTTAGATGGAAGATAAACTATTGTAGATATTTGCACTATATGTTATTTTCACCTGCACCACATTTTGAACTAGTTTTAAAGCATTAGTAGTAAGTAACATGTCATCATCATTGATAAGTTAAGTGTTGATTTTCTCTTGCTAAAATTGTGTAGGTTACTTAGTGTATTGAGAACTTGTTTTGTGAATTTTTTTTTGTTTCTTTTCCTTAAAAAAGTATATATGTTATTTTAAAAACGACAATTTGACTCCCTATGATGAAAGCATTATACATTTATAAATTAGACAACGATTTTTAGCAGGGTACAACTAAAGAAACCCACAAATTTGTTAATTATGTCAATTATTTGAAATTTTTTCTATATTTAAACTTTCAATACAAAAAAAATTTGAGCTATTGCAACAGTTATATTGCGACTAAGAATATCAGTTTTAATTTGTAACATTTTATATATAATTTTGATACATATTTTTTGTTACGAATTTAAATAAATCATTGTAACTCTATTCCGTAACAATTTGTGACGAAATTGCTACTAAATTTATTTGTCACAAATATATTGTGATGTTTTTGTTACCAATAATATATATTTGTGTTGTAACCATTTACAAATCGTCTACATTCATAACAATATTTTTATATTGTAACAAAATTATATATGTTATTGTGACAACATATTATGTATCAATACAAAATTTGTTTATAGTGTCTATTCATTGGATGCATAAATATTTGTAGCCAGTATAATACTCTAACAGTTTTAAATATAATTCATTTGAAGAGTATTTGCGTCCTATGAAAAATTTGGACTTACAATCAAATAAAGAATAACCATAAGGAGAGAATAAATGTTTAATTTTTATTTAATTGTTACAATATATGTTTCTCCGTGCTATGCTATATATATATATATATAGACATCTAATTTTTATTTTATGTTTTAAACTAAAAGTTAGTTTTGTTAAAGAGCATATTTGATACTATAAAAAACAGTTTAGAGTAAAATGTTATTGCCTTTGTAGATTTGATGTAACATGTGGAAATGAGATCGAGATGAAAAAAATTAAGAAGAAAAATTAGATAAGAGAAAGAATCGTTGAAGATAGAAAGGTACAGGGGACCAATAAATAAAAAATTAACTGACTCGTAGAATTTAAAGAGTTCAATTATTATTGCATCTGCTACTTGCAATGTTGATGCCGACCTTTTATGTTATGTAGACGTCGACGACGCACAATGTCTTCATTTTCAGCTTCAAATAATGTTTTTATAATATATCGATGTATATGTTTTACAACTTAAAAATATTTTGGAA
This sequence comes from Lepidium didymum, assembly GCA_963920545.1. NCBI lineage: Eukaryota > Viridiplantae > Streptophyta > Magnoliopsida > Brassicales > Brassicaceae > Lepidium > Lepidium didymum. The sequence continues at coordinate 3,764,038 of OY986987.1, forward strand.
GAGAAAATGTCTCTAATAAAAACAGCAAAAACTACTGATAAAATATATTCAAATATGGTTAGTAAAACAGTACAATAAATAGCAGCGGTTTTATTGAGTTCTTTATAATCATGTGAATTATATGACCTAATTAATCGCTGAGACATTACTCTATTGAATAATTAATTGATTTTACTCTATTGAATATAAATGTTAAAAGTAGGAGGTTTAGAGATGGACTTGAATTATAGATTTAAATAATTGACAAAAAAAAAAAAAGTAGCAGTTATTTTAAAAATTGTTTTTAGTCAAATAATTATATATTTATTTTTGCTATCTTTCCCTGCAAAGTTGACATTAAGAATTTACTAAATGTAGATGGTTTGCTGAAATGTAGATGGTTTTTATTTTAGTGTCAAATGGTAAATTTACTAAATGTATGTGTATTTGTATATTCAAAGATCGAGTTCTACTGTTTATATTATATAGAAATTTGGCTAATAGACTAGTAATTGTAGCTCAGTGTTAGAAAAAAAAAGTTTGGTGAAATTTTTGTACGGTGACGTGTTTAAATCTCCTAAGATGACTCTAACCTTATTGTTGAATTAGTATACTATTTTCGGCGTATTATATAAAGTTAATAATACTCTACTCCAATAATTGAATTAGAATCTGAATCTCAACTAACTATAGAATATAAATTAAAGTCAAATCTACATATCTAGTGGTTTACATGGACCTCATTTCATGTCACATCGCAATTGAACACCCTCATCTATGACTCTATGCCTGCATTTTAATAGAATCTACAACTGTTACTAAATTATTTTTATGTTTTATGAGATGCAAAATTCAAAGCCGACAATGAGCCATTTATTAGGGTTTTATAAATATATTTTTAATTACATATTTCTGAATTTATGTAGTGTAATAAATATCTATGATTGGTCTCCTTATACATACGCAAGCAGGAGATTAAGGGACAAATTTTAGTCAACTTTGCCTTTTGGAAAAGACTTAAGCCGTTGTTACTCTAGATAATCATAGAGGTTAAGGCTTGATTTTGGCCTTAAGTATACTTCTACAGCTAGACATTCCAATCACCAAAACAAATTTTTAATCAAAAACATAGATACTGTAAAACTTCTATAAATTAATAACATCGAGAACTACAATTTTTTAGTAATTTATAATTATTGTTAATTTATCGATATACTAATTACACCAAAAACTCAATTTAATTAAAATTAAAAATTTGTATTTTTTTTGTTGGTAAGTAGATCGATAAAACTCGATAGATAACTTAAAGTCCACTCCCTAAAAACGTTTTTTAATCTACCAACTATAATAGGAAATATCGAACTCTGATGCTAGAGTTATTAGCTGAAGGAAGTGACCTTTAATCTAATAATAAGTGGTAAGTTCACTAAAGGTAGATGCACTTGCACATCCAGGGATCGAGGCTCACTGCCTATATTAAGTAGGAACTTGGCTAATGGGCCGGCCAGTTGTGGTCCAGTATTGACAAAAAAAAAGAGTTATTAATTGAATTATCATAACCACCGAAAAGAATTTAGGATTATATTAGTTTATGAAAATTATTAATTAATCAAGTTAATATACATAATTCGTTGCTACAACGGTACAAACAGAGATAGAATTTTTGTCAAAAGACCCATTCATACATAATTGAAATAAAACATAGCAAAAACATGAAAAATATCAAATGTTGATTCGCCACATAAGATTGTCGAAACCGTAGTTTGAACTTCAAGATCTTAACTTAAAATCATGTTTTTTGGTCATGGAGAAAATTTATGATACATTATACATATCTTAGTCTCAAGCTGTCTACATATCATCATTTATATATGTTTAAGGCAATCTCAAAGCATAATCTTTTTGGAAAAACATAATCAATTTTAATTTATGTAAATTCGACATCGTACAAAACTTAAATGCTAAAGTGAGAAATGCGGAGAAGAGAAACCGAAGAGATGACCGTAAATGTCACATTCAATTTGGAAGCTTTATTAAAAATGGTACCAATTTCGAATTAAATCCCACCACATACACGAATATGTTTATTTATAGAATCCAAATATATATATATCTTAAAAATTATATTCAAAACGCATAGCTGCACATTGTTTTGGTTGAACATTTGCTAAAAAAAGGCCAATCATGTGTATTATAATCTTCTTAAGTTCATTTTGATATACTTATATTAAAATTAAATAATATATCAATGATAATTTTATTCAACCGAACTAAATGTAATTGTAGATTTTTCATCTACTATAAAATATAGAAGATTTGAAAACTATAGCATTCAATATTTTGATAGCAAATACATATATGATCATAACATAACTTTTAAATTTGTTTCAATAAAAGTTATAACTAATTTATAACATAAAAATTATCAAAAATTGTAAAAAATATCCTCTTGGTATATTAAAGTAATAACAGAAGAAAAGATAAAATATATCTTCTTTATTTTTTCTTGTCACCATCTTCTTTATTTAAAGTTTCTTTGATCTAATGAACTTTAAAATTGTGGGAAAATTTATCTACTCCGGGTTTTGTTTATTTATTCGTAATATAATATATATATTACTATAATTATTTGAAAAGGTCGTTGTTAGCTGAAATAAAAATGTTATAATGAGAAGAATATTAATTTGTTGTAATAAACTTTGACAACGAAAATGCATCCTCCATGTTATACAGTCAAATGTTAATAAAATAGGTAATTGGTTATAATAATATGTAGACGGTTATTTTAAATTCTAATTGATTGAATTCAGGTTACTTCTGAAACAGTCTCTGTATCATGTGATTACGCAACTCGTTACGTACATATATTGGTAGTTGTAATATATAAATTCATAGCTAAATTGAACTTAAATTTAAACTCAGTTCTGAATACATCAATCAACACAATATAATTGAAGCTTCAGTCAGATATGAACTGGTCAAATAATGTTTGATTTTTCGCATCCAACAATTCATGGTTGAAAAATAAATATTCTCAAATTAAATTTTTTTTCCTTCTGATGATTATGTTATTCATGTAACTCCAAGTTTTAGAGTTTGAGTTATAAATAAGGATCCCGTAATAAATATAATTTTCAATCAATTAATAAACAAAATTAGCATTTCTATTTCCAAAATTATTATAGTGTTAAATTTGTGAATCTTTAATCTACCGTTGAAAATTTAGATTTGATGTCAAAATTAATCAAGTATAATTCAAAACAGAATTTTGTATCATAGTGTGATATAAATTTTGTATAGTTAAAGACATATTATTTGAATTGGAATTTGTGGTTATGTGATAAGTCTATGTAGCTAACAAACTTCTGTCTAAACATGAACAATGCATTTACAATAAAACCAAATATATATATATATATATATATATATATATATATATATATATTAAACATATATAATTGTGCAATTTCCTTAGCATAGAAACAAAACAAGTGGTTTGCTTTGATAGAATCCGATGCGTATCACTTTTAGAAGTACTCTTCTTCTCTTTTCAGTCTTTAAAAGTCCTAAATTCGAAAAATATCCATTGGAAAAAGCATTTAATTTAGCTACGATATATCTTTTTAATTATTAACTTTTAGTGGATAGTATTTTTTTATATTCCAGCTATAGCATTAAGGGATAACATTACTTAGGGTTCAATAAATTTGAAGATAAAAAATTGTTTTCCAATATATAATAGTTCTGTTACTGTTACTTATATTACATTAATTCTGTGATAGAATAAGAATGGTTAAAATTCTTTGTCAACAAATTCATTACATAGCATAATCTAAAACAGATACTAAAAATAACATAGAGAGTGTACGACTATATAAATATTAGATATATATATATATATATATTCTAACTCTGAAATCACATATATATAACATTGAAATGTGATATCTAAAAGATGTGTAAAGATGTGATTATTATTATTCGAGAGGGATTTTGCATAGTTTATACTCTTTTTTCCATTCTATAAATTGATTTGAGTTACAAATATGTGTAGACTCACTATCAACTATTTATACGAACATTATTTAACTGAATTCATATATATTCTAAATCCGAATATAAATATTTCTCAATCTTTTTAACTATTTTCTAGAGTTCTGAAAGTTCCACCGATTAAGTCATGTTTTTATACGGTTCTAGTTGTTATAATATCGGTTTCATAACAATAATCATATATTTAACGAAATGTTTGTTTAGAATTCATCATGTCTAACATAGCTTTAACTATTTTTTTTTTGGTACGAATCGATCAATCAAGTACCACTCAAAATCTACTTTTACATTCGTTTAGATTACAAAAAGATTAAAAACAACTGTGAATCCAAATATATGTATGTGTTATGTGTGTGCATTGACTCAGTTTATGTAATTTTGGTGGACAGAGAGAAAAGATGAAACAATAAAATTGGCCTATTATTAGAATAGGCTCATTGGACGGCCTATGTTTTTCCACTTTTTTCCTTTCCTGTTACATCTTACCTTTAAATATTATCGTTTTTATTAATTTTCAATTTTTTTTTCTAAGCTCTTGTCGGCTAGTTAAGATCATCCAGTTAACGATTCTATTGGATTTTAGACTATAAATCAAGTTTTGTCGATCAAATTGCAATTTTTATAATTTGATTTCAATATCTTTTAGAAAAAATTCATCATCGTAGAAGAAAATATATGAAAGACAAATAGAAAATTTTAACAACAGTGATAATTAGAGGGATTAATTATCACATTTACTTTGCCTTCTATAGAAAACAAATTATAATACACATTGGTACAATCAATGATATTACAAAATATTACAAAATTATTACTTTGCCTTAATGAGTAATAAATTTGTTATATCTTGAAGTTCAAAACTCTTGTTCTAACAGAAAGAGGAATTCTTACATTGTGACCTCCATTGTCGGTCCAAGTCAAGCTCCCAAAATGATAATCAGTATTCACTCTATGAGTCGTCGAAACTTTCACTGTAAATGTAATTCTGTTGGTGTTGGAACCAAAGACAAGAGTCTCAGGATTCACCTGCAGGTTAACACCTTGAGGTGGCTCAATTACAGCTTTGTAAACCGAACCAACCGGTCCAACATTAGTCACAGTTCTTGTTATGGTAATCTCTTCACTAAGATATGGGATTGTGATGGAAGGCAAGTTGACATCAAGCATTGATGGAGTTGGAGAAGGACAAGTGTAGATTTTTCCAAGTAGTTTAGAGATTGAGATATTGTCGTAGCCTGCAGAGCACAAGTAATGAACATATTCATCTTGGCCCATATCGTAGACAAGTCCTGGATCCCCTGCTTTCCCCGGATTTACAAGGCCACCTCCATAGTCAAATGGGTCAGCGGGTTTGCGTGGGGAACCCTCAGCTGCAATAGGCTCTCCCGAGGGGTCGGTTTGCAATGCTGCAATGGTTAACCCGTTAAATTTCAATGTTTCTTAGGTAGCAAGAAATAGCTAAGGTATATATCTTGTGAGGCAAGAAAAGATGATTTGTTTAGATAAAGAGTATATATATGTTTACCGGTTGTGACAAGTGCAGACTTGATCGCGGCAGGAGACCAGTCAGGATGTTTTTGTCTAAGAAGAGCGACTATTCCTGACACGACAGGTGTAGCCATCGATGTTCCTGACATGAATTCGTATCCTCCTGGTGATGGTACGGCTGCAAGTATACCTGAACCTGGTGCTGCTATATCTGGCTGTACTTATAACCAAAAGGAAAACTTAGTAACTTGCACTATATTTCGTGACGATTTCAATGTACAAAACCAATCAAAAGGTGAATTAGCTGCTAATACTTCACCTTGAGAATGGCAGGAGATATTGAATTGGGACCTCTAGAAGAAAATCTTGCGACCTTAGTTGCTAAAGGTCGGCCAACATGAGTTTTGGTTGGACTTATTTTGGCTATTGGTGACCTATTGAAACAACGAAAGTTCATGTTATGTCAGAAGAGTTCATAAACTGATTTTAAAGGAAAATATGAAGGAGGAGAAGCTGACTTGGTTGTTTGGATGTACAATAAAATATCCATGCCAAGTTCGTAATCGACATAGGCATAAGCGAGATCTGTACTGCCCGATTCGATACTATCTTGTGGTTGCCCTGCGACAATGATCCCTGCAACACCTTTCGATTGCGCAAAACTTACAATATCTTCTTGAAATTTGCCTGTTTGGAATATAAGCAAGATTTTGCCCTTAACTCTACCGGTTTTAATATCGTCTTGTTGTAGATCGTCGAAGAAAAGAAGATCAGTGAATCCAACTTCTTTTCCGGTGTATAACCCTTCTTGACCCTAAGAATGAGAAAGATCACATACAAAGAGTTAACTGAAAGGTCACGATTTGATTGTGATGCAAGAAAGGGAATACGAACTAGCAAAGTTATATTGTTTCCAAGAGTGATAGGTGTGAAGTATTCTCTGTCCATGGTCGTAGCCGCGACGGTTATCAGCCACGGAGCAACGTTAGAGATTGTTTGAGTATTGGGACCATCATTCCCTCCGGCACAAACTACTGGAATTCCCTTCATAACTACGTGGAAAGCAGCCACAGAGAAATCACTTATATCAACCTCGAAGTCAAGTGGTACTTCGGATCCGAGTGAGAGTGATAACACATCGACACCATCACGTATGGCGTGATCCATGGCCTTTATGATATCCGGTGTGAAACACTCTTCGTTGTTCCAACACACTTTATAAGAGGCCACACGGGCCTTTGGGGCACTGCCTCTCGCGAGTCCTTGAGCTAGACCAAGGAAGCTTGTATTTTGGACAAAAGAACCTGCGGCCGTCGAAGTACAATGTGTTCCATGGCCGATTTTGTCTAGAGGAGATATGACCTCGTCTTTCTCGGTCGCATCGAAGTTTCCATTAGACCCTTCGAGTAGTAATTAGCTCCGATCAACTTTTTGTTGCACATTGATGCGTTAAACGCGTCTCCTGATACACATTGTCCTTTCCGACGAGCCGGAATCGGTCCAAGACCTATGTCATTGAATGACTGTGACTCTGGCCATATTCCTGAGTCCAGGATTCCTATAATTGCCTCACTTCCCATATCGGTTTCATGGATGAGACCGGTTGGAGCGGTCGGAGTGAGTCCCAAGTAATCACTAACTCTGGTTGTTTTTAGCTTCATATGTTTGCTTCTTGTAATGTGAACAACATGTGGATGCTCTATTACCAATCCAAAACACAAGAGAGTCAAAACTTACTACAATTTCTGAATTTGACCTAAAGCTTTTGGAACATTGTTTTGTCAAGAGAAAGTTAGACAATGTACCTGAGAGTTCTCTTGCTTGAGATGATGTGAGTTTTGCTGCAAAGCCTGAGAAACCATGTCTGTAACTATAAATCATAGATTTACGGGAAGCTTCTTTGCTGCATCATTAATCAAAACATTCAAATTCATAAACCACAATATTATTCAAATGATGATCTTCTTAAGATAACATATCAGTGCTCATGATTCATTACCTTCCAAGAAGTGGTCCGAGTATATCATGATGTAATTCAGTGACAAGATTAGGATCACTATGTTGCCTTTCACCTAAATGTACCGTGTAAATCTAAACATAACATAATCCAGAAATTATTTAAAATAGAGAAAAGTCTTCGCAATTTTGCAAAATTAAGAATGAAATTTGATAATTTATTACTTACCTCCCTTTCTTCATTGGCAGCAGAAATTAAAGCTATCTTCAAGATTAATACTAAACCTATGAAATTAAACACAACTATATTATGCTTCTTATTATTTGATACAATAAGAGAAGACAACTCCATAATTTATCTGGGATTTTAATGGAGTTATTGTTGAGGTAGATTATTTTCCTAGAAGAATATTTCAAGATATTATCTTTCTTATTCTTCAATATCCCCAACAATGTCCTCTCTCATTGCATCGAACCCAGAAGCATGATGAATTTGTTCAACTCATCTCATATCTAAGCTAAAAGGATTTTGTTATGAATGAAAAGTTTTTTTAGCAAATAACGATGATAGGACATAACACTAAAAGCTAATTTAGTAAAATTTAGGACAAAAACAGATTTGTTTATTTTTATATAACTATTGGTGTAGAAATTCCTGACGGTGAGCTCAATTATGTCGGCACATCATGCACTACAAGAAAACATATTGGAATCCGACGGAAAAAAGCGGTCAGACCGAAATTCCGACGAGAAATGACCGGAAAATTAGAATCGTCGGAAACATTTTGTAGAAAATATATCTAAACATATTTAGTTTATTGGATTGTGTTAGTCTAGTTGCTCCATCAAATCTCTATATGCAAATATTATATGTTGTTGACAAAAAATTAGACATGTAGAATCAAATCTAAACTCAATTCAAATTCAGTTAGTCAAAGAATGTTTATGCATAAAATAGAGTATCTAGAACATACGAATTTTTTTAAACTTTTAAAAGAAAAAGAAAAATAGAATTCGTCACAGTAAACTTGTCTAACTAGATAAATGATACATAAAATAGTGTGTCATTTTACAATGTTGATATTATAATGGGAAAAATTTAGGTGCATTGCAGCCATTACCTAGGTGGATTTGATCACTATATATGTATTTTGATCATATCATGATACAAATTAATTAATTAGAAACATGGCATTATATAATATATATATATATATATATATATATATATATATATATTGTTAAGAGTTTCTCTATTATCCTTATTTTGGAAAATTCAAAGTGTTTTCTTATACAATTTATAGAAACATTTAGGTGTAAAATTCAGCCTGGACAACAAACCATTTTAATCAAAGGAGATAGAAAAACGAAGCAAGAACATCAAATGTGGAATTTTTAAATATAAGAAAACATAACAAAGCCAAAATTAGGTTATGATGATGATGAGTAAAAAGGTTTTGTGAGATTTTTGTTAGGTAATGTTCTAAAATAGTTGTTGTTATAATTATTCTTAACGTTGACTCTTAACTATTAATCTTATCTGGCAAATTAATTAGGTGGAATGCCCAAATTAAGCATATCATAAGTCAAAATTACTATATGGTAAATCAATTCTGACTTTTAAAATGGTAATATGTTTATTTCTTAACTGTCTTGTACTTGAATATGTTTATTTTTGGAATCTAGTTAATTAGCTTCAAAGAATCTGCGTTTCTTATAAATGGCACAAAACAAAGACATGTCCAAGCAACTTGTATGTTGTAATCAGAAGAATCATTGTTGAAGAAAATGGGCAAGTTTTTTCTGATTGCAAATACAAGTTCTCTGGTCATTAGTCTCGTGTTATTCTTCAATGGAGTGTTCATCTCTTCAACACAACTCAATGTCTTGAACAATGTATGTCACGTTTTTCTCCAAGATATCTTTTGAGTAATAATGCTATAAGTGGCTTATCAAGTTTCACTTTTTTGTGATAATTTTAGATTCACATTGTGCACTTGGGAGCTAAGAAACATGACATCCCTGAGTTGGTTACTAAATCACATTACCAAATTCTTGAACCACTTCTTGGAAGGTAAAATATGACAATGTACTAACACAATGGTGATATAGTGATAGAACGAAAAAAACTTAGGACATTGGTAATATGCTATCTGAATTCAAACCTCTCTCACCATGTGTGATATTTAAGGAAATTTATCTGACTCTCCTGATCTCCGGGTAAGGGGAATTTAGGACAGAGTTATTATACTACCTAAACCACCCGGGTTATAAAGAAATTTATATACATATATATATATATGATAATGTCATAAATGCTAGTGAAATATTTGACAATCTTTATGAGGGCATACTCATTTTGTTCTTTTATAATTTGTGTTTATAGCAAAGAAGCTGCTCAAGATTCTGTAGTTTATATCTATAGGCATGGTTTTTCTGGCTTTGCAGCAAAACTTACTGCATCACAAGCAAAGAACCTTTCAGGTACACTTAATTTTTAATTATGTTCATTAAACTCAAAAGAAAATATGAAATCATGTTCTGATTTTCTTTTTTATTCAGCGCATCCTGAGGTTCTCAGTGTTGTACCAAGTCGAGTGATGAAATTGAAAACAACGAGGACTTTCGATTACTTGGGACTTACGTTGAGTTCTCCAAAAGGTCTTTTACATGATACCAAATTGGGAAGTGAAGCTATTATTGGAGTTATAGATTCAGGGATATGGCCAGAGTCAAAGTCATTCAATGACACAGGTTTAGGACCGATCCCAAACCGTTGGAAAGGAAAATGTGTATCTGGGGATGGATTTGACGCCAAAGTACATTGTAACAAAAAGCTTATAGGAGCTGAGTTCTTCATAGAAGGTCTTACTGCATTAACAGATGGACAATATGATTTTAGTTCACAAGATGAGTCTAGATCAGTCAGAGACGGTGTAGGTCATGGAACTCATGTGGCTGCAATCGCTGCTGGTTCTTTAGTTGCTAATGTAAGCTACAATGGACTTGCTACAGGAACTTCTAGAGGCTCAGCTCCTCATTCACGTATAGCTGTGTACAAGTCATGTTGGAATGGTGTTGGATGTACAACACCTGATGTACTTAAAGCTATTGATCACAGCATACGCGATGGTGTTGATGTTATATCCATTTCAATTGGTACTGAAGCACCTGCAAGTTTTGATATCGATCAGAGTGACATTGCATTTGGTTCATTCCAAGCCGTAATGAAAGGCATTCCTGTTGTTTGTTCTGCTGGAAATGAAGGACCTAATGCTCAAACAATTGATAATGTTGCTCCATGGCTCATTACAGTTGCAGCTACATCTATTGACCGTTCTTTCCCAATACCAATCACTCTTGGAAACAATCTTACTATTCTCGTATGTCTCACCCTCATAATCTAGACTTAGTCCCATAATCTCTTTCAGCTAACTAGAACACTGTTTGATTCTGACCGTTTCAGGCTCAAGGTTTAAACACATTACCAGAAGTTGGATTCACTGATCTTGTATTATCAGATGAAATGATGGACGCTTCTATTGCACAAGGACAAACTAAAGATAAAATTGTGCTTGTGTTTACATCAACCAATGAAGCAATGATAAAGGCTGATAACATAATCAAGGCTGGTTGTGCAGGCATAATTTATGCACAATCTGTCATTGATTCTGTGGTTTGTAATGGCGTCAATGTTCCTTGTGCTGTGGTAGATTACGAATTTGGAACTGATATCTTATACTATATCCAAACCACAGAGTAATACATCTTTACCAACTATCTTTAAGATCATTATACAGTTTTCATTTTCCTTTATATCTAACACATGAGAATCTTTTTGATTTCGCAGAGAACCTAAAGCAAAACTAAGCCCTTCAAAGACACTCATTGGTCGGCCTATTGCATCTAAAGTGCCTCGTTTCTCTTGTAGAGGACCTAATTCAGTTTCACCAGCAATTCTTAAGGTATGTGTAGTAATTAACTTATTCTTAGTGGTTTGTTTCTCTAATCACATTGATCCGAGTGTTGAATGGTTTTTTGGGACTATGATGTGTATGATAATGCAGCCAGACATAGCAGCGCCAGGTGTTAATGTTCTTTCTGCAGTAAAAGGAGAGTATAAGTTCATGTCAGGAACATCAATGGCGACTCCTGTTGTGTCTGGAATTGTTGGATTACTCAGACAAACCCATCCTGATTGGTCTCCAGCTGCAATCCGATCAGCTCTTGTCACAACAGGTTTTATTCTTTACTCTAAATCCATATCCAAAATTAGTGTGTTTTATTGGTTTCATGAAAAAGAATAATCCAACTTAATAGAATCTAACAATTCTTTTTAATTGCAATGAAGCATGGAGGACTGATCCATCTGGAGAACCAATATATTCAGAAGGATCAACACTTAAAGTTGCAGACCCATTTGACTATGGAGGAGGTCTAATCAATCCAGAGAAAGTATCAGACCCAGGTCTTATCTACGACATGGGCTTTGATGACTATGTTCATTACTTATGTTCTGCTGATTACGATGATGCATCAATTTCCAAACTTATTGGCAAACCTCACAAATGCACTTGGCCAAAGCCATCTATGCTTGACTTCAACATGCCTTCGATCACAATCCCAAGTCTTACTGGAGAAGTAACTGTGAAACGAACTGTGACGAATGTTGGACCGGTTGGTTTGGTTTATAGACTTGTGGTTGAGTCTCCATTTGGTATAGAGGTTGATGTGAATCCAAAGACTCTTGAGTTTGATTCCAACAAGAAGAAGATTACGTTTAGTGTGAGAGTCAAAACGAATCATAGAGTGAATACTGATTATTATTTTGGGAGTTTGTGTTGGACTGATGGAACTCATAACGTTACAATTCCTGTTTCCGTGAGAACAAAAATCATTATGAATTACGTTTGATTATTATTATTTTGGAACTATAGCTTCTTTTTTCTGTTTGTAAAATTCATTCTTGATCTTTCAGATTCCTCATCAATTAAATGAGTGAAATAAACATGTGCTGTTTCAAAGCTTAACCCAAACTATTTCCAACACTAAAAGAAAAAACCTTTGAATTATTATTTTTTGCTTACTCATATTTTTCCAATACTAATTAGATCGACAAGACCAATTCATTGCCAAATTGCTCCAACTGGAATTAGGTGTGATTCGAACTCACCACATATGCCAACTCAACTATGCCACCAGCTTCTTGGCAAACTTAAGAATGCCATAAACAATTTTTTATAATATGTTTATTGTAACGGAGAAACCAAAATGGATTTGATGAAGAAGATGAACAGGAGAGGAGTTTTTGAGATGTGCGTAAAGAAGAAACCCTTGAAGAGATGTGCGTTAATGTTCAAGACTTAGACATTGTTCCTAACTGCTCTAATTTCACATTTTAGTTATTTATTGAATTTAGTTAGTGACTATCGTGTGTAAAACAACAACGTCTTACAACGCTCTCCCTTCTCTTCTCTTCTTCTTTGCTCTTTTTTCATCTTCCCTGCGACTTTTCTCATTCTTTAAAAATTTCAGTTTCAGCATAGTTTCAAACTATTCCCTATTTATTCTTTCCAATGGTTTTGGGAGCTGCTCAAGAAAATTTAGATAGTTCACATCAAACCCTAAAAAACAACCTTCCGATGACAATATATATTGTCGACACAATGCTGGTTGTGCCCTGCTTTTGGCCGCCTCCATGGTTTTTCCTGTCGCTCACTACGTAGATTGGTGGCTAGCAAACTCGAGGTTATATTTTTGTTTCTTCTTAATTTTGGATAAAATCTTCTCTATGGGCATACACGCCTATTCGTTTGGGGATTTATATATCACGCGATTGTGTCATCGGATTCAGGTCATTCATTATCTGTTCCGGTTCTTTAGTTCTGTTGAATCAAAAAACATTTGATTCCTTTCTATTTTGTGCATAGAAATTATGCAAACTCTAAGAATTTACCCACGTTTGGTGTATCAGTTCCCTGTGTTGTTTTCATGTTTCTGACAAGATACTAATCTCTCTTGACCATTGTATTTACAGAGAAGACTCCTATAGTTGTTGAAGATGGAAGCATTTGAGAGGCAAAAGAGTGATGTCTGTCTATACATGCTTCATCGCTAATCTTACCACTTCTCTGTTTCTTTCCAGATATTATAATTTGGATTTGGATAGTATTGTTTATTTTTAAAATACCCTGAAACCATTTATGTTCAACAAAGTCTTTCATCCTTTTGCATCAAAGGTAGAGAAGACTTTGATTTTCTTACGTCTCAATAATGTCTATCACAGTCTTGCTCTGTGAATAACATTAGGGAATGAATCCCTTGGGAGGTAGTTTCTTCAGAGATACAGCATTTGGTACGCTCGGTTCTTGATGGATATAATATCTGCATCTTTGCTTACAGTCAAAACGCGTCCGAAAGAACTTTTAAAATGGTAAGAACTGCTGCTATACTTGACATGCAATCTCTCATAGATGAGTTGCTTGTTTTTCATTCAACATACAACACAAGATTCTGATTTTTCTGACTACTTTTAGCCATGGCCTAAGGAATTGACTGAAGAAAGCGTAGGTGTGACCTATAGGGCATTGCCAGATCTGTTTCCTCTATCAAATCAAAGAAAAGGCACGAATAGCTACAAAATCTCAGTTCAAATGCTTGAAATTTACAAAGAGCAAGTCAGATTTCTACTACCAACAGATGGCCAAACTAGAAGATATCCTTTTGATTAGTAACCCTTTTATGGTTTGTGTCTTTTATCAAAACAAAGTAAACTTTACCATGATATCCTCTTCTTCCAAGATAAGTTCGATGGAACCAGAAAATATATGTGTTTGACGTCCCATAGAAAGGAGTGAGGGAGTCAGAGCTGCTTGTCCATTCTGTATGCAAAATTGCATTCGTAGAGCTTCTTTTTGGCTGCCTTTGGTAATTTAAGTAAGAGGCTATAAATCACTCTTTTCTTGTGAAACTACTGAGATAAAATGCCTCTATCATCTTAAATTTGTTTCATGAATTTCAGTACCCAAGTGAAAAAAATAAGAATCTCAAGTTCAAGCCGTTGCCATACCTATTATAGTTAAAGTTCTTTGAGTTCTTGGGGATATTTATACAAAACGAATCGTGAACTAAATATTGGAACAACAATTAGAGGTAGGGGCATTTTGTCTGAAGTAAAATTCATATGTTGAAATTCCGAAACAACCTGATGCAAAGAAAAAGTTCTGATACTCATACTTTAGTCGGAAGCAACAAGAAAAAGTGGATGAGGTGGCAGTTTCCACTCCTCTCTTCTACTCTCATCCCACATGTCGCTTTGTCAATAGACCAGCATGAGCTACTTCATTTTTTGTTTTGAAACTTTATTATTAGAACTACATAATGGACCACTTTGACATTAAGATAAATTGTATTATTGATAACTTTTGTTTATGGACTAAAGATTATAATCTTGTTAATATTAGTATTATCTCATCTTTTTAGCTCAGTATAAATAAATCTCATTTTTTAATTTATGAGTGGCTGAATTTGAAACAAAAGATTTATGAATCTTTGGGGTATGTGGAAAAGTTCTCCTTTTTTGTATAACATTTATAATAAAGAAAAACAATGGTATGTTTGAGTAGTTAGGTGAATTTGATATTTAAAGTATTTGTAATGATGATTACAAATTATAATGTAAAATTTTAAATTAAGTTTATGTCTTGTCCTAAACATTTTGTCATGACCACTACTGCTTTATTATTATTTCTTGTTTGCAATGAAAGATTTAAAATTTTGACTAATTAGCTTCTGAATGGAAACGATATAAGTTAATAATTTTAAAAAAAAATTAAAAGAAAATTATGTGAAGTCTTTGACTATTTAACTATTTCAATAGTATACACATATTTTTTGGATACTCAGAAAAGATATTTTTTCTTTCGTTATTTTTTGCCAAATAGTTTGATATCTAGCTTAAATTCATTCCTAAATTTCAAACAATCTTTTTGTGGGGATATGTTACTATCTGAAATTGAATTACACCGTATAAATATAAATTCATATAAGATTCTCTATATTTAAAATAAATCATTTACACCGTACAAATATGTTTTCTGACTATTTATTTTTAGATAAACGATTTACAGATTGTAAAGTTAGGTCAATCAAACTTGCCAGTTAGTGTTGTGAATTACTTTTCAAGTAGTGTACATGAGCATAATAATACTCAAGTAAACAATTCAAATTTTCAGTAACTTGCGTTGTTATTCCTCATTTGTAAGTAACATATTTTGTTGATAAATAAGTTTTTCATTTCAACAAAAATAAAAATAAAATAAAATAACCAATTTACACGGAATTGTCAAAATAAATTCGAATTATCAACTTTGCTAAATAATTTACCAGTTAGCATTGATCAAGCCAATTTAAACATAGAAAATTTAACTTTAACCAGCGTTAAATCGGCATTACTAGAAGATATAAAGACGGGTTTTACGGATCAAAACAAGATTGATGTTGGTGGATCAGACTTGCCTAATTTTGAGACCCATAAAATCTAATATGATATGACACGACTGTTAGACCATGTGTTTTACATGTTGGCATTCGTACAGAAGAGTGTGCTGTATGTGTCTCGACAATAACATAACTTAGTACATATACATTAATTGTCTTGTGGTTTCAGATAGTGATTTATTGGTTAAATGTTTTTTTTTTCCAATAATTAAATCGACAAGGTTTGATCTATAGATTAAAATCCATCCCTAAAATTTCTTTAAGTTATTATATCATAATAGGTAGGAATCAAAGCATGGTGTCAAGTCATTAGATGAATCATCCTAACTACCAAACTGAGAGCAACTCGGCTATTGATTAAATGTTCAGAAAATTGGATATATGATCCTCTTTTACTTGAAAAAAATATATCAACTATAACCGAAAGTCCTTACATATGAATCTAGATAAAACAGATTGTGTATTGTTTGAACTGGATCTAATACCAGAGATTCTAGGGGTTGATCTGTCTTATTTATAGGTGATTTTCTCATTCTAGTGTTATAATTAGGATGTTAGATTTTCTTATATAATCTGCATTTTTATTTTTTTCAATATTTTTGGAAATATTGCATATTTGAAAAAAAATATTTCCTATCTTTTTTATTTCATTTTAGTGGAGCAGAAGTCAACTTTTGGCCGAGATTCACATTATTTTGTAGTCAAAGTTCGCATCCTTGTGAGCCAAAGTCTATTTCGATTTTATGGGTCGGAGGAAAGGATTGGCAGATCCACCTTCAACATATACTAATCATTTTAAAGACTTGTGTACTGCCAAGCGACTCTGCCCAAGTATTGCCTTTGGTGTGTTTGTTGGCAATAACGGGATTCGAAGTCTCTCTACTTTAGAGTTGAGGATGAAAGAGTTAGTAAGATCGTCATAAATCAATAAAATACTTGTATTTTACCAATTATTTTGATATATTTTTGCAAACTTAGCCATGTGTCATAATTGTGTTGATAGTTGAATAACGCCTTCTAAAAAACCTTACAGCTACAATGTAGTATTTATATTCCAGTGTTAAATCTTTCTTGACTGTCACATAATAGTTAACCATCAAACCTTACAACTACAATGTAGTATTTTATATTTCAAGGTATCAAATGACATATACTTTTACACTAACAAAATATATAAAATTTAAGACAACACAGTTTTTAAAATGATACTTTATTATCACTTATCCATGTATTTATTCACACAAAAATTAATAACAAAAAAAAGAGAAAATTGGACCGCAGGTGTGTGAACCAAATATGAAAAAGGTTGAATTATAAAATCTTAGTGCTCAAACTTTATCCCTACATTCTTTTTGCTCTATATATAAAAATATAACATATATATATACACATATACATATATCTGTATGCATATATATAGGTGGTTGCCAAGCTTAACCCAACTCTCTCTTCAACTTGCAATAACATTTACTCTATCAAGACAAAGACACAGAGAAGAGACAGAGAAACATAGAGAAAACAGAGTATTTACTCTGTTTTATTCCGTAATCCATAGAAACAGTTTAAAGAGAGAAAGAGAGAGAGAGATGGGAAGACAACCATGTTGTGATAAAGTTGGGTTGAAGAAAGGATCATGGACGGCAGAAGAAGACAGGAAGCTCATTAACTTCATCCTCACAAATGGACAATGTTGTTGGAGAGCTGTTCCTAAGCTTGCTGGTCTTCTTAGGTGTGGCAAAAGTTGCAGACTTCGTTGGACAAATTATCTCAGACCTGATCTCAAGCGAGGTCTTCTCTCTGATTACGAGAAGAATATGGTCATTGACCTCCATTCTCAGCTTGGAAACAGGTCACTAGAATCTCTCAAAACTGTTGTTACATTGAACTTTTCTGTTTTTTGATATGTTCGGTTTCTGAGATTGTTGTTTTTGTATGTGAAGGTGGTCAAAGATAGCTTCTCATTTACCAGGGAGAACAGACAACGAAATCAAAAACCATTGGAACACACACATAAAGAAGAAATTAAGGAAAATGGGGATCGATCCTATTACTCATAAACCACTCTCTATCGTCGAAAAAGAAGATGAAGAGCCCTTGAAGAAGTTACAGAACAATCAAATGCTTCTACAAGAACCAATCACTAAGCCTTTAGAGGAACCAAATAGCTACAACATGTCAGAAACTGTGGCTAGACTTGAGGAGTCTTTGGATAATGATCAAGAGTATGGTGTAGAAGAAATCCCTCTGATTGATCCAGAGTCTTTGGGAATGTTCTGTAGCAACTCTGCAATGTCTTCATTATCATCCTCTTCCACTTCCTCGTCTTCGAATTCTTCTAATGATTCGAGTTTCTTGAAGGATTTGCAGTTTAGTGATTTTGAGTTGTCCGATTACAATAATGGTGTGGACAACATTATGGAGAACAATATGATGAGTCTTTGGGATGTTGATGACTTTAGCAGTTGGGATTTGTTGCTAAATGATGAGAGTTCTTCCATTTTTGGGTTGTTTTGAATGTATTTAAAAATATATGGTCTCTTTTGTGAAAAATGGGAACTATGAGGGGGGGGGGGGGGGGAGAGACAGAAAAAACCTAAATCACCTTCTTTACTCTGTTTTTTTAAATGTTTTACCTGAGAAATATTTAGAAAAATAAAATAAAATAGAGTATTTGTACAGACAAAAAGAGTTGGAGAGTGTTTTTGAGTCAAATCCTTTTTTTTCTGGTATGTATTTTGGTTTCCATACTTCCACGTGTTTAGGCTTACTATCACTTGAAATAGAAATAATACTTATTTAGTTGTATTAATCTTAATTTTTGAGGCATCTACGTTTTTCCTTATATATAATAAAAATGTCACAATTGAAAAAAAGAAAAAAAAGCATGATAGTACATGCATGTTAGACTATGTAAACTAAATTTGGTTTGAGATGTTTCGATAATTAGACATATTCGATACAAGAAAATGTAAAATTATGTTATTTTTAGTTTTTTTTATCAATAAACTAAAAATTAGACATAATTCTTTTTTGTATTTTCAAAATAACATAAAAAATGGAGGACCACATAGTTAATATTTTGCTGAGAGATGATATGTAAGTCAATTTCTGCAAAAAATTTCATCATAGTTCATTTTTATATAGTTGTGTAATTTAAGCGTGAATAATTTAGAAGTTTGAGGAGTTAGATTATAGATAGGATATTATCAATCTAATTGTTTTTTTTATTAACTGAATAATTTTATTTATAATGAATTGTTTACCAGACTTGAAACATTAGTCGTCTTTTTAACATTGCAGACGAAAGCATCGGCTTTATGATTTAAAATGCGAGAAATTACATGAAAGAAACAGACAACAAAATCTCGCGAAGCCCTCCTGATATCAATCTAATTGCTTGACAAAAATTATTCTTATATCAATTATTACAAGTATATATTAAATAACATTTGAAACCATTATTACTCATTCCTGTTAACTTTTAAAGCTGTATTTACTCGTAAATATTGAGATTTGTAAAGTCGAATATATATTTTTTTTAATACTGAGCCACAAATAGTCAATTTATTAGCTAAATTCTTACATAATGTAGACGGTATGACTCGATTCTAGGTTATGCAAGTATGCATATCTTACTAGATTTACCGTCTGCCACTAGATTAAAAACCACTTGCAATCGAAAACTTCTATAACAAAAACTTACATTTTGCCATGGGAAAAGATAGTGATGTATTAAATTTTGGATACAAATTAATTGACGAAACTTTTACTCTAACAAATCACATTATGTTTAGAGGTAAGTATTAAGATAAACACATTATATAACCGAGGGAATTATTCAAAGTTTTGAGTAAGAAAAAAGAAAAAAAGGAAAACATCAAGTCTTACGTTATGTTTTGTAGAATTATTATTATTATTTTTGGTAAAAGGTTATTTGTAGAATTATTATTGAGAATGATAAAATGACACTATACATATTACGAATGATAAAAATATATATTTTATGGTAGAATGTCTCAAAAATGTTATCTATATCTCAGTATATGGAAAAAAAAATACACTATAGATTACTAACCTAAGTTATAAAAATTTCTTTGATATCGAAAAAAATAATTAAAGATAATGAATAGAATTGTAAGAATAAATGAATATGATTAATGAAATAAGGTAGCAGATATACATCTTTGGATTTGTCTTTACTTAGAAAAATCTAAAAAGTTGTTTTCGCTTGTAATCTAAAACCGTAGAATACGAGTAACAGTGACTTTGGTCCAACCACAAATTTATATACGTTTTCATTTTATGTTGTTCTCATTTATTTATACGTCTTTATTTTATTTTGTCCTAAGTTTTATCTTGAGATGCTTTAGAAATTTATACGCATGCATAGTTTATTATTCGAATGAAAATGATGGCACATTTGTATACAGTGTACCTACAAAAGTCAAATAGATTAATTTTGACATTTGTATGAATTAGAGGACTTAATCATTTGTAATATAACCAACCATTGAACTCATGGTTGAGATACGAACTAGAATATATAGAGAATATTGTCACAATTAACTAACGTAAAGTTACAAATTATATAACTGAAAGAATTTCGCATACTAATTCTGAAGCCTATAAAAAAATGAGTTTTTTTTGCCATGGAAAATGTCTATAGATTACTTTTCTTTGCATTCACAATTTAAATTAAAACTTGATTATTAATTTGTAATGTTTAAATTTGTTCTCACTATTACAACAACTTTTTTCCTGATAATTTGATCGACAAGATTTTATCATAGTCTAAAGTTCACCCATATAATCTCTTTGTAATATATTATACTTTAGCGGAGAGGAATCAAACCTCTGTTGTCAAGTCATTAGCTAGATCATATTAACCAACAGACTAAGAGGAACTCAACATGATCACAATATGTTAATAATTCGTGTATTGCTAGTTTAGAAATATTTTAATTAATATTTTTTTGATAATAATTCATTTTAATATGAAATTAACACATAATTATTTTTGAACTATAATTCATATTTACATTGATAAATTTATATGTGGTATTTAATTTAGAAAATTCGTTAAATTCAATATTTTTAAAACAAAATAGTAATGGAAGAGTAACTACGCGCTAAAACATCGTTACTGTTTAGTAACTGCGCTTTAAAACATCGTTATTGTTCATTACTTATATTAATACAGGTAGAATATTTTGTTCGAATACATAACCCGGCAGAAAATGAAATTTTTCTGGAAATTGAGTCTAAACAAGAGAAACTAAAATAAATCGTGAAAAAACTAGGCTATGATATTTATAGAAATGGACTTTAAAGGCATACATATCTGAACCTGAAAATCGAAACTACCAGTAATTTAAGATAGTTAAAACTAATAAAAAACATCCTATTGTGAATAAAAATACCTTATAAATAAAAAAACGAGCCACTAAACCGGCAAAAAAGAATTCAAGAACCCAAACAAAAAGAAATATGATGTTAATAAAAATAGAGAGAAAGAATCCAAGAGCCTGAGCTGCTAAACCGTTATTGCTCATTAAAATTGACTTTTCCATACATAAATTGGCTTGATCAAGGCTAATAAGTGTATTATTTGGGTCAGCATGTACTTGGTATTTTTTGGCAAATTCGTTTGTTGATATTTTTTACCGCTCTTCCATTTGGGAACTGTGTGTAGTATCATGATATTAGCATAGATTTCCAAAAAAAAAAAAAACATACCAATTATATACGGTTTTGCCACCGAGAATTCATATGTATTGATTCAAAGTTCACAATTTTATGATATCTTGTTTGGATCTTTATTTTTTCCATAGATTTTCATTATTTTGCGGCCTATTTTGTTTTTAGTTTTTGGTGGTATGGTTTGATGTTCTCTTAATATTTCTCAGTGACAAAAATGAAAAAAAAAACAAACTTAGAAAATAAAGCAAGACAAAGGAGAAGTATTGTAAGGATTGATGGGTGGATGTCTCATTCAGAATACGGAATGATAGTAAACCATAAAAAGGCTTATCGACATCGTTTGTCTGAACCGAATGTTTTCGCAGAAAACTCACATGTCTACATCATTTGGGTTTATTACTCACTCTCATCGTCATGCTTACCTAATAATTTAACTATTTTTTATAGAGTAATAAGAATTGAAGGTTGTGTGTTTTTTGGGGTCAAACTTGATGTGATTTTTTCGATATATATTTCCTTTATTACTATAGACTTTGTCCTATAAGAAACGCGTCATCCTAAAACTAATTGATGACGTTTATGGTTTTAGTGACACGTACTCGTAATTATGTGGCGGTGATCATCTGATTTTAAAGTTTCCTTCCCAGTTTTATTCTAATTTCAACCTTTTTTCCAAGAGGATTGGCAATACAATAGTCCAAATCTTTAATTTTTTTTAATCTAATTTTTAAAGTAGGGTAAACACGAATCCCTAATATCAAAAAGCCTAGTCGGATCATCTACTTTCTAAAGGAGAAGACATCAACAATTTCAACCAATTTTAATTATTCAAAAACATTGTTAGTAGAAAAAACACAAATATCTATTAGTTTGAAAAACAAAACAAAAATATTTGTTACTAATAATTTTTTCACAAATTGTTATAGAATAAAATCATAATTATTTATTTTAAAAACTATGGATTTATAACAAAAAATTTATATGAAACATCTCAGCTATAAAAATGAATTTTATATGATTTTTGGGGTTTAAAGGTGATTTGGTAGGTTGTATCAATTTAGTGGATATTTGATACTTGATTAGTTTGATAAAGTCACTAAAAGTAAGCTTTGAGAATGTTGAAACCTGATTGGCTGAGAATATAGCAGCAATAATTTAGTGATCCAATTGTGCACTTATAATTGGAAAAATGAAAAAGGTGCTCTGAAAATAAATAAAAAGTGAGTTGTTGGTAGAAAAATGCTAATAAGTTAGGAGTCTGTGGAAAGAGAGAGCTCGACACATAAGTTAATCATGAAACCAGAAGACTCGTATGTTTGGAATTAATATTCACAATGGATTTAAGATATCATATTTTATAATTTATGGGTAAAAGTCAGATATTAGATATCTATATTTTTAGAGATATCACTTTTAATTCACCTACCTGTCCTATAACTATATATTGACCTCCATATACTCACTTTGAATACTTTAGTATACTATTGCATATAATTATATATGAATTTAATTTTAGAGATAACTTTTTGAAAACTCCAGAGAATCAGACATGCGAGAATTACTAACCTACTAAAATCTCAATTAATTTTGAGTATTTTAAATTTAGTTGTATATCTTTGTAAAAAATAATTTTGTAAGTACTTCAATGTTGCAGACTATAATGTAAACATTAGTATTCTGGATATTCTGCATATTTCATTCTTTTTTAAACAATAAATGTATATAATTTTGTCTATAAGCTTTTTAACCTTAAAAAATTGTAATATGTTTAATAAGTTCTTATTATCTTTAAAATTGTCACATTTTGAGTGGCCAATTAGTACACCATGTTGAAATACTAATGTTGGAAACTTTTATTGAAATTAAAATTTTAAAAGTATATATTATAAAAAGTTTCTAAAATTTTATTGCATTCGATAAGTTTCTATATTTTGTCGGCATTACCATTTGAGACCATTAAATCCTTTTCCAACAATAAATAGAGAAATTTTTTTGTGATCATTATACCCTAGAAACTTGATTCATTTAAAAATAAAACTAGTAAGAAGAAGAACTTTGAAACTTTTTCATCGTGAATATTCTACTCATCAATCAATTGTTAGCACGGTTTTATTCTAATAATGAATATTGAATATTTCTGTCTGTATATATATATATTATTGGAGTCTATGATGTGTCGTTTTATCTCCAGTTCTTGAATCTTGATCAATATGATTATCAGCTTATTTGTTCAACGAAATTCTTTTTAGAACTAATCAATCCCAAAGCAAGAACTAAGGTTTCAAAAAAGGGACACTTGTCATAAAATGTGGTGAATTCTATTAGAAACTTCATCATTCCATTTGTTCCACTAAAGTCTCTTTCTTTCCTCCACCGAATTCTATTAGCAATGTCGATGCAAAGTTCTTTGTTCGATCTTTGTTTTAAAAATATGAAAGTTTCAAACCTTTGACATGTAGTGTTTTTGGATCTATCATACTAGCTAGTTTTTGACATTTTACCGAGAACCCAAATCCAAACAGAATCCGAAGTATTTGATAGGTCTACTTATATAAGTTATCTTTGTAAATATAACATGTTACTCAGGTTTGGTTCAGCTTAGTCATAGGCTCTTGGAATTTTGTGCTAACAAAAGAAAATATATACACGAACCAATCTACTGGTATTCGAACCAGAACCTCAAAGCATAAATTCGTAGAAATTACAAATTCGATGTTTTCTAAAAACTTTAAGTATTATTTTCTAACCAAGTGGATATTAGGATTAAACCCAATGATTTATATTATCCAACAAAACTAGTGGATACAAAATTAGTCGGTTGATAAAAATCCGGACCATCTAAGTTATAAACTAAACAAAATAAAAATAAGATGTATATATATTCCGTAATCCGGAGTCGTAGATAGTCAAGGTCGGTGTAGGCTTTACTATTGAGTGAAGTGCAAAGAAGACAAGAGTTGATGCTATGTTAGTGTTAAGGTCGGTTCACGGTTTGCTATGCAACGTAATAGTATCACATTAAAGTGTGCATTTATCCACTCACTCTATGCAATCATATTTCTTCCTGATCTGATGAAATATTTAATAAAACTTTGAAATACAATCTTCTATCAGTTTTTTTTGAGAAGTTAGTTTTGCAAAACATATATTTAATGTAATAAAATAACAAAACACTTCCCTATTGTTCATGTACAAATGGCCAATGGTGTGATTTGAATACGTAAGTTAGTAACAAAATTGAAGATGTGGATGATTAAGAAAAGTGGAGAGACATAACTGGATGGGTTAAGCAGATAATGATGATAATGTCTTCCATTTTGGCCCCATTCGATATCTTTTATCGTGACACATGATTTCTTTTTACCATTGCTTCAATTTGTTTTTTTTTTTCCTTTTTAAACTAAACAAAATTATTAAGTTATCACACAATATGTCACTTTTTTTTATTGTCTAAAATACTTCATTATATTAGTTAAAGTATCATTACAAACAGTCTTAAGCAGAAGCAATACAGTACTGGAACATTGCAAACGAACCAAAAAAATATAAATAAATGAATAACATTCCGGTCATAAAAACCAAAGAGAACAACATTCATATTACAGTTTGTTTTGGAAAGTTAAATCCAGTAGCAGACCAGAGTGAGATTTAGTCTGGAGAACATAAACTATTTTAATGGTGAAACAAATGGGTATACAAAAAATTGGTAAAGAAAATTAACTTAAAAAAACAAAATTAGTGTGGGGCACATGCCGCCATTGGCTAAATTGGAGTTCAATTTCAGATACTCGTATAAATCTATATAACAAAATTTGACTTATAAATCAGATTTTATCGATTCAACTTTTTTATAAAAAAAATCTAGTTTAAGTTGATCAAAATTTTAATTTTTAATTTATCTTTTATAGTCCTAGCATGTGTGAATATGTGTCGTCATTTGTGGGTCATGAACGTTTCCTCAAATGAGGTCTCTTAATAAATCAAACTGAGATCTTAGCCTCAGAATTACTATTACTATGAAGATGGTAAAATAACAAATACTCAACACCAAATTTGAATCAAATTCGAGAACAATTTTGTCAATTAAACATGGCAACAGAAACGACAATTTCATTACATATTAGTTTTTTCTCTATAAATTTTCTCCAATTAAATTATGATTGGAGATATAATAATTCTATACCCATTATATAAAACAGAAGACGATATGTTGTATCTCAGAAAAAGAATTCTGTAAGTTTTCCTTATCATATAAGCCCACACAAAGATTTTCACAGTTGATCTTAAGCTTTACTCTTATAGTCATCATTTGAATTTTTATGCATAAGTTTACTCCCTAAATTCCTTATAATAGATGAAGTGTTTCTTTGATTAATTTTTATGAGTTTTCTCTCCTTAAAACGACTTTTAATTACTTCTAAATTCTCTCAATGCACTAATTGTTTAACCCATTTAACATCTTTATATGAATTTAGATGAAAATTGTTTCTATTAAACAAATAAGAATTTGACCAAACTTTTTAGTTCCAACTTATACTGCTAAAACCAAACCATGATCATTGAAGGGTAATGTAGAAGAACATTTTTGTATTTGATGAATGATTCTATTTTGGCAAATGATAGGTCTGATGGCAAACAAATGTTACATGAAAACAGTAATTTAATAGAGGAACCAAAGATAGCTTATGCAGACACCAACACTGAGCCACAAGTCACAAGAAATAGAAAGAAGAACAATATGAATCCGCATAACGATTTTTATTAAGGCAAAGTCACCTGAACTGCTCTTCTTCTTCTTAGGCCTTGGCAGATTCAGCCTCAGTTTCCCAGAAAGCTGTTTTCTTTCCGGTTTTTGATACTGTCTGCAAAACAGCGTCTGGCTGGACGTTGCCTTTCACTGTCACTTTCTGGTCCTTTATATCCACGTCAAATGACTCCACACCTGAAATCGAACAAAATCGAGTTAAGATTATGTCCATGCTATCCAAATTTGAAGCAAAACATTACAGATTAAGAGAGATTGACAATCTTTTCGACGAAATCTTTATGTTAAGAAGTTCAAAAATATTACAAATACACTGGATTCTAAGCGAGATTGACAATATTCTCGACGAATCTATATGTTAAGAAGTTTAAGACTAAAAACATTGCAGATTAAGCAAGATTGACGAACCTTTTCGACGAATCTTAAATTCTTAATGTTACGGTAAGAACAAATGGTATGAGAAGACAATTGGTCTAAAGAAATTTGAGACACAGACCATAATATCAATAACCAAAGAAAATCTAACCTTCCATTTTCCCAAGGACTCTTTTTACAGCTCCAACACATCCCTCGCATGTCATAGCCACTCTGAGAACAACAGTCTACGACAGGAAAAAACAGAAGAACCCACAACTTAGAGATCAAACAAAGAAGACACAGAAGTTAAACAAGTTTGAGAAACATTATAAGCTAATAAAACTAATTGGATAATCAGTTTCAGCTAACAAAAGTGACCTACCCTTTTGAAACAACACTGACCAAAAATCCCTGAATCATCTTACAAAAAACCAAACCCAAATCAGCTATCGTGGCAGAAATTTAAGATCTCTGTTCATGATTCTGTCATGTGTCCTCACTAGTTTTTGCCCAATCAAGATGTCAAGTATATGTCGTTTCAATAGATTGATGGAACCACTGATCATTGTCAAAGCGAATTATTCATAAATCCTAATCCAGATCGAGGGAATAGAGAAACGAATCAAAATATAAGATCAAACCATCTCGATTGAAAAGTTTGAAACCCTAATCAAATTGGGAGAGAATTGCGATAAAGCTACAATCTTTATAACAACCCAGATCCTGAAATGGAATTCAAAGAAGAGCGATTGAAATACCTGAGACATAGCTTCGATTTAACCACAGTGAAGGCAAGTAAGAGAGAAAGAGAGAAACTCCTGATGATAAAATTGATACGGTTTAATGTTTTAAATGGATACGGCTTGGAACTAGTCCAACGATTGTGATTTGGATAATCAAAAAATTAGTATCGGCCCAAATGGTAAGCAAATCATTTAAAATGACAACTTATCTTTACCAATATTATAAACTAAAATTTTAATTTATGGAGATTAAATAGGATTTAAAGGTTAGTAGGCAAGTTCACCCAAAAAAAATTGGAAAGTCAATTTTATAACATCTTATTTTTAGGAAAGTGTTTTTGGTAAGTGGCTAAGTGTCATATCTATTATTTTTTTCATCCAAATTTAATTGATATTTATCAATTATTGACCAAAAAAATTGTTTTCATATTAATGAAAGCATCATAGTTTGAATGGCTTATTTGATTATACATATAATAAAAACATTGTGGAAGCATTGTTATTTTTGATAAATCTTTTATCCTTTTATTTAAAATATATTTTTGCAATGACATATTCTGTAATATGTAGTATTTTTGATAACTTTTCTACCCCAAATACTTCTCAAAATGATATTACTAGGATACGCACACACAATAGAACATACAAGGTATTCTTACCAAAAAAATAAGAGAGCATACAAGGCATCTGTTTTGTTTTTTTGTTAGAGTTTAACTACTGAAATTGCTGGAAAATAGTATACAAGTGAGTGAGTGTGGAGCCATTTCAATCCATACTTTTTTAATCAAACACTTTTTTATAACCAAATTCATATTTTGTAACCATATTTTTACATATGTACATTTATACATGTTGTGGGACAGAATTTACACATTACGTAATGGTTTTTTTTTCCTCATAACGAAAAGTTTTACAATTAGCATATTGCAGAAGGATTACAAGCCTGTAAGAACCATAGCTTACAGAAAATTTAGACATTATAGACTAATGCCAAGATTACAATAGAAATTGGACATCAAGTCCGTTGTGTTTTCTGATTTCTTGTCCTCTTTTGTGATTTAAGTAGACTTGAAAAGATGATATCCATGCTTTATTTTCTTTTACTTTGATGATTATGGAGAAATAACAACTCATCAGATTTCGACTAAATCTGGTTTTTAATTCTTGTAGAGGAGACTAAAACAACCACTTAATCGATTCATCATTCTCTTAGGAAGAAATAAGTGATGAAGGATGCTATTCGATTAAAACAATAAAACATAGGCATAAAACCATACTACCATAATGAAAACTAGACTTAACTTATTCTTAACTGAAATCGAAGAGGAACTTGTGATGGGCTCCAATCAGTAACTGATGGAGGAGAAAACCAAGCAGCTTTAGTGAAGCTCTTGTGAAGATACGACAAAACTCCTAAACCCAGATCCAGAAATCCTGCGACATCTTCGGCATGAAGGACAGTGGCGGCGAACCATTTGGAAGACTCGAACCTCTTCATCTTCGTTATCACGACAAAAAGAGGAGGGAGGACGGACAGAAGCACCACGCCATCGTTGAAATCACTCTATATCTGAGTTATATTGGAGTGAGAATGGAGGAAGTCTAATCCAAGTATCGAAAGCCATCAGCCGTGAGGTGTCACCGAGAAAACATTCAAGAGAAAGAGGTAAACAGTGAGGTCACCTTTCCGGCGGTGGTGAAGTGGACGAACCACCGGAAAGGAGAAGATCTGAGAAGAAGGGCGTTTGTTTGCAAGTAGAAAGAAGAGAGACAAAATATATTTTACTCATTACGTAATGGTTTGTAAATTCATTCCACACAATATATTTCTAAAAATAGGTGAAATTTCTAGAATACAAAGATCTGGTTAGTTAATTTAAGATAATTTATCTTACTTTCTAAATTCTGGTGCCAAGATCATCTCAAAATTTTGATAAAATTGGCACGTAGGACAGAGTTTTGTTGTTGTCGTAAATTCGAGTTAAATTTTGCTGTAATTAAAGTGTGTTGTTAAAAGTTAAAACCGTGTTTTATTGTTAACACTCTTTTAAGAATTATAGCAAATAAACAAAACAAATTACTTCTTTTGGGGTATTCATTATCTTTATAAATAACTTACTTTTCCATATTTTCTATTTTGTCATCACCCTATAAGTTGAAAAAGAAAAATCTTACAATTCATATATTACTAATTGGAATCAAAAGAAAAAAAGAAGTGAAAATGAAGAAAATTACCAAAAAGTTATCTATGAAGTACATGAAGCTCCACAAGAGTCGGCTCCAAGAAGAAGGATCAATGAAGTCGGAGGAATACGGTGGCGAGCTTCACCGAGAAACATATTCGCCGGGAAATTCAGAAAGTAATGATCAAACGAAGGCGACACCTAAGGTTACAAAACTAATGGAGTCTATGCATCGTAAGCTAATGCTAAGAGAGAAGTCAAATAAAAAGTTTAGCCACATGGACGGTTACGACCAATCTCAAATGTCTGAACGTTCGGTTAGAAATAGTGGTCGTGAACGTACGGACCAGCTTGAAGGTTCGGTTAGAAACATAGAACCACTTGTAGGCTCGGTTAAAACAAGTCATATGGATCATCTTGAAGAGTTGATTAAGGGTTATGATCCTAAGGACCATATTGAAGGATCTATTAAGAATGGTGCTCGTAATCGTGTGGATTCGGTCGAAGAAAATACGGTGAAAACAACTAAGAATGCTTCTGATTTTGCTTCAAAGAAAGATTATCTAGATTGGACTGAATATGTGGAAGGATCTAATCATCATTGTTTCGATCGATCTGAGAAACTTTACGAAAGAGAAGATAGTGAACATGATAAGATAAGTGTTGGGGTATCAGAAGGATCTATAGAAGGCAATAATGATGAGATGTTCTTACTAAAGAGCTCTAAGAATAGAGAAAATGAAAATTTTGAAGATTCAAAAGGTTATAAGAAAGTAAGAGGTAGTAAGGTCAAAGATTCATTAAAAAGTCAATTAGTTGACTAGAGGTTTATTTACATTGTATTATTACATCATTTGGTTTATATATGAACCACTACACTGTATTTCCAATTTAAACCATTGTTTTTATACAATTTTAAAGATTATATTTCGATTTTATACATGTCTACTTTCAAGGGTTATTTCATTTATGTTTAAAGTTTTTATTTGAATTTCTTATAGACAATATCCCATGATCTAATGCACTAGAAAGTGTGGGCTTTTCAACTAGGGGTGGGAATTGGGCCCGCGGTCTACGGGTTTTGGCTCGCGCAGGACTGGTTCGGGTTTGCGAATCAGAACCCGTTTTTCTGCGGGTTTCGCGGGGCAGGTTCAATTTTTTTTTACTTTTGCGGGTTTGGCCCGCGGGCTCCGCGGATACCCGCAAAAAAAAAATCTTGTTGTTTTCTGTAAACAACATGACGTTTGAATTACAAGTGTGTGAACATCATAACATTTGCAGCTAAAAAAATAACATGATGTTCAAAATTTAAGGCAGCCCCGCGGGTTTCGCGGGTTTTTCTGCGGATTTGTTATATTTTTTTTTATTTTTTTTGCAGGTTGACCGCGGATCCTGCTGGTTATTGCGGAACGAATACGGATTTTGGGTTTAAAACTCGCTATTTCGCGGGACGAATTTGAGTTAAGAAAAAAAAAATCTACAAGCTTTTTGCGGGGCGGGACCTGCGAACCCGCCAACCCACTACTATTTTCAACCCATGATCTAAGAAATTACTAGAAAGTATGTGAAGTACAAACTTTTTTTTTTTAAATGTTTCTATAATTATTTCTACAGGTATTTCTATAAATCAATTTATATTTATAGATAAATTATTAGTATAATAAATTACAAATTTCAAAATTTACAACAGTTAAATGTCTACATATGTAACTTTCTTACCAATATTGAAATCACGTAACTGCATAATTGTGTATGATAAAATTTGAACTATATTTAGAATTTTGATGATTCAATTGATTACAGATATACACATATATTTAAAATATTCATTCTATAAAGATAGTATTATGATATTTGCAAGAAGTATTAGAGACACAATCTTAGCAATAAATAAGAGGATATTACCCTCTGTGCAGTTTTAATATTTTACCTTTTATTACCTTGTTCTAAATTTGTAACTAAACTTATTTTTTGATATATAAATTTACATTCTCATAAAAAAAAAATGATGTTATTATATACTTAGATATTATAAATTTATATAAGAGAAATATCACACATTTTATTTAGAGAGGCTATTAGGAGGGTCACAATCAGGGGAAAAGAAACGAATTAACAACTTGAAAATTTCAGATAAATTATAAAAGTACAAAAACCTGAAAAAGGTACCAAAATGTAATGAAGAGGTTCGAGAAAGAGAAGAAGAGAGGGAAGCAAACAAAAGAGAGGCAACGGCTATTTCGTAGTTACCTTTCCTTTTTTTGTGGGTTTATATTTATATTCCTTACAAAGTCGACATTTTTATATCCAAAACCCATAATTTTTCTTTGCCTTCCTTTGTTTCTTGTTTGTTTGGGTTATCTCAGATTCTCAAAAAGTCTGTCTCTTTCCATGGCTTTTCAGGATCTCCATCTTCTTCTTTTTCCTCTTCTCCTTTCTCTTTTAGTTCTTGCTTCATCTTCTCCTTCAGCTTCACCTTCACCTTCAGCTTCTCCTACAACTTCTCCTTCTCCTCCACCTTCTACTTCTCCTTCTCCTCCAGCTTCTACTTCCCCTCCAGCCTCTCCTTCTCCTCCAGCTGATGATGGTGAGTTCATGTAACTTAATCAGTTCAATCTGAAAGTCTCTATTTCAATCCTGGGTCTTGAGTTTGCATGTGCTAATGTTCTTCTAGAACACAAGTGTTCCATTTTGAGGTAGTAACTGTCAATGATTAGTGAAATAGCTTTAAATCTGGTAAAACTCACAAGACAATTTTTTGTATGTATTTGGTTTTATCTATGTGTTTGATTCATTGAGTGTACTTGGAAGATTGGTAGGTTATGATATTAAATGGCAGCATGTGTTTGGCAGGTGGGCTTGTTTTTAAATGCTCACTAAGAAACAAGATTGGTGTTTTAATGTCCCCAAATTTATTACAAGACAAATTATTAGATTTCTACTGTTTTTGAGTAGAAAATAGTTGTTTTAGTTAAAGTATAAGAACTCAAATCTTGTGGTATCTCAAACGGAGTTGTTTAAGGTTTATGGATTTGATTAACCAATGTAAAGTGTAAGTCTTTCTGTATTGTGATCTCCTTTGCACTAACATTAGACATGGATAGATTCGAATGATGCTAATGGTTGTGTTGAAATTACTGAAAAACTATGATGTTTGGTTCCAATTTGTAGGTGCATTTATTGGAGTAAACATAGGAACCGATCTTTCTGATATGCCGCATCCAACTCAAATTGTTGCTCTCTTAAAAGCTCAACAAATTCGACATGTTCGTCTGTATGATTCCGACCCTGGGATGCTAGTTGCTCTAGCAAACACTGGAATCAAAGTTGTGATCTCAATTCCTAATGACCAGCTACTTGGCATTGGACAATCCAATTCAACAGCAGCCAATTGGGTTAAACGTAATGTCATTGTACATTACCCTGCAACGACTATAACTGCCATTTCTGTTGGCTCTGATGTTCTAACCAGTCTTCCTAACGCAGCACCTGTTCTAGTCAGTGCTATGAAGAACGTTCATGCTGCCTTACTCTCTGCAAATCTTGATCGTTTGATCAAAGTTTCTACTCCCTTATCCACTACCTTAATCCTTGACCCATTCCCTCCCTCACAAGCCTTCTTTAACCGCTCCTTGAATTCGGTTATAGTCCCATTACTAAGCTTCTTGCAGTCCACAAATTCATACCTGATGATGAATGTGTATCCTTACTATGACTATATGCAATCAAATGGTGTGATTCCTCTTGAGTACGCTCTCTTCAAACCGATTCCTCCAAATAAAGAAGCTGTTGATGCCAACACGCTTGTTCACTACTCAAACGCCTTTGATGCAATGGTTGATGCAACTTATTTTGCAATGTCTTTCCTAAACTTCACAAACATTCCTGTTTTGGTAACCGAATCAGGCTGGCCTTCCAAAGGTGATGATACCAAAGAGCCTGATGCTACACTAGATAATGCTAACACTTACAACAGCAATCTCATCAGACATGTTCTCAACAAGACCGGAACTCCAAAGCGCCCTGGAATCGCTGTGAGTACTTTCATTTATGAGCTCTACAATGAAGATACAAAAGCAGGATCTTTATCAGAGAAGAATTGGGGGTTGTTTAATGCAAATGGTGACCCGGTTTACATACTCAGACTGACTAACTCAGGCTCAGTTCTTGCTAATGACACCACAAACCAAACTTACTGTACTGCAAAAGAAGGTGCTGATCCAAAGATGCTTCAAGCTGCTCTTGATTGGGCTTGTGGTCCTGGAAAGATCGATTGCTCACCTATTAAGCAAGGAGAGGCTTGTTATGAACCAGATAATGTGATGTCCCATGCGAATTACGCGTTTGATACTTATTATCATCAAACCGGGAATAACCCTGAAGCTTGTGACTTTAATGGAGTTGCTAGCATTACCACCACAGATCCAAGTAAGAAACTAAAAACCATCTTTTTTCTCTATTATTCATTACATTGTGTACTTTGTTATCTTAAACTTTGGATACAATGAACTAATAAAAAAAATCAAATTGTTATTGCTTGGTGGATTAATTGCAGGTCATGGCTCATGTGTGTTTGCATCAAGGTAAAGCATCCTAATACTCTTTTAAGCCATGGCTCATGTTTGGTTTATTGATACTCATGTTTGTAGAAATCTTCACAAGTACCAAATTTTAACCATTGTTTTGTAAATTGATTGCAGCGGTGGTAGAAATGGGACGTCTGTGAACATAACAGCACCATCAGCTAATTCAACAACTTCGTCAGGAATACGGAGTGATTTGTATTACAGTCGTGGTTTGTGGAGCATTTTGACAGTAATGATTTTAAACGTTGCTAATTATTTGTGATAAATCTTTGGGACATCAAATTTGTTTTCTTTTTGGTTCCAAGAAGTGTTTTTTTTCCTTTAGTTTTCTTAGGTGAGATTGGAGATAGATTTTCAGGCCGATTGTGATTGATTCAATTTTTTTCCCATTGCTCGTTCACTTAAAAAAATATGAAAATGAAAATTTCTACAAACTACTTTGTGAGGTTCACTAAATACTATTCGGATGTTACAAATGACACAATAGGTCACAAATTCTTTGTTAGAGAATTTACATATAATGTTTTTCTTGGATTTGGATAAATTAGAAATGGACTCGGATATGTAGACTGTGATATTAGAAAATTCCCAAGTGGAAAAGAATGTGAGAATTGAGACTTTTCTTTTTTTTTCCGGTCATCGACAATTATGTTAATAAAACTCAAAAAAGTAAGAACTTACATCAATAAATTATTAGCTGATTCTTTAATATGACGAGCAAAAGTATCAATTTTATGATTTAAGAATCTCGGAATAATAAAGAGAGATATAACGAAATAAAGAATTTAGCCTCGAGAATTCATCTTGATATCGTAAAAAGGTCTGCCACTTCTCCGGTTGGTTTATTATCTTCAATACAGCCTTGCAATTTTTCGTTATCTCCACTTCTGTAATCTGAAGCGACAAAACTGACGCCATGGCCCAAAGTAATGCTTCAATTTCTGAATGAAAGGCAGAAAAGCTTCGATGAACTCCCTGAGCCCCCATGCACTCCCCTTCCACTAAATCTGGGAAACAAACCCAACCCAAAGCTGATTAAAGATCTGTGCTTTTCCAGGAGCCGTCCACAAAACATTCTATAATAACAATTTTTTTGTTAAATTTTTAAGTAAATTTATTAAATTAAAAAAATCATTAGGATTGATAGTGTTTTTCTCTCTTTTGAGAGAGTTCTTCTCTCTATTGGCGATGCTCCTATTCTGACGTCTCTCTTCCCAAATGTTTCATCATTCCGAGAGTTTGCTTCGATTGGAGCCGCTGGTGGAGGTTACGGTCTGGATTTAGCCGGTAACTCTCCGGATTTCTTTTTTGGTAACCCTTTTTTTTATAACGGCAGTTGTGTTTTGTTTTTACAAGTTTTGATTTAAGGTTATGGGTTTTAGGATGTATAGGTTGTGTCTTCTGTGTCTAATAAATCTTCGACTGATCTAGTGGTCATAGGTTTAGATCTGAGTTTGTCTAGTTTCGTTTTTAAGGGTTTCAAAGTTCAGTTTTTCCGGTGTTATTTATCACTGCGACTGCGTATTTTTTGTCTTCTCTGGTGGTTTAAGTGTGAAGATAAAATATCTCTGCTGGGTCATCTATGTGACCTCGGCGGCGTTGATGTTTATTGTAGGCAATGGCCATTGGTGAGAAGATCCTTAAGCTTTCAGTTAGCAGATCCGGCGGTGATTCATTCCCGATTCGCAGAAGAACATGATAAGAATTAAGATAGTAGATCACGAATGGAATTTGGAGCAGTGGTTTCCGGCAGAAAATCTTTGCCGCTTCTTTTGACGGTTTGCATGTCCGAACTTACGTTAACCTGACACGTAGACCAGTAGAAACATAATGTCTGGCACGTGGCGGAAGAGATAAGCTTCGTGTGGCTTTACGGGTTTATATTTTTAGCCCGTTAAGATTTCGTTTGGACTTTTTGTTTGTTTATATTTCCAATGTAAACCCAATTGGTCCAACTCATATCATAAATAAAAAGACTCTTGCAAGTTGCAACAATGAATCAAATAAATTTTAAATTCTTTGAAAATATATATACATATATATATATATACATTTTAGGATGAATAGTATACTACAAAAAATATAGTAACTTAAAACATTTTTTTTTTTACGAGAAACCAATAAAGAAGGTAATAGCTTTTTCATTTACAACTAAATCTCTTTTTCTTGACAACCAAAGTGAAGCAAAAAAGAAAAGAAACAAAAGCAAAGCAGAGAGCCAATCCTAATCAGAAATCAAACCAAACACAAGACTTCGCAAATTCTTAGAATAAAAGAAGAAGCTTTCTTCTTAAGAGATGTTCATAGCTTCTGCGTGATAGCTTTCAAGATCCTTGTCTAGGTCTGCAGCTGACTGCACCGGTTTCTTTCCACCTCGGCCGCTTTTATTCCCTCTGCCACCACCATTCCCTCGGCCTCTACCACGAAACCCACCTTGACTGCCTCTTACACCTCCTTGTTGGTTTTGCTGTCTGCTACTAATAAAGAACAAGATAAGATGATAGATCCAATGCGTTTTATATGACAGTAGAGCTCAGATTCTTTTCAAGACTTACATTGGTAGGCGTCTCACAGAAGTACCTGAACCTCTTCCTCTTCCTACTCTCCCGCCTCTATTTCCTTGTCTGCAAAAATGAAAAGACTTATTTATTAGTCTTTGCGCAATCATCACATACACTCAATTATTCTCCTGTATATGGAAAGACCAGGAACATGCACGCAACATACCCTATGACAACACTCCTCTTTGTCCTTCCGTTCAATCCCGTTACATTGATACGAGCTGCAACTGGAGCAGCCTCAGTATTTCCACCAATAATCTCTAGTTTCATAGGCCTTCCGTCTAAGAGTACATTGTTGTATTTCTTTATGGCTTGAAATGCATCACTTCTTCTCATATACACAACTTCCGCCGCACCCTGTATGACGCAATAATATCAGATGTCAAATATCACAGCACAACGGTACAGAACTAATACAGAAATTAAGACTTAGGTCCAACTTACACTTGGACGCCCGTTTTGGTCAAAGTGAATTGCATATCTTTTCACCTCTCCAAGTTCAGCAAAGAGTTCCTGGATCCCATAGGAGTGTGCAAAGTACTTTTAAAATCTCCTCGAACAACCAAATCAACAAAAGCACAAGAAAGTGGATTTCAGGCTATACCCTTATATCATCATTTGTCACTCCCTGATCAAGGTTAGTAACATAAACCGTGGTTCCGACTTCAGCTCCTGATACACCAACAGCTCTCAGACTTTCTTCAAACAAATCCTTCTGATTCTGCCATTGCAAGCTCCTCTCCCTGCGGGCACGCTAATGCAGTAGAACAGATCAAGTCAGCAAAAGGAAAGGGTCTGGTCGAAGAATCCTGATAGCCACATTAATAAACAAATCTCTTGAAAGAGGAGAAACCACCCATTTGCCTGAAAGTACTAAAGAAGTCAAAGCAAAGAGCTCCAGGAAGCAGTAGTCAAGAACCATCCAAGGAGAACCAAATGAAATGAGCAGAAACAAGCAATTTTGATCAACTTCATACACACTGGTGCTATCAGTCAGTCAGTCAGTCTCTGGTGCCAAAAACAAAGTCCTTGGACCAAGGAAATAAAAAAATGAGACTGCCATCACTCCAAAGAAGTTCCAGATGTAGCCCATCATGAACTTCATGCATGTTGAAAATACCCTCACTTAAAGGGGGTAAGCCATCATTGATCATGTTTACTATTAATGAAATTGCTGAAATTCTCCCCAAACACCACAAGACAGCACATATTTGCAGACTTTTCTTATGTGGACTACTTAGCATATTGGAGCTTCTTAGTAAAACAATAGTGAGTGACAATATCAACCAAAAAACTTCTTCACATCTATGAATGCCAGTCGAATTCCCCAGACTTTTAACCATAGAACCACTAAGTAAACAATAAATTGCAGGTCTAAGAGGCTTTTCTAAGTGAAATCGTCTCCATAAACTAAAAGATGTTAGAGGATCCTTGTAATCATTGTTTTCAGGCATGGTTAAGTATCCTCCCAGACGAAATTTTGGAGTGCTAATAATGTGTAACAGAAAAACCGGCTTCTTCAAGAACATAGACCATATAGAGAGCATCAATCTTTTAGTTTAAGCACTGACTCAATATGCTTAGGTATCTGGTGGCAGAGAAAATTCATACACATAGAAGATCCCAGATTTTGAGCTTGCCTTGTTAATTAAAGATGATCGCCGAGCATTTACAGCAAGAGGACCTTTGCGTACAAGTCCAGCTCCTACAGAACCATTTGGTCCACCACGAGGTCCACTACCACGGCCACGGCGGGAAATTCCTTTACCTCCAGACCTTGCAGCTCCAGATTTTGCATTCTTACTCCTCTTGACAATTTCATCAAGGGTCATATTCAAAGAGTCTGACATCTTTAGTCCAATAAAATCAATCTGGCATATTCAGGGACATGAACCAAATTAGTCACTATCACCTTGAAG
Organism: Lepidium didymum; assembly: GCA_963920545.1. Lineage (NCBI taxonomy): Eukaryota > Viridiplantae > Streptophyta > Magnoliopsida > Brassicales > Brassicaceae > Lepidium > Lepidium didymum. The sequence continues at coordinate 3,802,827 of OY986987.1, forward strand.
ATAAAGACACGCAAATACAGGTGAATTTCAAGGCAGAACGGTATTAATCAATATGTTTCATAGACCAAAAATACAAAAATCAAAGTCTCAAATACAAAAGTTAAGGACCTGATCGATGAATTTCAGCATAAAAACGATGGGATTCGTATAGCATTCATAAAGAAGAATTAAATATTACAATTTCATAAGAAATAACTTAAATCCAGAACGGAGAAGCAGATCAACTACTCAAATCAAAGATCCGATTATCAGAACATATGAACCAACAGGTCCTAGAACCTAGAGCACGTTTCTCATAAACGATACCGAGAAAAACATGAAATCACCGAAGTCAATTGAAGGAAATTCGTTTTCACGACTCAAAGGCCTAGATGGACAGATTCCGGTATCTAAACAGAGCTCAAACCTCGAATCGTAAGCGAAACATGAAAAAAAGAAAAAGAAAAACAGATATCATCAAAATAGATGCCTCAAGAATCGAAACCTTACCAGATCGAGAGATTTGCGTTAGGGGTTTGAGGAAACTTAGGGAAATTATTGCAACCTTTTCTTCGATGAATGAATAGGGGAGAAACAAACAGCTGTGATTTTGGGTTGAATAGAGAGGTAGAGAGGTATTTAAATAGGTCTAGGTCAACGGGATAACTTTGTAAATTTACTAGATTTTGGGGCGTTTGCGTTTTCTTTTAAATTAGGCAAGATGACAGCTAGTGCATTAACGCGTTTAGTTACTTGTACTTTTATAGCATAAGGACAAGACTTTGAGAAAATATCATAATTCCCCCGTTTTTTTACGTAAGTTTTTTTTTTCATCTAATAGTAAATTATATTGATTTAGAGGATTACAAATACAACAATAGACCACATATAAAACTATGGATGTATTCAAAGATGATGTGATAACAATCCAAAGATAAAACCAAGACCAACAATGAATCAAGCCTAACAACTATTATTTACGGAGTTTCTCGCACAAACATTCTCAAAAATGGAATTCAAACCTAAAGATAATGACTTGAAATCATAGAATTGTTTTCTCTGAAAATGATGAGACTCGTTCTTATACTAAGTGGAAAGATTTTCAGACTGAGCTAGCTAGCTCAGTGAAGGAGGAAACTATGACTGCAAAGATCAGACCAAGCGAGATACAAAGACCTATTAACGGAATACACTAAGGGACAAACTACCCAAGCTAAATCAACTAAAAGCTAAAGCTAATCACATGGGGGCAAGGAGATTATAAAGATAATCCCACCACATAAATTAGCCCAAACAAAAGTCACATCAAACCTAGAAAGGATATTCTGCCGTACAAAACCAAGTGACAAGAAGACATAGAGGCTAAAACGTGCAAGTGTCAAAGCTCCGGCAAAGCCCAAGAGAACATACAACCACGAAAGCCACCCTCCTCTCTAACATCCCACCACCGAGAAGAACCGTTAGCAAAGGAAGAAGAGAAGAGATTTGAGCTTATCCCAACGAAAACCAATAGATTTGGCGACGAAACAAAGCCTGAGACATGGACCACAAAAAATCCGCCGAAAAATGAAAAACAGATCGACACAATCCAGTTCATGAACCAAACCACCCTCACTGAGAAATTCTTTATAGTATTTGCCGGATACTTTCTCATGACGTGTGAGATTGTTCTTGAAATCAATGTAATAGAGTCTAAATCTGTTATTGTAACCATATTGCCACTCGAAGTTATCCAACAATGACCACACAAAGTATCCAGTAACTCTAACCTTGTCAAATGTTGTACACAAATATGTTTATGTTAGATTAACTCAAGTTTAATTTATCAATCCATTGATCATATTCATAAACAAAACACTTACCAAATAGCTTCATGCATATTCAGAAGATGCCTTTGAAGATAATATTTCCTGTTATGATAAGCAGTACCAACTTCAACTGAATCGGTCTTCCCAAGTTCTTCTCCATATCCTAAAAATAAAAACATTAAGATGATCAATACATTTAAATATGTATTATAAAAGTAAACTCGGTTAATTAATTTTCTAGTTACCGTTTTCCATGATCATGATTCCTGGGTCATCATATTTCTCCTTGATGTAATTTAAAAGTTTTCTAAAACCTCGAGAGTACACATTCAATGCAGCAATCAAAGGCTGAAATAAAACATGAAAATGTTACATCATATAATATTTTAGTTGATTAAATAATCTCAAATTAGGACTTATTTAATTAAACGCTTACCTTGCTACCTGTGATCAAATATCCGTATTTATTTCTGAGAATACTCGCCTATGCTATAAATTGTCCAGCGACAAATCTCGTCCAGTTCTAAAAATTAGTCTGTTAAAATATCTATTGTAATGACAAAAGATTTTGGTCCATTAACCATATTATTTTGTCATGTATCTAGACTTGTAAACTCATTCTTGAAGATATTATTGAAGGGGAAGTTAGCTGAGAGGGAACTAAAGAAAAAATAAAGAAGTGATATGACAATTGTAATTTGATGAGACCGAAATCAAATAAGAAAGTGATAAAAGATATAAATGAAGTATCTTAAGTGAGCTGTTTAAGAAATATGTATTTTTAGAGATTTTTAGTTGTTGTTAATAATTACATCAATAATATCCGAATATCTTATTTATGACCCAAATTTATCATTATAATTTTCTATTAACTACAATATATAATGAGGTAGGGTTGAATTTCATATGTCTAAACCATTAGATGGGACATTTAATCACATAGAAGAAGTACTCTACCTATTTTTAGGTATTTAAGAAACAAATGTGTTTTCAAATTTTTTTTTTAATCCTTCCATTTTTCTTAAAAATAATTACCTTTTTCCAAAAGCAAATTTGAATTCCATTTTCAATTGGATTCGTTTTTTTTTTCTTATCAATATATATATATATATATATATATATATATATATATATATATATATATATATGCCATTCATGGTTTTAATAATAAGATTAAATATTTTTTCTTAAAGAACCATATATTTATATTATAATGCTTTCACGAGTCACGACCAAAAAAAAAAATGCTTTCACGAGTTTTTTTTTTTTGTCAACAATTAGATTGACAAGGCCTGATCCATAGCCTAAAGCTCACCCTTATAATTCCTTTTTTAAGCTACCATCATGCAGCGGGTAAGAATCGAACCCTGGTGCAAAGTCATTAGCTGGATCATCCTAACCACCAGACTGATAACAACTCGACTTTCTTTTTTGAAATTTGCTTTCACGAGTTAAGAAACTATTTTGAAAATTTTGGGTTCCATGGTCCATATAGAAAGCTAGGTAACATAAGTTCCCTTCAAATGTTGATTGTGAACCTAGAGACATAATTAAGTCGAGTTTGGTTAGAGGTTAGATTATGTGACAAGAGGTCTAATTCCAAGGCAGGAGGTGGTTTTTAGACCTTTATCAGTAATTCCAACATTCATAAGTTATAGGTGTTTCATAGATAAATCTTGAAAAGATTTTGAGTATTTCTCGAGTCTAGGTTGGTATTGCTCCACATATGGGGTTGGTGGAGTAGTTTAGGAGTACAAGGGATTCAAAAAAGTATTCATACCCTTCATTCAAACTGACTCTTTGAGGGATGTTCTGCCAAATTTTTTTCCAGATCACAAAAGTAGTATTCATAACAGATTGTACTAAAGTTCTAAAGATGATTGATGAACAAGAGGGTTGGCCAATTCCTACCATATATAGAAACCTATTCAAGATTTAGAAGTCTTTTCAACCACATCTCCGTGTCTCTGATTCCACGATCACTTAACTATAAAACTGATTTTTTTGCTCGAAATGTTTGAGGACTCTTCAGAAATATGTCATTTGCAAATTTTGTGCCGCAAACTATTTCTTTTCTTTTATTTTTTTGTTGGGATTTTTTTTCTTTTATTATAAAATGAGTAAAATTGAAAGAACAAAAAAAGCAATACTTTTTTCTTGATTTTTGTCAATTTCCTTGGCTGAAGTTATTTTTTAAATCATATAATATTTATAGTGTTAATGAGCAACAATAGAGTTATGAAAGTTATGTTTGAAGAATAATTGCTCGAATTAGATGATACAATTTGTAACACCCAAATAAAAAAAATATGGTGGTGCATGTGGAGAGATTTAAAAGAATTGATTTGGCAACATATGTTAGCAAAGTGCACTTATCTTTTTGCTCAAATATCCTGAGAAAACTCCACAATTAAGCGTGAAGTAAAAACAAAACATGGAGAAATATCATGCAGTGATTTGTAGGGTCGGTAAACAAGTTTTTAAACTTTCCCAGACATAGTATACCAACCATCATGTAAAGCTGGACCCACGGGCTGAGAGAAGATGTGTGGTCCTCTTAGTGACGGTCCATAATTATTTTTACCGGGATGAAATATAATTTAAATAAAATTTTAAATAAACTTATTTCATAAAAATATACATAAAGTTACTAGACTTTGATTAATATGGTGTCAAAAACAAAACAATAAAAGGTTGAAAAAATTCTAAAATAAACCATTGAATCTATATAAAATATCAAATTTCTTAAATTAAAAGTTTTTTTCTTTTTGAAATGACATTTATGTCTTTATTTATTGCTAAAAATACAAAGAGAAATATTAATAGGTAACAAAAACAAAGAAATAAATTAGGGTAAAATTAAAAATAATAGACCAAATATGCGTTGGAACAGAAAACATCAATTTTTTTAAAACAATTTTTGTTTCAAAGCATCAATCTTCTAAGAATTGATGAAGTAATTAATAAAATATAGACTCTTGCCCTATATTGCACCCACACTTGTTATCCATTAAAGAGCTCTCTCAATTTAAAGGAGTACACAATCTTCAAAAACATATGGTGCATTAATGCGGGTACAAGGAAGAGGTTGGTAAACAAGGTAGATTACTTGAGTTTTTGTGAAAGTGATGTTGGTTCGATGGAGTAATAAAAGCTACCTTAACACGTTTATGTTATTTTTGTTGGCTTTTTTTTTGTTATTTTTTTTTTTATTTCAATATGAAATTGTCTTGGGGGACCAGATTTTTTGTATGTAATAGAGTGCCAAGGAGACTTATGATTCAACAAGGAGAGTGGAAACAAAGTCCTCATGGGGCCTTTGAGTTTGTAGAATAGTACAAAGAGCTTGTTGCTAACATTACAAGGAGATACATTCTCAATATATTTATGTTTGAAGGTATAAATATATAGCATCACAAAGCAACATCCCAAAAAAAATAATATTATCATAACCATAGCCTTGTTGATCTTGTCAAAATGAGGTAAAGAGATTGAATACTGTTGCAAACTTCAAAACACTCTTTTATTTTCACCAAGACTCTGTGAATCATGGTCAATTAAAAACTAAAACATAGGAAAGAAGCATTGGAATATAAAAACTAAAACTTAAAGCTCATCTTTCTTGATCGCCTCTGGACGAACACCTTAGCTAAAGAATTCTTTGTGGTATTTGCCAGATTCTTTCTCATAACGTGTGAGATTGATTTTGAAATCAATGTAGTAGAGTCCGAATCTATTCTTGTAACTCTTGCCACTCAAAGTTATCCAACAATAACCATACTCCAGTAACTCTAACCTTATCAATGCTGCAAACACAAATATGTTCATATTAGATTAACTCTAGTGTAATTGGTTAGTCCATTAATCTTATTTATAATCAATAGACTTACCAAATAGTTTCATGCATACTCAGAAGATGCCTTTGAAAATAATATTTTATGTTGTAAACAGCAGTACCAAGTTCAATTGAATCTTTGTCTTTAAATTGTTCTCCATATCCTAAATAAATTAAACGTCAATATAATTAATTCATTTTAATGTATTTTTAAAAAATTAACTCAATACACAAATCTTTATCTAATAATATATAATCTTATAATTACCATTTTCTATGATAATAATTTCTGGATTTACGTATTTATCGTTGATGTATTTTAATAAATTTCTAAAACCTTTCGAGTAAACGGTCAATGCAGCAGTCAAAGGCTGAAATAAAACAATTGTGAAAATATTACATCATAGACGAAAATACAATATTTAGTTGATAAAATAGTCTCAAATCTATGATTAGGTTAATTAATTAAAATCCTACCTTGCTACCAATGTCGTAGCCATATGCATTCTTAGCTGAAATTAAACAAAAAAAATGTATAATTTCATTAGTACAAACTTTCTTTTTAGTTAATAATTTGTGGCTAAGTTACAGAAACTTACGTTCCCAGGAGACAAGAGAATCTTGCTTAAATCTTGGTTCAGCTGGATTGATCTTCGGCTTCGTATATCACGACAGAGACATCGTCAAATTACTTGATTTTATTTAATAAGGTATACAATACAACATTTTCCTATCTATGGCTTCTTGTGCATGATCTATGATTTTTATCAGAATATAACGTTAACATTTTTCAGTGTAGGAAGTGTGAGTCCTAATAGTGTGACATTCAGATTTGGTATTTTTCTTGTTGATCTGTTAACTGCAAATAAAATTCCTCCGAGCCATGTAAGTGATTATGTTCAACTCCTAGTTTTTTTCTCTTAGTAGCTTACTAGTCTGATGGAATCAACAATTTCTCTTGACGGTGTCGTTGTAAGGTCAAACCTATCTTCATTGTCAATTTTTGTTTTATATATTGGTTTGATTTTTCTCTTAGGTTGTAGACACTGTTGTAGATAAAAACTCCCAAATTTTGTTTTATGTATTGCAGCAGTTAATTTTACTCCTCAAAGCAAGATGGAAAAGATGCTTATGGCTAAGTGCAGAACACTGCAAGAGCAAAACGAGGAGATTGGGCACCAAGCTCCTGAAGAAAAGGTATAGCTTGTTCTACTCTCATTCTTTAATCTCGGATTATATGGATTTTAGAAAACTAGAAGGTCATCTTCTTCCTTTATAGAACATGATTCATTGATTTCCTGAAGCAAGAGATTCTTATGTTACATATGGCAGGGAAATTGATTTGTATTAAGAATCTAATTAAAACTCTAAAGTTTATGCTACTTTGATTTATGATCATTTTGATCCTGTAGAATCTGATTGGTGTTTTGCTTACATATATATAGATCTTCTTAAACACAAACTTGAGAAGTATTATATGGGATAAGCTTTTGGAGGCTTTGCCTGTTTCATGGATTATACAGTCATTTGTTTCTTTATTTGAGAATTTTTCTCTGAATGCCTGGAGTTAGCTAGGTTCATTTATTTCTCTTAAGTTATACATACTGAGAGTTTTCAAAATAGATTATTTGGTCACAAGATTGTAGAACGTGTATTAGATAGGAAGTGTATCATTTGATCAAAAAGATTCTCCTGTTTGGCTTTTCAAGTTCAAAAAGATTCTCAATGTATCAATTTTACAATTTTCTGGGTTATATGTGTAACGCTTATTGTTTTGAGAATTGGTCAGAGGTCTAGTTCTAATCTAGATGTTTGGAGAACTTCACAGTAGAAGAACAGATGACAAGGAGGTTATGTGGTTGTAGATGATTTGCACGGTGTTCATGATATGGAAGAGTTGTTATAATCAAGAAAAAAAAAGAGAAGATCTGAGACAAAGAACATTCTGAGGCTAGGTATGTAGCTTGATTCAGATTGTATAGATTTATGTGGATTCTAGTTTTGACTTGAAAATTCTATGTTAGTGTTAAGAAATAGGAAGGTAGTATTGTTGTATGATGTTAAAAATAGGAAGGTATGGATCATATTGAATTAGGAAGATATGGATCATATTGAATTAGGAAGGTAATGATCAGATTACTTTAGTTGTAGTGTAGTCTTTTGGTGTGAAAACATGTATGGATTGATGTATTTTGGAGAGTCAATAATAAATTTGTTTCAGATTGATGTCTTGCTTATGTTTAATTTATTTGAGAGTGCATTTCAGATTTATTATGATCAAAGAACACGAATCTCAAATACCCTGAAATATTAGCATATCTACTAACTCGTAGCTCTTAATTAATGTCATGGTTCCAATAATTAAAGCTGAAAATAATTGTTATGAAAACATATTTTACAACAATGAAATAATGTTACAGTAATATATATAGTAGCATATAACAAATGTAATAAAATATTATTTAATAATGAATATATAATACTATCATAGAATATAATATAACAACATCCAAAAAAAGTGCTATAATATGTATAGACCCTATTATAGTTCCGACAATAACAACATTTACGAATGCGCTATGTATTACGTATCATAGCGTTTATCGTGTGTTAAGAATGAACATGTAGGTATATTAAAACCATATAATACTTGGGAAATTGGAATATGGTTGCAATAAGTGTCCATGTAAGACCAGCAAGGTGATCGTCATAATAATGCAAGAGATCAATTATTTCGTATTATAAGTTCAAAAATTATGTTATTATATTTGATATGTTTCTGGACAAAAACTTTAGCTGATAATAAAACAAATATACATTGTAAATCCGTTCAACATAACAAACACAATGATATATTTACCTGATAATAAAACGATAACAAACAATTATATATTTACATTAATATTTAACATGTAAGAATATCTCTTTTCTGCTAGCTGCATTCATAAAGAATAAGGGAGATTTCACAATAACGGAAAGGAACAAATGAAAATAAGATGAAATTAACAAAGTTACTTAATAGATAACCATTTCGAAGGTGCAACACACTTAATTAAAGAAAATTTTCGGTTATACTCTCAAATTTCTGTATATAATATGTTCCGATGTGAGATAAAAGTATATTTGAACAAAAAATAAAGTAAGTTTACTTAAATTTGAGAAATATATAAGAGTGAATATTTTATGATTTTTATATAATGAAGTTTAGTTTAGAAGCAGTTTTTTTCTTCTAATGTATTACACTCTAGTATTTTTTGTGATTACAATATGAAAATTGCTGAAATTTTTTGCATAGGAACATGTACGTAAAAAAAGAATTCTTAATGTTTCTCTTATTACAATCTAAAAATTCTTAAGTAGAGTATACAAAAATCTTCTATATTAAGAAGGACCTAAGGAGAATAACCAACCGAAGTCAAAATCGACACAGAGAAAGCAGATAAAACAGCAGGGACTAAGCTCATCTCAAGAAAAACAGCTCCATCGCACCATACCCAAGCTCGAAGAGGCAGCAAATACAGAAAAACATCCACGAGAAGACCCAATAATGATTCCACGGCTAAAACACATCCCCATACCAACTGAGTACAAACGAACAAAGGTATAGAAATCATGAGACTATAGCATAATCAAGATCTGAGTAAAGGAAGACATAGCAAAAATGCAAACTACCCTCTTAATAACTCAAACCAAGTTAAATTTTTAACTAACCCACACAGCCATAAGCAACAACACTAACTTAGATAAAAACTAAAGCAAGAGAAGAAGATAACCAAATCAAGAAGAACTGTTGATGATGACCATATCCGATGACCCTAGACGAGTCTTCGAAGACCGGCGAGATCCACACCACAACAAGAACCCCATCTTTGCCAGGCCTCTTAAAAAAAGGCAAGACTCCAAGTGGGTCAACTCCGACGAGATCTATCAAACACCACTGTAGGAAACATATCTCAAATTTGATATTCTCATCATCCTCAACAAAAATAACAGCAAACAAACAAGATTGAAAGGGAGAAGAACAGTTACCAGCGTTCGGAACTGAAGGAGCCTCTGGTCGCCACTCCCGAAGCGATGGCGGCAGCTAGGTCACGACTATGGCTCCAAAGGAATTTAGAGAGAGAAAGTAAAAGTACAATCTTTCCAATACTCTTAAGTATTTTTTTTTTGTTAAAGTATGAAATACATTGATAATTATTTATAGATAAAGTATAACAACTTAAAAGAAAAGAAAAAATTAATGAGCAATGTCGATGAAGATATTAGGCATGACCTCTGGATCGGAACCATTATTGGGTAAGGTTTGCAAGCTATAGTAGTACTATACCTATGACTCGAAGCATAGAAACTATGAAAACAAAATTTTCTAAGATTTTTTTTTGGAAATATTTTGGATAACCTTTTTAAATTTGTACTGCTTAGATAATCTATTGTGACTAACAAATGCTTCACAAATAAAAATAACATCAACGCATTCCTACAAGAAAACGAGGTAAAATCCGACAGTAGTTCTCAAAGCTTAATAATGGTTTTACGACTTACAGAAAAATCGTCGTAAATCCATTGACAATTGATTGTCGGAAACTTCCAACGGATTTACAAACTTTTTTAATAGGTTGATAAATTCCAACAGGTATACTTACCTTCTCCGATATATCCATTGGGAAAATTATGACCATTGCGATATATCTGTTGGTTTGACGGGTAGCCATCAGAATACTATCGAATTTTAATGGTAATATCTAATACGCTAATAAAATTATCTTATAAGTTTATATAATGTATTTACTATATTTTTATTCTCAAAGCAAATTTTACGCACACGAAATGTCTTCTTCCGATCGTTATAATTATTTTTGTTCTTGGATGGATACACTGCAATATGATCCAATGACAGGTTTAGTAACCAAGGAAATTTTGTAGATTGAAACAATTCATGAAATTTGCGTCCAATCAAAACATCACCCTAGGATCCAGTAAGATATTTTGTTCCTTCCTAAATATTTGAATATTAGTCTGTAGTAAATTCTAAAAATATATGTGGTCTTTGCTAAATATTTGCAGATTTTGTCAAAAATATCTATAACTCTCTGCTAACCATTTATGTACTTAGCAAAATATATGCGACTATTCATATGATTTACAGGTTAACAACTTATTTTAATTTTTATTTATTTCTAATGGATTATTTTGGCTATTTCATAACGTAGATTAGTAAAGAAAATTAATCTAAAGCATATAATACTTTATTTCTTTCGGATTTTGTCAGAAACCTTGACTTAAGTTTTATAAATTTGAAATCATATAATATATCTCGTGTTTAACGAGCTTCAATATTAAATAGAAATTTAAAGAACGATAAAGATCGTACACCTAATTATCATATATAAATAATTTAACTAAAAATAGTAAAATAGTTTTTTTGTCAACACTGAACTACAACTAGGAGTGTCGATACTGATTAACCCGCCCCATTTGACCCGCTCTGCAGCGGGTCCAATATTTTTTGTGGATTAAATAGGCCAAACCGCATAACCCACAGTCATAAATATGATAACCCTAATCCGCTCCATTTTATGACACGGGTTATGTAGGTTGTCCGCAATTTTCTTAAATGTGCTTATATTTTAATATATATATAAATTTTAAACAAAAATGTATTAATAGTTAGATAATAAAACCATAAGAATGCACTATTAATATGTTGCAAGACATTTTTAATAATATAAAACATAAATTTGAATAAATAAAAGAGCTAAAATTATTCGTTAACTTATTTTATAGGGTTTGATTTTACAAAATTACGAAATAATTATGTTTTATATTAATATTATATATTACGTGACATTATAATTTTTTTTAAATTTGATTATTTATAAATTTTAATTATTTATGTAATTTTTATATGCCTGCGAGTCGGCCCGCTGACCAAATGGTCAAACATGTATTAACTCGTTGTCCATGACGGATCAACCTGCAAAGCCCATTTTTTATTTGGACATAAAATCTATAACCCTAACCCGCCCCATAGCGGAGCGGTTTAAGCATAATCCGTAGGTTTAAAGCTCGCATTGACACTCCTAACAACAACTGAACGGCATATTAGGCAAGTTCCTACATAAAATAAATTTGTTAAGTGAAAATATAAATCAATCTCACTTTTTTTTTACTGGACCACAGCTGCAGACCTATTAGCTAAATTTTTATATAATATAAGCAATAAGATTCAATCTCTAAATATGTAAGTACGTATATTTTTAATGAATTTATCATCTACCACTACTATATTGAATGACACCTCTAAATCAATCTCGCAATTTGACTTAAAAATTTCCGAAAAATAGCCAATAATTGTGGTTGGCATCCACATCCACATGACGCATGAAACTTATTCCCTTTTGCCTTTTTTCTTTTAACAACTATGCATTTAATATATCACATTTTTATCAAAATATCTACCAGTATGACAATATATACACGAGTTATGTCAAAATCTGTGGGTTTGATTTGTATTTTTTTTATAGAATGAGGATATATTAAAGGACATTGGGCAAACATCTTTTTCAAATCACTAATAATGCAATCAATTATACGAAATCATAAATAATATAAGATTTTTACGGTTACATACAATAAATTTTCAAATTATAAAATTAAATTTATATTTTTCATATGATAACTTTGATTTGATATATTAATTATAATTTTTGATAATTAGTATGAGTTTTTTTTTTCTTTTTTTTTTGATAACGAATTAGTATGAGTTATGTTGCAGTTGCCTATTATTTTTTATTTCTCGTAACTAATTTTTAATTTTGAAGATTAAGGATAAATCTGCAAAACTGACTATTTAAAAGAGTTTTTTTTCACAAAACTCTTCAAAATATGTTATCTAGAAGGTTTATTTTTTTTCAAACAACCAACTCTAGCTAAATCCAAATTTGAAGAGAAAACATGGAACAATACTACAATGACGAACATGTTTTAAAACATAGTCAATTAATGGTGGTTGGCAATTAAAGGGTTTACGTATGAAAATGTGGTTATCAAGCTTTTCACATTTTCCAACGATTATTTTTAATTTCACGATTATAAATGAAATATTATGAGTAGTACTGTAATATAATATTAAATGAATTGTTTCGTAGTTCCTGAAAATAAGGCTTTCATCCAATTTAGTTTGATCAATTATGTGCTCCTTGTGAATGGGAGTAAATACTACTAATAAGAGCAAAAATTACTTAAGAAGATAACATTTTTTTTAATAAACTTTAGTAATAAATTCACTCATTTAAAGTTTAATATATTATGCAATCATTTAAAGTTCAATATATTATGCAAAATATCATTATTACTCCCTCGTTTCATTTTTTTCAACAAATAACTATTGGATCGACAAATTCCGAAACATAGTCTAACTTCTCCAATTGAAGTATGGTAAGATTCCAACTCACCACCTCATGTCTAACTAAATCAAAGACAAGCCAACTGAGCCACCTGTTTCGTGGTCACCTCCGTTTCATTTTAATAGACTTTTTAAAATTTTCACAAATATTAAGAAAATTATTTAATTATTGATTATAAATGTATTTTTTTGTACTATATAATTTTCTATAACTTTACTCCGATAGTAATTCAATAAATTCAATTAATATTTTTAAAATTTGTAATTTATAATCATTAAATGATAAAATTTGTATAGAAAGTTTTTAAAAATTAATCTTTAAGAAAAAGACAAAACTGTAAGTAGTACATAAACCTTATTTGAATTTTAGATTATTTTTCACTTGTAATATTAGTTATAAAAAAAACAATTATTTCATTGATATTTTGAAAATAACCTCATTTTTTTTATTTCCCATAATATAAGGTGTAGTGTAAAATAAAACACATAAAGAGTTTGATACAATTTAAGAGTTTATATATTTTGACCATATCCAACAATCAAATACTAATCGGCCTCCTTTAATTACATGACCCAAAAGTAATCCTACTAACAACCTGTCTCAGTAATACTAACTTCATTGAAAATTATCTACAAACTTCATCTTCGTTTACATGAAACATCTTGTTCAGATGATCAGATATCGTCATAGTCACTGTCTTCATTGTCATCATCAATCTGTGTTTCGAAGTTCATCATAAACCTAAGTGAGTCTCCTTCCTCTACCTCCCATTGCTTCTTTAGAGCAATAATTGCACTTGAAGCAGCCGCTGCAATCGACGGGTTACTATCTTCGGCGAGTCTCTGCAGAAAAAGGTTCATTGATGGGTATATTGTTCAAAGCTCATCACTTTGTAAGAATTGTCATCAAGATTTACGTTTCACTTTTACCTGTAATGCTCCCATGCCTGCATTTCCCAGTGTCCATATCGATGGTGCAGCTGCTAAGGCATTAGCCAATGCTTTTCTGCAACAAGGAAAGAAACCCGAGAGACCACAAATCAGAGAATGAATATACAGATAAATATTCGATGATCTAAAGTAATAGCGTTGTAGATGATATGAGTCAATGAATCATATTAGTTTAATGCAAAACTTCTACAGACCAGATTATGTCAATCGTTTTGGAAATCTTTTGTGAATCAAATTCAGGTGAATGCTACTTAGTGTTGGCATTTCGTTATCAGTTGTTTACATCATCATAGCTAAAACACTATTCATGTATCCAGAAGGGAACAAGAATACTATGTTTCCAACAGCGAAGAACTCATTTGTTAAGAGACGTAATATAATACTGGTTTTACCTTGTATTCACGTCTGGAGAGCTTGAACATTCAGCCAAGAGAGATGCACTAGTTTTACCATCCATTGCATCAAGGTCAATCAGAGTCAAGACTAACAATTCGAGCTGTTGAACCCAAAAGAATATTCATCACTTATGAAACAGTGTAACAAAAAAACAATTTTGGTATTATTAAAGTTGGACCATACTTCTTCAGGGTCAGTGTAGTCAATTCCATCAGCTTCTGAAAGAGCTGATGCCATACTCTTGTAAGCTTCCTATTTCAACATTAAAAGGACTTATTTGAGAGAAGATTACTAGAGAACCCTTTATTATTTCTAGTGGAGCATACCTCGATAGCAGATATACGATCAGATGAAACTTCTCCCGGGAAAAAATCGAGAGCTTTTCCATTCCTCTCAAGTGAGATACGGTCTGTGATACCAGTTTCAGATGTGACCCCTCTAAAAATAGAAAGAAAATTTTAGTGTTAGGTCTTGATATCAAGAAACAAGCAAAACGAAGTGTCAAGGACGTATAGTTCTTACAAGCTGTCAACCATTTTGTTCACCATCATGTCATGGACGTTCTTAATGAACTGCACCAAAACATGACACAGGAATTGTTGACATAAGGGAAGATGAATCAAAATATGATTACTGTAACATATCAGGCTTTGTTAATACCTCTAAAGCCATTAATGCATCTTCCATTGCCCGTTGTTTAGCACGAAAATCTGCTCGCCTCAAATCAGCCTAGAAAAACAAAGGTAATCTCTCAATGGCCAATTCCACTCACTTATATAT
Source organism: Lepidium didymum (assembly GCA_963920545.1). Taxonomy (NCBI): domain Eukaryota; kingdom Viridiplantae; phylum Streptophyta; class Magnoliopsida; order Brassicales; family Brassicaceae; genus Lepidium; species Lepidium didymum. Next base: position 3,817,981 of record OY986987.1, read on the forward strand.
ACATTTACATTGAGTGATTACTTTTATGATTTCAATCTCAGATCCCTTCACATACTGATTATACATTATGGTAACAGATAACTTTTCCAAAACAATACAGATAATGAGGGTGGATAAGCATACCTCCAAAGCACCATCGCTCCAATGCTTATCAGCGGCATTTTTCAACTTAGACTGAGCAATGTTTTTTAATATCTATGGACACAACCAATAAGAAAACTAAGTGAAAAGAAAAACCCAGAAGAACAGTCAATTAATGTGCATACATAAATGAGAGGATAAGCATACAGAAGTAATATGATGAAGGCGCTCGGCCTTTCTCTTAACATCACGATCTATCTTCTCTGTATCTTCTCTTGCCCGAGCTACATATTAAACCCACATGGCAGGGTTACAGTGCAGCTATATAATAAGGAAACATATTTCAGAGAACCAAATCTTACCATCGAGTTTAAGGAACCCTGAACCAAGAATTGCTACATCCTGGCGTGCACGAGCATCAAGTCTCATAATGCCACTGAAAAATAAAGAACTGGAAACATAAATCTCCAACACATAAGTGACGTTATGTAATGTACAGTTTTCAGTTGTATATGAGGAAAGTACCGAGATAGGATAACGAAGTCATTACGAGCCCTTTCATTCACAAATTTAGCATCATTAGACACATATTCCACCAAAACTTGGCTTGAATTACTTTTCCTCCTCGGCATCATTTGCTTCTCACCTTCTTTTTGTACGATTTGGGCACTAACACATCACCAAGAAAAGTTATAAATGAGTATGAAACGAAACCTGACTAGTTTCATCTATGAAAGCTAAGAACTTAAAGCTGCTTTTACTCACTTGGGTAAATCAACTAAATCATCATGAGGTTTAGTTTCAGTGTCTTGAGATTTACCAAGAAAACACAATGTAGAAGATCTTCGAGAACTAACAAAAGTTACAGGCTTTGTACAACAAACACCTTGTAACTCTTGAGCAGATGAGCTCTTTTTACCACCTAAAGGATGATGATGAACATTGCTTTGTTTTGGCGAAAATGTCATTAACATTCTTTGAGAACTTGAGGCATGAACATTAACCCTCTTCACTAAAATTGGACTATTGGGAACCACTTTGCTCACGTTTAGAGCCATCGGATAAACCTAAATTCAAAATTGATTCAACCAAACTCATAAAGGCATTCAATTTATAAATTATTAGTATCCATGGAACGGAGAACAAGAATCAAAGCGACAATTTTTCTCATAAAAGAGAGATTACCACTTATATCAAACTCAAAATTATTGATTTTTAACAAACCCATCAAGGAAAAATTGAGTTTTGGAGAGATGAAACAGTGATGCACACAGAGTTTAAAGACAGAGAGATAGAGAAGAGACTAACCTTGTGGGAAGAGATGAAGAAGAAGAAGAATAAGAGAAATCCAAAGATGGATTAAGGATTTTTGGAGAAAGAAGAAGACAAGGAGGAAGAATTATAAAACGGAAAGTGAAAATTGCAAACCACAAGAGTTACGTGTGGCCCAGTGTGAGCCAACCATACCGTACGTTTTCTTCTCTCCCTGGTCCTGGTACGAATGTAGGCGTAGGCCCCACCGTTAACCCAACTGGGACCTACTCTAATCGGCGGAATTATTATACTCGGTAAGATAAATTTAGTTCGGTTTGGATTTTTGGATGTTTTTTTGGTAAAAAATGTTAAATTAATATACCATTTTTGATTTTTTGACATAATTACAAAAACTATAAAAAAACAAAATATAAAAAAAATATAAAACAGGCGGTCCAATTGGCTTGTCTTATTTAGCTATGCATGAGGTGGTGGTTCGAATCTTACTCTGTTTCATTTGGAAAACTTAGACTAGAGATCGAGTCTTGTTGTCGATCCAATGATTACTTGTTAACAAAAAAAGAAAAAGAAATTATAAAACCACAATACCCAGATTTAATCAGATAAAATTTGAAGGGTTTTATCGGTTTATGTACGAAAAATACAAAAAACAATCTAACATCGAACAAACTAGACAAGTGAAAAAAGAAACCAAAAAGGAAACAAAATAACACAAACATAAATAAGCATTTTAGAGCTTTCAACTTCTAGGAGATCGTCGACTCTAACCAATGGGCACCCCGCATCTTCCCTTGTAGAGGACGACGATCTCTAACATTGAAGATCGGTGCATAATCCCCTTTCCACCAAAGAATATATGCAATATATCCCAAGCAATTGCCACAAGTGAGCTGGACTGAGGCGCATCCACGAAAGTTGACCCAACAACGCATAGAGCTCTTCCTTGGAGTGACACGCTTCAGACTTCGAGCGTGTCTGATACCATAAAGCCAAGCGAAACATACCCTTCAAGCCCAAACTCCTGCAAGCTTCGAACACTAGAGACAGACAACACGAAAACAACGACGAGAGCACTGCCAAGAACTTACATCCAACTCCACGCTTAGATATAGATAATCGACTATTTAACAGAACCCAACATATTGGAAAGGGAGAAAACCATTCATTACCGAAGACAAGGAGAAGCAAAGCTGAACCAGACTATAGATACTTCCACGCTTAGAAAATTTTAACGATAAGTAAGCGTAGAGGCACAATGAGATACAAGCTCCGATCCACTGCCAAACCAACCGGGAGAAGGAGGCTACCTCACCAACATTTAACCGGCCCGAAGAAGAGAAACATTGCCCCAATGTTGACCTCGTAGAGACTTGAAACCTACTTGCCAGGCAGGGGGCAGAGAAAGATATCCCATATCAAATCAGTAACAACCCAAACCAAGCCATATCTGCACCTGGAGACAAGGAACAAACCACCGAGCAACACAACCCTAAAATTGACGAGAGACAAGGCCCTAGGAAGGCTAAACCCGAAACTTAACCAAAGGAAACAAAAATTGGATCTAGCGAGAAAAGCGGCGAAGAAGAGGAGCAATAGCCAACAAAGTGAACAAACTGTCCTTTGCACTGTACTCGGAGACAGGCGATAGAGAGGAAGAAGAAGAGCAAACAAACAAAATGTATTGTCCTCAAACTAAATCAATCCGAACATGAACTCTAACACCTATAACCATTGATACATGAACCCGAACAGGAACTAACAGAAGCAGCGCATATAGCTGAATGGTCGAAAGCTTCAAAAGAAGAGATAACCACCGCTTCAAACCCAATCAAGATCTCGTCCACGAGGATTGAGAAGTGGAAAATTCGATGGCCAAAACCCACAAATGAACACACAATCAAATGAAATCTGACACAACCTAGGACATCAACCAGAGCAACCAACAACTCAAGCCACCACTCTGAAATCGATGGGATCAGCTGGCAAAGAAGAAAGAGAAGACAACGACAATCACTTTTCCGGCAGCGGTGAGAACTACCATACACCAGAAAATGATAACGTCCACTCAATGAAGATTCTCTAAAGTTTTAGTGTTTTTCTTAACGCAACCGCTCAAAGGCTTCTTTTTTTTCCTATAAACATTTGCTTCAAGTTCTTTTTTTTTTGTAAATGGTTTTTTTTTTGTGGAGTTTAAAAAATGTGTAAGACGTAAAACAATTTTTTTTATATCTTATCCGTAATGCCACCTACAGACTGATCAATCTTAGAAGACATGATATGCATTTAGGTCTCTCATGAGAAAGGTTATTGCAAACCCTACAGACACCAAATAATCTTTTACAACGTAATGAAATCATCAATTCTTCTACCGGCAATATAAATTTATAGTGTTGGAAAAGAAAAAAGTCACAATAAATGTTTGACATACAATACTAATACGAAAGCCAATTGATCTTTAAGAATATCAAAATTTCAAAACAAAATAACTCATAATTATATTTATAGATATATATTATATATTTTTTTGTCAATTAAATCGATAAGACTCGGTTCATATCTCAAATCCAACACATCAATAAAATATCATTACTCATATATAGTACAATATGGATAAACTTCAAATGCTTAAACCATTAGTTGAGGCATAAGGCATATAGCTTGACAATATAAATATATATTTACACAATTTAGAATATTAATAAATTTACACATTTTATAATATCTCTATATATAATAAAATGGTAGCGTTAACATATTTATATCTTAATTGATTATTATTATTATCTTTATCTATATTTAATAATATTTTATAAGATTTTTTTTAATTGATTATTATTATTATCTTTATCTATATAATATTATTAGCTTGTTTTAATTTAAATATATAAAAATTTATTTTAACTTAAATATATAAAAATATAGCAATTAAATATATTAAAAATCTACTATATAAAAAACGAAAGCTAAACATATTTTTTTGGGATAAAATATATTATGAAATAAATTGTGGACGAATTTACATAAAAATCTCTTATATAATAAAAAGTGTAGCGTTAATCTAAAACACCATGTTATATTAGTCTGTTATGGTGTAGGAAGTATTGTGACAAATTTGTTACTAAGAAATAATAATTAAATTAATATTTGCATCTTTTATAATAAAAATATAATTATCTTTTCATAAAATTTTATAACTAATTTTATTATCCACGTAATATTATTATTTTGTTTTAATTTTAAATATAATATAAATGGAAGACAATTAATCTAACTTAAATTGTTTACTACATGTTAGAAACTAATGTAATCTATTTAAATTATCAAGCCTTTTATAATATTAATATTAAATATGATAATTCACCAACTAATATAACAACATGTTTTGTATATTCATAGGTTATAACTATGTCCACACAACTATAAACATATGATATAATAATGTTATGTATGTGTTATTTCAATAGTCATCGTTAGTATTAACTTTAAACATAAGATGTGATCTTCAACTAAGAGATTTTAAATAAGTATAACACATTATCTTAACTAATTCCCAATATTTAGGATATATTATACAAGATATATTTCTAATCAATATCTATTCTAAAATTTTACTCTTAATCTTAATAGAAAAATTATATTAAACAACCCCATGACTATTATCATAGCACCAATGATTTTCAATAATTTACAATATTCTTTTTCTCTTGATTCTTTTGCCCTTAATCATGTATTTCTCTGAAATTTCTTCGTTGAAACCCTACAAACAAAACTGGAGAATTAAAGTTAAGATTCACAAGCTCTGCAAAGTATACACTAAAGAATTTGGTCAAACCATGATATGGTTCTTTGTGATTCTAAGGTATGTAACTAATGATTTATCTATTTGCATATTTTTCTAATGATTAGGAATACTTTCTAATTAATTTATATTTTTTGTAAGGTGATAAAATTCACTGTAATGTGAAAAAAGAACTGGTTTCTAATTTTGTGAAACTTCTTGAGCACAAAAGTATTAAGATCATTACAAACCTACAGGTTTGTCCTGCAAGTGGATCTTACTGTACTTCTACTCATAAGTAAAAAGTCTCCTCTGTATACACAACATCGGTTAAGTCAAGTGATCCTCTCCCAAACTCAGTTTTGGGATTATAATTTGTAAATTACTGTGAATTACTTGATGAGCGTCTTGAAGATATATATTTTATAGGTAAATAGTATTTTTTTGTTTAATATTTTATATTTCAATTTATCATTATAATTGTTAATAATTTTGCTATTTATTTATTTGTTTTATTGATATCATTAGACAGTTGGTTCGTGTTAGCAATACTAATATGAATGGAAAACCAACTAAACGAATAAAGATTAGTCTTAGAAATACTGAATAAGTTTTTGTTATATATAATTTTAAACATTTTATTATTTATAAAATATTTAATGGTACAAGATTTATATTTTGTTTATATAGAGAGCTTATGATTACTTGTGTTTTGCAGGAAAAATATGTTGAGATGGTTGAAAAGAAAACCAACAATGAATTTGCTCTCCAAACCATAATTGTTTTGCACTTTTGCAAGATTAAAATATTTAGAGGTATTAATATATGTGTCTTTAATATTTCACAATTATAATTAATTTATAATTTATTTATATATTATTTTTACTAATTTTAACTAATTTATTTTAAATATTATAATTAATTTTAATGGTTATGAGTGTACTCAAATTTGATTTGATAATAAAAAAATTTCAAAAGTTTAAAACTAATTATAAAGAAACAAACACAAATACACGGCGGAAAAAAGAAAAATAAACATATATATATATATATGAATATGTTTATCACTAACACAAATATATATATATATAAAATATAACTTAATATTTAATTTTTTAATAATTTAAATATATATAAAAAGGCATAATTTTGTGTTGTGCAAGTGACTAGGTTCATTTAGTTAATATTAATAAACCTACAACAAAAAAATCCTACAGCTAAAAAACTTAAATCTATAATCTTTACTAATTAATCCCTATATTAGTTTAAAATAATAATTAGATTAGAACGTTTATATATTAATCGATTCGGTTGCTTACCGATTACCGCTTAGTCGAGACAACAGGTTTTGAAAGCTTTTTTTTTTTTTTTAAATAAACATCCTATTTGAGAAAGAAAAATCAGAAAAAGAAGTTACTCAAGAGAATTGTTAAACCCAACCATTTTTGACTTGTTAATAAGCTTCAACGCCTTTTTCGTTGTTTCTCCGTCGCTCTCCGCCGCGTCGTCTCTCTGCTGAACTCTTAATCCTCCTCCTCCGCTCGACGTAAGCTTCCTTCACGATCCTTTTCTTACACCGTTCTTGATTTCAAATCCTTCCTGATTGTTTCGTAAGGTTCTTCTTATATATGTTCTTCATTTATTGAGCTTTCGATCTCAAAAGTTAATAGATTGATTAACCTAATTGTTCCTATTCTACTGTAATGCACAGGTATTAGGAACCCTTACTTATGATTAATTTGGATTTAATCGTTAATTTCGGATTTTGATTCCATAATTCTCACTTTAGACTCATTTTGATTGAGTTGATTACTGTAACGTAGAAACCCTAAATTTTTTGGGATTTCAGTTTTTTCACAACTTCAGAACCAGCAAGATTAATATCTTTCTTAATTGACAGATTTTCCAAAGTCTACCTTCAATAATACATTATTTGAGCTTTATATTCTTGTTCCTAAGGTCCGTGCAGTGATTGATGTTGCCAAGTTCTGCTCTTGTTTCTGTTCCTAATGTTTTGTTGTTGTTTGCTTCACAGGTTTATGTGTGAGAGGGAAACCATAGTGTAGAAATCATCATGGAAGTCTGCAACTGCATTGAACCGCAATGGCCAGCTGATGAGTTATTAATGAAATATCAATACATTTCGGATTTCTTCATAGCAATTGCGTATTTTTCCATTCCTCTTGAGTTGATATACTTTGTTAAGAAATCTGCGGTTTTTCCATATAGATGGGTACTTGTTCAGTTTGGTGCTTTTATCGTTCTTTGTGGGGCAACACATCTTATTAACTTATGGACATTCACAACGCATTCGAGAACTGTGGCGCTTGTAATGACCACCGCGAAGGGGTTAACGGCTATTGTCTCGTGTGCTACGGCCTTGATGCTTGTTCATATTATTCCCGATCTGCTGAGCGTTAAGACCCGAGAACTATTTTTGAAAAATAAGGCTGCTGAGCTCGACAGAGAAATGGGATTAATCCGAACTCAGGAAGAAACCGGACGGCATGTCAGAATGCTGACCCATGAAATAAGAAGCACTTTAGATAGACACACTATTTTGAAGACTACACTTGTTGAACTTGGGAGAACATTAGCTTTGGAGGAGTGTTCATTGTGGATGCCTACTAGGACTGGGTTAGAGCTACAGCTCTCTTATACACTTCGTCAGCAACATCCCGTGGAGTATACAGTTCCCATTCAATTACCAGTGATCAACCAAGTGTTTGGTACTAGTAGGGCTGTAAAAATATCTCCTAATTCCCCTGTGGCTAGGTTGAGACCTGTTTCTGGGAAATATATGCTTGGGGAGGTGGTAGCGGTGAGGGTTCCGCTTCTTCACCTGTCAAACTTTCAGATTAATGATTGGCCTGAGCTTTCAACAAAGAGATATGCCCTGATGGTATTGATGCTTCCATCAGATAGTGCAAGGCAATGGCATGTCCATGAGTTGGAACTTGTCGAAGTTGTTGCTGATCAGGTTTGACATTGCTATATTCGTGTTCTTTGGTTTGTATGACCATGTAGCCATTGGAACATGGATTATTATTTTTGCTGTTAAGTTTGATGACTGGTGCTGATCTTGTCTTAATTTATCTTCTTTTACTCTAGGTGGCTGTGGCTCTCTCACATGCTGCGATCCTAGAAGAGTCAATGCGAGCTAGGGATCTTCTCATGGAGCAGAATGTTGCTCTTGATCTAGCAAGACGAGAAGCAGAAACAGCAATCCGTGCCCGTAATGATTTCCTGGCAGTTATGAACCATGAGATGCGCACCCCAATGCATGCAATCATTGCACTCTCTTCCTTACTCCAAGAAACCGAATTAACCCCTGAACAAAGGCTGATGGTGGAAACAATGCTTAAAAGTAGTAACCTTTTGGCAACTTTGATGAATGATGTCTTAGATCTTTCCAGGTTGGAAGATGGAAGTCTTCAACTTGAACTCAGCACATTCAATCTTCATACTTTATTTAGAGAGGTAGCAATATATCTTTCTTCTTGCGTGTCATTGTTTATATGCTAATACATCAATTTTGCTAACACCTTCGTATTTCTGAAGTTGTATATTATTTGTGTACTTGATTGATATTTCTGAATTGTGTTGCAGGTCCTCAATTTGATAAAGCCAATTGCAGTTGTTAAAAAATTACCCATCACACTAAATCTTGCACCGGATTTGCCAGACTTTGTTGTTGGGGATGAGAAACGGCTTATGCAGATAATATTAAATATAGTTGGTAATGCTGTCAAATTCTCCAGACAGGGTAGTATATCCGTAACTGCTCTTGTTACTAAGTTAGATACTCGAGCTCCTGACTTTTTTGTGGTGCCAACTGGGAGTCATTTCTACTTGAGGGTGAAGGTTAGTAACTTAGTACCATGGGCCCTTAAACCGTAGTATAAACGTAGTTCTTGATCTTCATTTTTGACGATTTATTCAACTATAGGTAAAAGACTCTGGAGCAGGAATAAATCCTCAAGATATTCCCAAGCTTTTCACTAAATTTGCACAAACACAATCTTTAGCGATGAGAAGCTCTGGAGGTAGTGGGCTTGGCCTCGCCATCTCCAAGAGGTTGAACCCTATTTAGAAACGTCTTTATTCATTCTGGTTTTATTCTCTTCTGATATTGAAATACATATCCATTTAATATGACAAGGTTTGTAAATTTGATGGAGGGTGACATTTGGATTGAAAGTGATGGTCTTGGAAAAGGATGCACAGCCATCTTTGATGTTAAACTCGGGATTTCAGATTGTTCGAACGAATCTAAACAGTCCGGTATACCAAAAGCTCCAGCCAATCCCCGGCATGCAAATTTCACTGGACTTAAGGTTCTTGTCATGGACGAGAACGGGTTAGTAAGCCTCTCTCCTTTCTCCTTGCAACTTTAATATTTTAATTATATTTGTTTTTGCTTATTGTATATGCTAAAGCCAAACGGATAGAGATACTCTATATATGTTTGCTCTTTGCGTCTACTCTTTGCAAAAAAAATTATGAGACTCTTTCGTTTTCTGTTTGTCTGCCATGTAAACGTAAGTATAAGTAAAAGTTGGTGTTTTGAAAAATCGCAGACCGATTCTTATGAGAAACAGCTGATTAATTTGGTTGCAGGGTAAGTAGAATGGTGACTAAGGGACTTCTTGTACACCTTGGATGCGAAGTGGCCACAGTAAGTTCAAACGAGGAGTGCCTCCGGGTTGTGTCTCATGAGCACAAAGTGGTTTTCATGGATGTATGCTTGCCCGGGCTCGAAAACTACCAAATCGCTCTACGTATTCACGAGAAATTCACAAAACAATGCCACCAAAGGCCACTGCTCGTGGCACTAACTGGTAACACAGACAAATCCACAAAGGAGAAATGCATGAGCTTTGGTCTAGACGGCATATTGCTCAAACCTGTATCTCTAGACAACATGAGAGACGTTCTGTCTGATCTTCTCGAGCGCCGGGTTCTATACGAGGGCATGTAAAGGCATTGCCTCCGCTTCCAGAGGAGTAATTCTGCTCCTGGCTTTTCTTCTCCCATCACAACATCAGGAACTGATGTTCTCTGGTTAACGTGTACATATCAGAGATTGTGGGAACGTTTTGGATGATATCTTAAAAGTTAAAACAGAAAGGGAATAACCAAAAAAAAAAAACTCTAGACCGGTCTATGTCGTGGCGATTCCGGTTTGAGAGCAACAAGAAGTTGGTAGTAAAATTATACCATTTTAAATTTAGTGTCCGACTGATGTTGTATCTTTATATAAATATAGTTGCATTCTTATAAGAATTTGGATTGTGCAATGGACGCTTGTTGCATGAGTGTTATTAATCCTTATGTAAATGTTTAAATTTGAATGTACTTCATCTTATCATGCGCCGCTTAGGAGGACAACAATGGCGTTTCTTCGTTTCGCCATGGACAGGATCTTCAAAACTTCACCATGGCTTATTTTTCTCTTCCAAAACTAATTCAAATCCCAAAGAAGAAGAACAACAACAAACTCTCATCGATGCCATTTTCCAAATCGTTACAATCCGGTGAAAACTGGGAAACTCTCTCTACCAAATTTTCATCCGTCGACTTATCCGACTCCGTTCTCCAGAAAATCCTTCTCCGTTTTAAACAACCTGAATCCGCGAAACGAGCTCTAAACTTCTTCCACTGTTCAGCTCATACGAGAAATCTCCGCCATGGAATCACTTCTTACTCCGTCGCGATTCACATCCTCGTTAAAGCTCGATTACTCGTTGATGCTCGAGCTTTGGTCGATTCGGCTCTGTTAAATTCCGGTTCTGATTTACTTGATTCGTTGTTGGATACTAATGAGGTTTCTTCATCTACTCCCCTCGTGTTTGATTTACTTGTTCAAGGTTACGCTAAAATTCGGTATCTGGAATTAGGATTCGAAGCTTTTCAGAAATTAAACGATCGTGGATTCTCTTTGAGTGTGATTACTTTGAACATATTGCTTCATTTCGCTGTGAAATCGAATCGGATCGATATTGTTTGGAGTATTTATGAGTGTGCTATTGATAATAGGAAGTATCCGAATTCGCTGTGAAATCGAATTGGATCGATATTGTTTGGAGTATTTATGAGTGTGCTATTGATAAGAGGAAGTATCCGAATGAGACAACGACTGAGATCATGATCAGTGCCTTATGTAACGGAAATTGAAAGAAGTTATTGATTTGTTGGATAAGATTCATGGTAAGAGTTCACCTCCAGTGATTGTTAATATGAGCTTGGTTTTTAATCAAATCGAATCAAGGAGAGTATGAGTTTGTTGCAGAAGAATATGGTTATTGACACGATTGGTTATTCTCTTGATGTATATGCGAAGACGAAACAAGGAGATTTGGAGACTGCATGGAAAGTGTTCGACGAAATGCTTCAGAGAGGTTTTAATGCGAATGCTTTTGGTTATACGGCTTTTATTAAAGTGTGTTGTGAAGCGGGTGATATGGAACAAGCTAATCGGTGGATGAATGAGATGGAGAGTTCCGGAATTGATCCGTATAAAGAAACTTTCGATTTTCTAATCGAGGGTTGTGCGAGATTCGGGAGAGAAGAGGAAAGCTTAAAGTATTGCGAGACAATGGTTGCTAAAAGAGGGCTTAGACCTAGTTGTTCTGCATTCAACAAGATGGTAGAGAAACTTACCAAGATTGAGAATCTGAAATGCGCAAACGATATCTTAACCAAGTCGATTGATAAAGGGTTTGTGCCCGATGAACATACTTACTCTCATTTGATTCAAGGATTTGTAAAAGAAAACGATGTTGAACAAGCAATGAAGCTGTTCTTTGAGATGGAATACCGAAAGATCTCTCCCGGTCACTAATAGTCGGACTTTGCTCTTGCGGTAAAGTTGAAGCCGGAGAAAAGTACTTGAGAAGTATGAAAAGGAGATTGATGCAGCCTAATGCGGATATATACGAAGCATTGATTAAGGCATTCGAGAAAGTTGGCGATAAAACGAATGCTGATCGAATTTATGATGAGATGATGATATCCAGCTGATGATATAAACCATCTATAATTTCATATTCGAATCAAACTAAATTTTGTATCCAAAGATCACTGAATGCCGAAACATAAGTTCAAAAATATCAAAAAAGAAACAACACTTTAGATATTAGGATTATTTGATCATATACCCTAATTTTTTAATGCACTTTTAACTTTAAAGAATGAATAAAACAAAAAATATAAATGATGATTATTAATCGTCTTTGTTTTACTTCTAAAATTTTAAATAGTTTCCAGATTTTTTTAAACTAGTATTAAGACTCGTATTTTGCACGGGTTAAATTGTTAATTTTTATATGAAAAATTTGTTATTTAAAATCGAAAAGTGAAATTGGAGAGGCCTAGTTAGGAGCCGAAATACATATTGTACAATCAAGGAATTATTAGATTTTGGTTGTAGTTTTAGACTTTAAATATATGTATAAAAAAGAGTCAAGATATTAGAGGGAATGTGTATCTCCCTCCTTCTCAAAATCAAAACCCTAAAACAACCATTGCAGAGAATTCTACTATGGGTTCTAGTTACAACCATAGCGTAGATGCATAAACAATAAATAATCAAAAAAGAATATACAATAGCGATGAATTATATTCTGGACTTTCTCTTGCTCATAAATTTCATATCACCAAGCTTCTTAAGTACATCAAGCTGGCATATTTTTCCAATACTGCCTTTGTTCCAAACATAGTCAAATGTAATTAGAAGCGATAAATTTAGGAACCCAAAAAATGACTCTTTTAGATTTTTGTGACTTTTTTTAATAAATTTTTTAAAAGTAAAAAATAATTAGAAAAAAATAGAAAAGTTAAAAGAGTTATTTTTTGCGTGACATACTTGTGAATTATTAAATAAAGATTCCATTTACATGTACATGTAAAGTTGTATAGGATTCTTTATAATAATAGTATACATAGTGCAGATCCCCACCACGATTTGTCACATTAAAAGGCATGTTATATTTCTTCTGGTTATACAACAATTTTATTGGTCCTTAAAGTTTCTTTTTCTTTATTCTCTAATTGTTCTAAGCCTCTTATTTTATTTTATTTTTTGTAGAAAACAGGAAAGTTTCAAGATCCACCTTAATTACATTATTGGAGTGAGACCAAAAGGAAATTAAGCAATTAGTAATTCATGGTTGCTAAAAGTTTATAACTGGTAAATGAATTTTAGTAGATTTATACATTGGAAACAAAAATCAACAAAATATAAATTGTTTTTTCATCAGTAGAATTAGTAATTCGGAAGCAAATGTTCAACTATTCTTGTTTTTTATATATTAAATATACAGAGCCCGGATGACAAAGTTGTTTGGTTACAGTGTGAAGTCAGGATACTATGCCTACATGGAGCAAAAAGGCGAGAAGGAACCACATTACCCCACAGGAAACGCAAGTTTTAACTGGAACAAAGGAATCTCTTTCTAAGAGAGGAATACCTGAATCTGCTAAAGAATGGATCAATTCCCATATCCAACACACAGCAAAGCAACTCCGGATTCCTTATCTCTTCGAAAATCAACTCAACTTTCGCCTAATACTGTTATGATCTGTACTGATGCAGCATGGAATAGTACCTCTCTCTTGGCAGGATTTGGTTGGCACATGAAGAACAGTAAGAATTAAGAGATTTGCAGGGCATCAGCCATGAGATCATGGACCAATTCGCCGCTAATGGCTGAAGCACTGGCGGTTGTTGCTGCACTTTACTACGCGAGCGAGATCGGACTCTCTCATCTACAGATCTTCTCTGATTCAAAGCAATTGATCCACGCCATCGATTCAAAAAAGAGGCACATAGAACTCTATGGAGCTCTGTGTGACATTGATTACATGACGAAGACTGTCTCATCTGTTTCTTTTCACTTCATTAACGGCTTTTTTAATGAGCTGGCTGACACTATTTCGAAAAAGTCCCGCAGTTTGGCCCATGTAATGAACCCATCGCTTTAATTTTAATCAATTCCGGTTTGACCAAAAAAATATATATACAGAGCCCTAAAAATTTAATATCATCAATTTAAAATTCTTAAAGAATATTTGAAATGAAGTAATACAATAAGAGAAATTTTTTATTTATGTTTTTTTGTCATTGAATTGACAAAATCTGATTTATAACCTAATATTTATTATATATTATTGCTACATGACTACCTAAAAGCGAAGATAAACACTTAATCACTTGACCAAAATATTTTCTCAGTATTTTATATATGTTTTTGTCTCATATCTTTCGAGAAATTAATTAATCATAGAGTCTATAACCTAAAAATAAAATAAATTAAATTCATACTACTATTAACTGTACTGTGATTTTTTTTTTGAGTTCATAACATTTGGGTTATGTTTATGAATGGTGGATATATGACAGCAGAAAAGTAGTGTTTTCTAGAATCATACATCACTACATCAACATCTCAAAAAGTTGTCACATGTACATTCTAACTATTCCAAAACATACATCTATCACTTTTAACGTTTCTTCACCATTTGCCTTCTTTTACGTCAGTTTCAAACCCTAAAATATTTTTGTTTGTATTTAACAAAATAAAATAATTATTGTTGTTTGTGTAACGGTGAATTAACAGAAGAAACCACTTTATCAGTTTATAATTAGACATTAAAAGTAAAGAATGTGCATGTAATTATAAATGTACCGTCGAAGCATGTGGAACATATGCAGAGAGATCGATCGTGTTGTATATTTATTGTATTCACCAAACATCACTCTGTTTTACATAAAATTCTTATATATAAATTACTTGATATTGTCCATTCGTTGGAGACTATAGTGGCTCAATTTACTGCAAAATAGGTTTTTGGTCTTGTGGTTGTGATTGAACTTATAAACTTTTGTGTCATACCCTAAAAAAGTTATACAGTTTTGTGATAGATTTATTTAAAATGTAGGGTCTTCAAATAAATCTTATGTCATGATTGATTTAACAGTCAATCTTTTTGGTGAAAATCTATTTACCAGTCAGTACATCAAAATACAAAACTACATATAGTAACAACATATCGGACTGTACATTACAAATAAATCGAACTTTGCAATACACACAAATGTGTTTACTACAAATAAACGGTGTGAGGAAATATTTGAAAGCAAACTATTACAAGTGTGGTGTACATAAAATTATAATCAAATTCAAACTAATATTTTGTTTTAATTTGGAGAAATCGATTTATTTTTTGAGAGAGAACTGTGTTATTCGAATTATATATAATTTATTTCAAAATGTTATGAACCTTACAATATCTATATATCATGTGTTTATATATAATTAAAAATGCAATTAGACTAAATGGTATTGTTGAGTAATTAATCAATAAAAATGTAGTAATCAATCATGTGTATATATAATTATAAATTATGCATGGTGCAAATTTTGTTTGAATCGTAACATAGACTCTATTAGAATGTTTAATATTACTTCAAATTATTTTTTCTTGATGATACTGATTTTGTGTTCTAAACTTCTTATTGAATTATTTTCCTTTCAATAATTTGCAGCAACATTGAATGACTTATCTTAAATTGTCGACATCGTTGGTTGGAAGTGAACCAACGGGTTGATTATTGTCAACAAAATCAGTTTCTGTTTTATTTTTATTTTGGTCTGAATCAGTTTCTGTTTATGCTTGTAAATGTGATACCTTTGAGTAACCTTATTTTGTATAGTTCAATCAAACTTATTATAATTTTACTTTACTTAGTGCTTATTATTAATTAGGAAGTACAGAAATTCTCAATAGAATTATTGTCTATTCATGATCATTGCTTTCTCTTTTTTACTTTTTCAATAATGTTATTGAGATAGGAAAATATCTATAAGTCATATGTCATAATAACTATATTGAAATGCCTACCAATCAATATATTAAAATAAGATTTTTATGCAAAAATAAAATTTACGAATCATCATTTTCGTAAGCTCATCACCTTCAACAAAACAACCCAATCTTTCAATATAAAATAAAATAATATACATGGTTACCCCATCAAATTTCTAATATTATAACAAATAATATATAAAACTAAAGATATATACACAACAAAATATCTAAATCCAAATTTAAAATCTTTAAAATCTATTGTGACTCTAAAAAGTTTTCGAATATATGCTCAAGGGTTGTATTACATAATACATATTTTTGATTTCGTGAAATTAACTTGTATCTTTTTTTACGATGGAAGGTAAATTTGCAAAATTAAGAACTTAGATTTACTATTTTTTTCTGTTCCAGAAACCATAAATAAAATACTCACAAATATATAATTGTTTATATACCCTAATCTTTAACATAAACCACTTAGTTACATCTTTTCGTCGGATTCTCTTCTTATTTATTCACAAGAAAGAAAGAAAAAAAACAACATCCTTGATAACAAAAAAAAAACTTAATTATTTTTTCATCGCATTATTGCAAATTACAACTTCTAATTTACTTCAGGTATATGAATATATATATATATATATAGGGACCACACGCTTTAAAGATCACTTTTGGAGAAAAATAAAATAGAAATTAGAAAAAGGTAGTGAGTGATGAAAATCAATCGAAGATGGGGCAAAAATATGAGAGCGACAAGGAACGTGAGTCACATGGAATGATCGATCATAATATACAGCAAAAACAGAAGTCCCCACACCAACACATGAATTGGTGTCATTTGTATATATTTTTGAAAGGCCAAAAACCATCGTATCGTGTCATTGTGGACTTTTTTTTTTTTTTTTGTCAACCAATATACTAATAGTAACAACACCAAAAAGTGATGAAAGAGTTTACAACACTAAGTCATTAGCTGACTCTCTAATAGAACGAGCGAGAACATCAACTTTAGGTTTAGAGATATCGGAATTACATGGAGAGAAAATATAAAAAAAAAAAAAATTCCAACCTGTGAAAATCTTTCTGATACGGTTGGAATATCGGCCACTCCTCTGGATGTAACAATAACTTCAACACATTCATACAGTCCGTAGCTATCTCCACCTCTAAGTACTGAAACAAAATCAGGGATTCCATTGCCCAAAGCACAACTTCCACCTCTAAATGTAGTGCTGAAACTCCTTCATATTCGCCGTGCTCCCATGCATCCACCAGAAACAGCGTCTGGAAAGCAAACCCAGTCAATCCCGGAATGAATGTCAAAACTTTTCCACGACGCATCAACAAAGCATCGGTAACCTGTAAAGACCGGGTTAGCGATTAAAGGTATATACACCCCTGGCCAAATCATAGCAGAGCTAAGCGATCCTGGTTAGCTAGAATGACAATTTTGATGCCTAGCATTTGACCATTCTGCCACATCTTGCTCCGCTTGGGATAATAATTCACGGGGATCTCTGCTTGTTCCAGAAAAGCAACAATCATTTCTCGCTTTCCAGATGTGCCAAATCAACCAACAGAAGATTTTGACGGTTACTGAATCTGGAATTCTCCAAAAGAGATAGTCAAGATTATACCATATCGAGTTCCCCAGGAAAATATCTACAGGCAAGGGGACATATGATAATGCCCATGATTGAACTGTCGGGGGATACTCAAAAAAGACATGCTTAATGGTATCCTCCTCTGCCCCACATCTGCTACATCTAGGATCACAGTTTATTCTCCGATTATTCAGGTTCTTCTTAACTGCAATATAACCTGATAAAGCTTGCCATATAATGTGTCTAATTTTATTTGGACAATCCAGTTTCTAAATTTTCGATTGTAATGCCCAGAAATTTGGTCCCTGGGAGCCAACATCCATCAAAAAATTACTCTCCTCAGTCTTATATCCAGATTTTACTGAATATCGACTGGTTTTTGTATAATGTCAACCCCAATAATTTGGTCTTATCCGTTTTGAAATTGGTATGCCCATGATCAACTGAACATCAGTAGGGATGAAATATTGTCTTAGTAAAATTTCGCACCAGATTTTGATTTTAGAATCAATAAATTGATCAACAGTAAGATCCGGGTAAATGTCATTGTGGACCTAAATTAGGGTTATAATTGTAATTCAATTTTCTTTACCACCTTTGAATTAATTTTCCGAATTTGGCTATGAAATTATTGGTGTCTTTTTTTTTGCCCCACTATATAAAATCCAACCACTTTAATTCCTTCTTAGTACAACAACGGCTACTTCACTTTAACATTGTCTAGTCTTTTCTATTTTAAGTCAAAATCTTGACAATGTACACGGTCCCTTTGGAATCTACATTAACCATATTATTATTGTACATATTATATAGTTTATCTATCTTAGATAAGTTGTTAAGATAACATTTAAGAACAAGATAAACCATTTACTACGTATTACTCATCATTCACATTTTAAATCCAATTAATATTTAATTGAAAGAATATTAATATAATAAACATTAATATAAGCAAAAATGAATTCAAAAAAATTGTACACAAAAAGTACGAAAATAGAAGTGTAATAGAAATGTTACATTTGTGTTATACATAAAATCTTATCGATCTAACTATAGAAAAATTATTCTTTTATTAATTTTCTCGATCACCGATTAAAATGATACAAATCAAAATATGTACTTAATTTAACAATGGATCAGCAATAATCATGGAAACATTGGGTCAAAGGTTTAACTAATATGAGCATAAATAGATCAATAAGTATACAATGATGATGAAAGCTGTTGACTTAGACAAAATCGCACTACAAGAAAAAGATAAGGTTTCTTATTAGCGCGAAAAATATGCTATCATACATGTATAATATCGAATTCACTAATGTTATGTCATCCGCAACTATAATAGGTTCTACACATATGATAGCACTGTTTTTATATGCTACGATAGATTCAGATACGATAGCAATATTTGACTGATGTTATTTACTTTATCATAACATCTCTATTTTTAATAAAATGTTTATTACAATTCAGATTTCGTATTATGATAGTTCTTTCTAAAATATCAATTGGATATTGCTATAATATTTGAACTGTATTCAAATATTTTATACCCAAACCGAACAATATTAAATTATTATTATATTTATTTTGTATCAACTGAATTTATATTAAAAAGGATATTCAAAATATTCATAAAAAGATTTTCTTAATAACAAGTGTTAGTAATAAACACATAAATATTACAATATGAAATTCACAATTCCCTTTGCGAAGCTTTTAGATGTTCCTGCAACCTACAAAGATAGATAGTTTATCAGAAGAGGACACTTTCATCAGAGTTCTAGAAATGTGCAACAACAAGAAGACCAATATCAAAAGTTTCGAACATAATTTTATTTTTGTAAAGGGTGAAGAATCCACACCAAAGTTCAATTCTTCTTTCATATCAGAAAAAAGTAAAGAGAGAATGGTAAACTGGTTTGTAAGTAGGTAGATATACCTTGCAGCCAATAGAGCAAAAGCGGAAATAATTTTCAGCAAGGCTACGATCACATATCTTGTAGGAATTAGTAACACAACCTATGAACTATCGATCACATAAGTCTGAATGCTTGATATGTCTAAATACATATGTATCTTATAGACTCTTACCACATCATGATAAGATGATACCCTTATATGCACAACAAAAAAGAACTTTGAACTTACAAAATCTCAATTCCTCCAAAAGAAAAAGACAATATGAGAACTTTGGACTACAACACATCTGAATGGTACTATGATTCTTGTGGTGAGCAAGACAGAGAAAACAAAGTGAGCCATTGTTGCAGTCCAAGCAATACATATTGCATTCACTTTTCTTTGTCTTTGTGAGACTTGCATTGAACAAAGAAGTGTTTGTTTCGTAAAGTTTTAAGCTATGGAGGCCATTGATTCTCTTTCTCATGTGAATAAAAAACCATTAACAACACCACTCATTAGCCATTACCTTAATTTATGCACTGGTGGCTCCGACGTCGAGACTGTTTTTGCTAAGCTCTTTAACAGCAGAAGATCAAAAGAGTCCTTAACGTCAATACCTTTTTTGGTTTTAAAAAGATTATACCTTATTCTCAGATTGAACAGTTTCACCTACAGTTTGAATGCCTTGATGAAAGATATACTCACTATCCACAATCCCTACGTTCCTTGATCTGTCTCCCTAAAACATTCAAACCGAATTAGGAGTAACAATTTCAACCTGTCACTAAATTGTTTGTTCATTGCAGAAAGATCATAAGTACCAAATGATCATTGTAATATATGAAGGAATAAAAAGTCACATGAGCGCAAAACCCAAGTTTCATATCCATTCCCCACCCATGAACCAAATCATTCTACAAAAACCAAAACTTGTCCTCAAGTGAAAAATTACTTCAGGACCAGATTATTAACTCATCAAGTGAAGAGTACCTGCATAAGATTCCAAGAGCAAAACCAAACGGCTTTCGAAAACACTAGAGCCTTTGTTTCAACAAATCTACAATATAGAAAACAAAATTTATATAAAAAATATTCATCACCTTCGGATGCACTAGTTACCCTTATTAATCACTAAATTTATATAAAAAATAGTTTGAAAATTAAAGGATGTAACAACATGAAAAAATAAACTTGTTTGCATGTTATTGTTTCGTTAACATCATACTCAACGATGGGTTGCAAATTGTTTTACGATGTGCAAAGACTAATTAAGTTTATTCAAGTTAACCAAGTTGAATTGATTATGTTGGTTGGTGACTTACAGTAGATGCTCTTCTTTTGCACGATCTAAATCCTTAGTCACCCGATGAAAATTTAGATTTATGAATTCTAAAGATTAGTCTGGGTTTAGGTATGAAATTTTTCCGGTACTTGTTTTCAAAAAAAAAAAAAAAAAGGTTTTTCGAGTAAGAACTCCAGTTTTGGAAATTTATTGGGAATGAATCTTATTTAGTTTTTTTTTTGGAGATTTTAGGCTTTGAATTTTTTTGTCAACTTATAATTTTATTAGAAAAAAATTAAACTTCAACTATTACAAAATTCTAAAATTACGAGTCAGAAAATCTACTTTATGATTTAGAAAATGAGAAATTACATGAAAAAGAGAAACAATAAAATATATTTTTATTTAAGGTGTTTTAGTCTTTAAATTGTATTTCATTTGACAAATTATGAATGTTTTATGAAATGATTTATTCCTGGTTTAATAATTGAGTATATGTTGGCTGCTCCTTAGTAAATATCTCTTATAAATTACCGTAGAGTGGAGAATTACCAAACTTCACTAACAAATATTACATAATTAAAATTTTAGAATAACATTAAATTATGGCTGGGTTACTTATGCAAGAATTCTTATGCCACCTTATTTTTGGAATTTTTTTTTAATAATTCTTATATATGTTCGGCCTACTTTTTTGCGAACGGAAAGTTGGTAGGCAGATCTGATTTCATTTTCTATCAATTAACAAGCTATGTAAATATCATGTTTACATTAATAGTTTATTGGAAGAGTGTTAGTTTTGACATATTTTAATATAGATACATATATATATATACGTATATTTATTAAAGAAAATTCAAAAATTTTATAATGTTATTGAACACAAACATTATGTTACATCTTAAAAATAACATTATGTTACATATCCGAGTCAATATATATATAGAGACATTTTTAAAAATACTCTAATTAATAAAACAGACGAAAATGCTCTCAAATATTATTTTTTTGAAATTTTGTATAAAAAATATTTTTCTTTTCTTTTTATGATATTTTTTTTCCCATCAAAAAATTTCCGCCATATCTCATCTCATAGTTTTGTTTTAGCATTTATAAAGTTTTATAAGATATCTTATTAAACCTTATAAATAGTATATTTATAAGTTATCTTATAAATCCTTATAGAAAATCAATTTATAAGTTATCTTATGAAACATTATAAGTAAATTATTTTGAATTTTTTTTAACTCTAATTAGATACTTAAACCCCTAAAAGAATGATCAATTTTAGTAAAAAAATGCTAAATACTATACTCTAAAGAAGCTCACTATATGACTAAACCCAAGAGAATGATTATACCAACTCTTGTAATTAAAAAACTAAACTCATATTGGATGATTAAATTCAAGGGAATGCCTTTACCCGCAGATATAGTCCACGATTGCCTCAAGATCTTTGAAGAGGAATGTGTAGTTGTCTGTTCCATGGCAGAAAGAAGATGTTCTGCTTATAGACAACTGAGATGTTCTTTATTCATAACATCACTTAATTACACTACACAAGAGACTACACCAAAGTGTCCATTAAAGACCACAAGAACCATGATGTAACGTTTATCTTATCTTCACTGCAAAATTCAAAAGGTATACAACTTGAATTTAAATGAAACACATTTACGAATAAAGAACAAACCTTTTACCAAAATTTAGTAACTGATCTCACCACATAGTTTCATACAAAAACATGAAGGGTTTAGTTTTCTGAAATTCTTCTCACTAATTGTTTTATAAAGTTTAACAAGAAACTTTATAAAACAGTATAAAATAAAATAAAAAGAAAAAACTAAATTAAAGAAAATGTCAAATATTTAGAGGTTTAATACGAAAATTATCTTTTGTTTAAAAGAAATTAAGTTTCAATTTCACTTGGTTCCCTAAATTAAGAAGAAGTGTGGTTTAATTTTATAAAATTCCTCTCACTGATTTGTTTACAAAGCTTTATAAGAAACCTTATAAAATCGTATAAAACCAAAGAAAAATATTAAATGAAAGAAAATGTCCAACATTTAGGGGTTTAATACAAAAATTCTATTTTGTTGAGAAATTAAGTTTAAATTTTACTTTGGTTTTCTCAACTAAAAAAGGGTAGGATTTTGCTCTATAAAATTCTTTTTCACTAATTTGTTTATAAAATGTTATAAGAAAACTCATAAAACCGAATAAATCAAACAAAAATAATAAATAAAAAAATTATTGAATATTTAGGGGTTTAATATGAAAATGATCTTTAGTTTAAGAAAAATATTTTAAATTTCACTTGCATTCCCTTAATTAATAAGATATGATTTAGTTTTATGAAATTGGTCTCACTAGGCGTTCTTATAAAGATTTATAAGAAACATCGAACAAAAATAGTAAATGAAAGAAAATTCTCAACATTCAATAGTTTTATATGAAAACTATCTTTAGTTTATGAGAAATTGTGTTTAAATTTTCCTTGGTTCCCTTAATTAAGAGGGGATATGGTCTAGCTTTATGAAATTGGCCACATTAATTTGTTTATAAAGTTTTATAAGATATCTTATAAAACTATATAAAATCAAACAAAAATACTTAAACAAAGAAAACTCTCAACAGTGAGTGGGTTTATAAGAAAACTATTTTTAGTTTATGAAAAATAAATTTAATTCCCTTGGGTTCCTCTGTTAAGAGGAGAATATAGTTTAGTTTTAATAAATAGGTCGACTAGTTTGTTTATTAAGGTTATAAGATACCTTATAAAACTGTATAAAACCAAACGAAAATATTTAAATAAATAATCTTCTCCAAATCAGTGGGTTTATATGAAAACTATCTTTAGTTTATGAAAAAATAAGTTTAATTCTCTTGGATTCCTTCTGTTAAGAGGAGAGTGGAATTAAGTTTTAATAAATGTAAAATTAAACAAAAAATTGATTATAACAACTCTTGAATGAAAGAAAACTAAACCCTAATTGGATGTCTAAACCCAAGGGAATGAATATAACAACTCTTGAATGAAAGAAAACTAAACCTTAATTGGATACCTAAACCCAAATGAATAATCTAAATTAGTAAATCAAACTAAATTCTATACCTTAAACAGACTCAGTAGATGTCTAAACCCAAAAGAAAGATCCAAAATGAAAAGAAAGATTTTTAGCTTTAACCAAAGAATAGACGAAAAAAGAAAAGTTATCTATAAGATAAGTTATGAATTCTAATAAAAGTATATTTATTAGGTTTAATAAGATAAGTTATCAATCTCAATAACTCAAACAATGATTAGTAAATGAAGCAAAATAATATCTTTAATAGACTCATTAATGCATAAACTCAAGAGAATAATTGTGTCATAAAATTGAAAAGTATATTTATAAGGTTTAACAAAATAACTTATAAATTCTAATAAATAGTTTATTTATTAAATTTTATAAGATAATTTATAAATCTGAATACATATACTATTTAATAAAGTTTTTTTATTAAACTTAATAAAATTTTGGGTTAAAATATTTGCAAGAATATAAGGAGATGAAAAATTTGGCGGAATTTTTTTTTTTCAAAATATATTTTTTTGAAATTTTTTTTTGAGGGTTTTCAAAATTGAGAAATATTTTTGAAAAAAGTATGAATAGAAGAAATTTTTTGAAAAAGGGTATAAGTGAAATGTCGGTAATTTCTCATAATATATATATTATGTATAATATTAATTAAATGGTGTAGTTCGTGCAACGCACTCTTTAGGTGATCTCGGTTCATGTCTTATAAATATCTCTTCATCTCTAGTATTTTATGCATTTCCAATCATCTGATTGATAATTTAACTCCAAGTGTTCGAGCTTTGGAATGACTTTCTCATATCTACGGATTATGGATTGGCTTTCTCATATCTACGGATTATGGATTGCATGTGGTTTAAACTTTCTATATGATCTCATTTCAAATCAGAAAATCAAATAAAATTTTGTTTTTCTTTTTTGTTTTTTTATCTAGAGTAGTAGTTTTCGACGACTTTTTGTGACGATCCGTCTAGAAATGAACGTATTTACCCCTTAAGTGCACAATACAAATTTTCAATTTTCCGCTAATACATATTTCCGACGTTGTCCATACGGTATTTCAAACGGAATATCACTATATATACGAAATGTCAATTTCTTTCGACTGCTCTACATTATTTCTTCTTCGACCATGCATGTGAAGTCATCACAAGAAAAAAAAACAGAACTTTCTGGTGATGTAATCTTGTTTTTTTTCTTTTTTTTAATTAATAAAATAACTATTAGATTAACAAAGTTTAATCCACAGTTTAAATACTTCAACTTGGACGAGTGAGAATTAAACTTATCACTTGATGCCTAAATAAATCAATACAAACCAATTGGACCAACTGTTTCTTGCTATATCTAATATGTTTTTAGATTGCTTATTGACAATTTAATTTATTCAATGTATTTAATGATGCACATAACAACTAATTCATATGTTAAATCGCGATGTTAAAAGTTAAAAACACAAACAAATTAATGTACTAATCACATGATTATACAAATTATTAATCACAAAAATGATTAACGATTTAAAAATAGTTTTTAAAAAGTATGAAATAATGGTGTTAGAAAATTTTCAGAAAAGAAAATTAATCACATCACATAACAAAAAAAAAAAATTATTTTCCCCACTCTTAATAATTGTGATATATCACTATTTGTATAGAATATCTCATTCAAATAATGATGTCAGGTTTACATCAATCAACTGCATTTTCTCGAGAGCATATTTTGAAAATTAAAAAACATATATTATTCGCCAGAAAAAGAAGGTATGGAATCTATTATTTACAGTATATTAGTAGTAAATAGGAAAATAAAAGAGGTAAATAAATTTCCTTTTATAAATTACTTTAGATTGCGGTTGTACCACGGCTCTGCTCTTGCTTTTAAGAACTTGCCGTGAATCCTCCACGAATCTATTATTTACTAAAGATTTATTTTTTTTTGTTTTCAGAAGATGAAGAGAGAGCATGAAGACCGTGAATCCTCCTCTACCGGAGATAATGGAAGCTCAAGTAAGGAAGAAGCCGCCGGAGTTGATGAGCTTCTGGTGGTTTTAGGCTATAAAGTCCGATCTTCCGATATGGCTAACGTGGCACATAAGCTTGAACAGTTAGAGATGGTTCTTGGTGATGGAATCTCTAAACTTTCTGATGAAACTGTTCACTATAACCCTTCTGATCTCTCTGGTTGGGTCGAAAGCTTGCTTTCGGATCTTGACCCGACCCGGAATGAAGACAAACCCGACTCGGATTACGATCTTAGAGCCATTCCTGGCTCTGCAGTATATCCACGTGACGAGCACGTTGAAGAGAGTCGTCGAAGCAAAAGAACGAGGACAGTATCGGAGTCCACGCGCTCTGTGGTGGTTTTAGATTCTCAAGAAACAGGAGTGCGTTTAGTCCACGCGCTCTTAGCTTGTGCTGAAGCAGTTCAACAAAACAATTTGAAGCTAGCTGACGCGCTTGTGAAGCATGTGGGTTTACTCGCGTCCTCTCAAGCTGGAGCTATGAGAAAAATCGCGACTTACTTCGCTGAAGGACTTGCAAGGAGAATTTACCGGATTTACCCTCGAGACGAAATCGCGTTTTCGGACACTCTTCAGACTCATTTCTATGAGTCTTGTCCGTATCTCAAATTTGCTCATTTCACGGCGAATCAAGCGATACTTGAAGCTTTTGCTACGGCGGAGAGAGTCCATGTTGTTGATTTAGTGCTTAATCAAGGTTTACAATGGCCGGCTTTGATTCAAGCTCTTGCTTTTCGTCCTAATGGTCCACCAAATTTTCGGTTAACCGGAATTGGTTCTTCGTTAACCGAAATTCAAGAAGTTGGTTGGAAACTCGGTCAGCTTGCAAATACATTTAGTGTGAATTTTGAGTTCAAGAGCATTGTCTTGAATCATTTGTCCGATCTTAAACCGGAAATGCTAGATATTCGACCTGGTTTAGAATCAGTCGCGGTTAACTCGGTTTTCGAGCTCCATCGTCTCTTGGCTCATCCCGGTTCAATCGACAACGTTTTGTCCACCATTAGATCAATCAGACCAAATATCATGACAGTAGTCGAACAAGAAGCAAACCACAACAGTGCCGTTTTTCTCGACCGGTTCAGGGAATCGTTACATTACTACTCGAGCTTATTCGACTCACTTGAAGGCCCACCGAGCCAAGACAGAGCAATGTCCGAATTATTCCTTGGACGACAGATACTGAACCTGGTAGCTTGTGAAGGAGAAGACCGTGTAGAGAGACATGAGACATTGAATCAGTGGAGAAACCGGTTTGGTTCAGGAGGATTTGAACCGGTTAATATCGGTTCAAATGCGTATAAGCAAGCGAGTATGTTATTGGCACTTTATGCGGGAGCTGATGGATATAAGGTTGATGAGAATGAAGGTTGTTTATTGCTTGGATGGCAATCTCGACCACTTATTGCCACGTCAGCATGGCGAATCAATTGTAAAATAAATAATTGATTAAAATTGTATTACGTACTTATTGCATTACTAAATTATATATATATTTTTTTAAACAAATCCTACGTTTTCCAAATTTTATTCACTTGTCTCGAAATTTTGACTTCACTCAAATAATTAAGCCTATTGTCTATTAGAGGTTGTAAACCATTTTAATAATATCACTCTTGCTCTTGTTGCAATTGATATTTTGTTTTTGTTAAATGGATTTTATCTTTGGAGGGCATAAAAGTTGCAAAATATAGGAGATGTGAATAACAATAAAAAGAGTCAAATAGAGATTTTATTTTTTCTTGTGAATAATAAATATGATTTTGATTTATAACTCAAATCCTAATTGAAAAAATTCATTACGCTATTGACCTATATTTGTCATTAATTATATTTGAAGAGCTATCTATTACTAATAAATTTGACATATTTTAAGATTGTTTTCTATTAACATTTAATTTAGTCTAAAATTATTGACTTTACTTTACATATATTATTAAATTTTAATATAGTTTAAAGTGCTCAATTTTTAATTTATAAAATTGAAATTTTCAATTTATATCCAAAATAAATAAAAAGTTGAAAAGTTAATATGAGAAGATATTTGTTCGAATATAAAAATAAAAAGTAAAAATCTTTATAAAAAATTAAATTAAATCAATTATCATATTTTAGAGTAAAAACAAACTAAAATGATTGATTTAATTTTAATCTTTTACAAAGATTTTTGCTTTTCAAAGCAAAAAAAGTAATTGCCAATATGGGAGTGCATTGTAGAATTCTAATATTTTTTCCGTTGAGAATATTTCTATGAAGTTTTTTTGCATTTAATTTCATGTGTAGCATTTAGTTAGATTCAGCTACTCTTTAAAATGTTATCTGTAACAAAATAACATTGAATATATAAATATGAAATGATGATATAATTAGAGAATTTTTCTTTTTAAGAGGTAGGATTGTCATTATTATTGTTGTTATTGTAAGAGAGATTTTAAACGAGTGATAACATGTAATCTCCAACCAACCTTTATTTTTGGCTCTAATTGTTATTTTAGAGTAAATTTATTCTAATCCACCTCTACTTTTAACTCTAAAATAGAGAAATGTTATTTTTTCCTCTATATTTTGTTAAATATTGTTTTTTTCTCTATTTTATAGATAATTTTTTTGAGTAAAAATAAAATATAATTAGAATATTTTTTTTAGAATAAGAAATAGAGGAATATATTAGAGTAAAACACACATCTATAGCTCTATTATAGAGTTCTTCTATTTTAGAGTAAAAAATAGAAAAATACATTGGAAAATTGTCAAAATAAAACTCTTATTTAAAAAAATAATAATGAAAACCACCAATTTTATTTCACATATATTTTAAACTCCTAACTTTTGTTAACTTCCAATTTTAATCTCAAATTTTGTAAAATAGTATCATTAAGTACTTTAACATACCATATTAATCTCGTTAATTAACTTTGACTTCAAACTAAAAATGTGAACAATCTGTAAGAGTAACGAGGTTACTTTGCTCGGTCAAATCACTTAAAATGTATTTGATCTATTCAACAAAATTTAGAATTGAAAATCAACAAAGTTAAAATTTCAAACATCTAAATCAAAGTTGGTGAGCATGTTGTTTTTAGTCTAGTGAGATGTAGTAAGTTCACTAAAAGCAGACACATTTGTATATGTAGGAATTGAATCCCACTGCCTATAAAAATTTAGCTAATGGATTGGTCAGTTGTGACCTGACAAAAAAAATCAAAGTTGGTGATTTCTGTAATAATTTTTTTAAAGTAAATTTTTTTTATCTCAAAGATAATTTATAAAAAGATGATAGATATGGATAAATATTTCATAACATAACCACTCTTCAATTTTTTTTCTTAAAGGCATCAAGATTTTTTTAAAATAATGCAAAGGACAATAACTTTGAATTTTATTGGTTAGAGGGTCATTGTCTCACTGATTAAGTAGGAACTTACATATAGTGGTGTTAATATGTGTTTGTGCTCCTTTGATGTTGATTTAATTAGTGTTCACCTCCAAATCATATCAAACTTTATACATGAATATTATTTTAAATATTTAAAAATTAATTAAAATGGTTCAGAAAAATTAAACTAAAAATCGCAAAATGCACATAAACGTTTTTGTTATCGCACATTAAAATTATTTTAAGAAAATTAATTAAAAATGTCGAATCATGATTTTTTTTTTTGTTAAATGTTGAATCATGTTTTCTTCATTTATCTTTTGTATTTATGCGAGTAATTGTGCCACTAACTTTAGCAATCTAAATAAAGAATTCATTGATCTGATAACTTCTAGTTTCTTCAATTTGACGGTTTTTAGAACTTAATTGGTAGAGCATAATAGGGGGGTTTAATATTCTAAAATTCCAATCAACTTTATTTTAACTAAGCATAAAATAGAGTAAAGAGGAGAAATGTGAGTTCTTCAACAATCCAATGTATGAAGAGAGATAAGAAGCAGATTCTATGGATGTCGTAGCTATTACAACTGATGAAGAGACATATAGTTCTTTGATCAACTTAATGTGTTTGATGTTTGACGATGAACAACTTTGGAGTATGTTTATTGCAAATACTGGAGAGGCTTTTTAGGTTATAATAACTTGATGATTATGTGAGATATGATTTTATGATTTTATGATTCAAACTACTTCATGTTACTCTTTCTTAAACATTTTTATCTTAAAATTCTGCAGATTGGTCATGGAAAATAAGACTATTCTCACTCTGAATCACTATGTGAATACAGTTGCAAAAGAGACAATGGATCTTGTAAGAATTGATCTTTTGGGATAAAGTCACATAAGTCGCTATCAAATTATAATCACTTGACTTTTTCTTGAGCTTTTATTTATTTATTTAATTATTTATTATTCTTTTTGTTGTTGTTGTTGTGATAAGTAAGTTGTAATATGTGCGTAACACTCTTGTTACAATTGTTAACTGTTTACATCATAATTTTTTTTTGTTTTTTACTCTTTCGTTTATCAGCCACAAGTTAGTTATCTACATTTCAGAAAGTCAGAATTGAGTCCTCCAAAAAATTAGAGAATTGTATTTTATAAGCAAGTAAATAAAAGCGAAAAAGGGAAATAACAATTAATTCCTTAATCAGCCACAAATAATGTTTTTTAAAAATACTGATAAATCCATATAAATTATATCTATATGTTGAAGAACTTAATATATGATAGATTTCTTATAGCGAATTCTGATTATAATTCTTATTGATTTTATATAAGTTTAAATTCAGTAGTTTTTGTTTGAATTGATAATAATGATAAGTTCCTTTGAGCGGATCTACCATTATAGTGGTGTTGGATGTGGCATTGGGTTGTAAAAAGGTCCTTGTCAAGGGTTGTACTGATCAAAATTTTCCAATTGCAGGAGTTTGAACTCTCAAAAGCTTAAGAACCCACAACTAAAGAGATTAGTGAATAATAATTTGGAAGTTTTGTTGAAATCTGGTAATTAAATTGTACTATTTTCTTGGTTTCGTGTTGTACATAATTAGATGGACAAGATTCAAAATTTTAAAGTCCACTCTTTAAAATTATTTTTCAATTTACCAAATGTAATAGAAAAGAATCGAGAACCACTGATATCATAGTTATTAGCTAGATCATGACGGTTCCATTAAAAACATTCTGCTACCCAAAAAATTAGTGAGATTTTATTTCCCTTTTTTACTTTTAAATTTAATTTTTTAAAATCTAAAAATGTATATATATATATATATAATTATAAAAATACTCAGAAAATATCTATGAGTTTATATTACATATTATGATTGATTTCGTAAAATTATTTTATAGTTTTTTGAAATAAAACGTAATTTTTTTTTAAATGGTAACTTGAAGAGTTCCTTCATCTGATTTTCCATGTTATAATTAGGTTGAAGTAATAGTGACAAACAAAAAAATTAGGTTGACAGTAAATACAACTACTATTTTATTGGGAAATAATATTCAGTTATATTAATTTGAGGAAATATTATTGACATAAATTAGGAAGTAAAACAATTGTCTCTTGGATGGGTCCAATATAAAAAATCTTTAAAAAATCTAAGAAGGGGACAAAATGAAGACTTTTGTACGATGCTGACTCAACAATAATGTCTTGCGGCTTTTATGAGATCATGTCGTATTCAAAAATTTATTGTCGATACATGAGCATTCACTATTTTGAGAAAACAAATTTGTTCAATTACTTTCAGCCACATGTTCTAATGTAACAAACGATTCTATCTTCTGTAAAATCCTGAAGACCTTTGGTCTTAGTTAGTAAAATTAGTACAATAATCTTCAAATTCTGAAATCCTGTAAAAACAAATATTTTAAATTCTAAGTCTCACGTCCTAAACAAGGTAGAGAAAATGAATGCAAAAGAACATATATAGTCTCACATACTATTAATGAATTAACAATGACAATAGCTTTGAACCATATCCATAACTGTAAGAGTTAGGCGATGTCACTATTTTTTCCTAAGGTTATTCAAAGATTTGGTTAGGTGGATTGCTAAACTTGAATTAGTATTTATTAGGACTCATAAGTTTCTAACTCAAAACCAATTTACTTAATAATACATGAACCCTATAAATCATTTAAGATATATCTCAACTTTCAAATGAGATATTTTAGTAAAATTTTTTGAGATGTGGGGGGGAAAACAACTCAAACCTATTATCTCGGAATTACGTTTACAGCTAGACAGATAAGTTAAAAACTTACCACATAAGTAAAAATCTGTTTTTTTTTTCTTTGATAAAACATCACTTAGGACAACATTGAGTTCTGATACTTTATTAAAATTATGATTTTTCCACTCATGAACTTCATATATCACTTAAGAAATGTCTCAATACCTAATGTGCGATATTCTACTAGTTAAATTAGGCCTAGATTGGATACGCTTAATTCAGGTGATTGTGGAAGAACATACAAAAGTGACCAAAACGTATGCATATGAATTTATAATTTTAATTGTGTATTTTTAAAAATTGATTGTATATTTTTCTTAAATCATATTTATTTCATCAGGAATGCATTGGAATTCCCGGCAGAAGTGTAGCCATATGGAGCCGTGGGGGAAAGAATTACAGATTCACGACGAATAATACATTTCAACAACGTATAGATGCACATATTTCATTTGGAATCCGTCATGGATTCCGTAGTAATATTGTGAAGACGCGTACACTTCAGGGTGAGACCTAAATCATTTAATTGAACTTTCCTTTGGAGAGCAAATACCTCTTCCAAATTGACTTAACTCATGATTTTTTTATCGGAGAAAACCACTTGACCAAGAGCCACTTGGTATTCCACATTAATATTTCTGTCTAGAATGAGAGATTTTCCTTGTAGTTAACTTCTTATCGATAACTTGCTTTCATGCCAAAGCTTAAAACATCAAAATCATGGGATTACCTAAATGATATTTTCACGGCATCCATAAACTGATAAACCATATAACTTTAATGCTATCTAAAAGTTTATAGAACTCATAGATATTTTTGAAAATCATTTGATCAAACCATAACTTTCTTGATACGCAAAATTCGAACAATGGCATACGGAGATCATACCCAATTATAGAGACTTATCTAGTAAGAATAACTAAATACTTGGAGAAAACGAGGGTTGATCAAATGACTCATAGTTTTAAGTCCCTTGGAATAAACTCTTCATTTTTTAAATAAAATTTTCTTTATTCATTTTCAGGACCATGTGAATTTGCTAGATATTATCAAGTCTTTATCAGCTGAACAAAATCAGTTTTTTGAAGGATTTTTTTTATAGATGTGGGTATCAAAATCGCACGTCATTTCTATATTCAGTACTCTCTAGCTTTATATCATCCAAGCATTTGTGAAGCCACAATATTCTCGACCCTTGACTTATACACTTCTTACATGATTTGGTTAGATACATGAGGGGTTCTTCCGAACGATTAAGAAAAGGTGCATGGACTGCAGAAGAAGATGATCTCTTGAGGCAATGCATTGATAAGTATGGAGAAGGCAAATGGAACCAAATTCCTTTAAGAGCTGGTATATGTTATACGAAATTCGGTGGTTAAGAACATCTTATATTATAAATTTAATTTGTGCAATCGTCTCTTTGGCTTTTCTTTTAGTTAATGATATAAAAAGTGAAAATTTGTTTACAAGAGACGGAATTTCATTTTGTAAGCAAAGCAATCTTGATTGAGTTGGTCCCAATTATTGGTTACCTAGGATTATACAGATGTAGTAAGAGCTGTCGTGAAAGATGGTGTAACTACTTAAAGCCAAGTCTGAAAGGAGGAAGACTTAGCTCTGACGAAGCTGATCTTGTCCATCGTCTTCATAAGCTTCTAGGAAACAGGTTTTATATTGCTAAGACAGAAATCTAAATTACTTACATCATGTAATAGTATCCAGTTACTAAGTCATGTATGAAAAGTTCATTTTCATGCTTAGGTGGGCATTGATTGCTGGTAGATTGCCCGGTCGGACCGCTAATGATGTCAAGAATTACTGGAAAACTCGAGGAAGCTGTTGTAAGAACAAATTGAAAGAAAGAAAAATTACTTGGTCATCTGCCGCTCCAGCCCAAAAAATTACTACTATAAAGCCTAGATCTCAATCATGCAATGACAATAGCCAGCTCAATGGACAAACAGAAGCTGACCTTGGCAAAGTAAGCAACCAAGATGAATGTAACAAAGAAGATGAGGAGAATTATGAGTTTCTGAACAATATAATGGATGAAGAGAGTATGTGGTGGGATAATTTGTTGGAAGATAGCCAAGAGGCATATGTAGCTACTACGTCTCATGAGGCAGACAATTCTTTGACCAACTCAATATCTTCGATATTTGAAGTTGATCAAATTTGGAGTATGTTCAGTTCAGATACTAGAGAGGATAATTAGGTTTAACACACACATATATATATATATATGATGATTATTTACAGAGTTTTATTATTGTAAGGTTTAGTGTCAATAATCCTTTTACCCGGGACCAATATATATTTCTAAAGATATTTTCTTTAGACAAAATTGCAACATTTTCCAAGTAAACTTGAACTCTGCAACTTAGTTTTATAAACATTTTATTAATATAATCAAGAGTTGACGTACGGACATGCATAATAGATGTTGCCGTATGTTATATATGTCGACAACTTAAATTACTACAGAAGACACGTTAAGCTACAGTATATCGAGTTAAATTGATACAGGACAATATTGGTGGTTCAAACTGATAAGAACCGACATATATAAAATGACGCATACATAAAATGACGTAAGGATCGATCGTTGCCGTTTTTTTTTTTTTTTTTCTTTGTTTGTCTTTTTTTTTGTTCTTTTTCTTTCTAGATATTTTATTTTAACAAAATATAGGTTTTGATTGGCAAATAGTTTCGTTATTTTAGAAAACAAAAATCTTTATAAGAAACTGAAATTAAACCAATTATATTTTAGTTTATTTTTGACTCTAGAATATTATTAATTTAATTTCAATTTTTTACAAATTTTTTTGTTTTTCAAAACAACAAAAACAATTACCAATCGGAACCATAAAGATTAAGATTTGAGTTGATCCACGATAAAATACTAGGATTTTAAATAAATTAGATTCTGACCCGTACTGTGATGTTTTAACAATTATTTAAAAAAATTTTAAATTATCTTTATCATAATTATCCAATATTTATGGACATGTAATTATTAAACAAATAATAATTACTGAATTATTTATGATATTAAATAGATTATATTATTATCAAATAACATATAATGTTAAATAAACTGTATTCTTTATTAAATGAATTGTTATTAAAGTAAATGTTATTTAAATAACACTTAATATCACCAAATTACTCTCAGTCTGGTGGTTAGGATGATTTACCTATGATTCAGACACCGGATTTTGATTCTTCTCCAATATACTAGTAGATTAAAAAAAAGATTTAAGGGTATATATTTTAGGTTATGAATCGAATCTTGTCGATCTAATTGTTAAAAAAAAAATCTAATTAGGTTATGAATCGAATATATTTATGACTTGTATTTTCATTTTTTATTTCAACGTAACTATAAAAATATCAAATGTTTATATGGTAATTATTTATATTTCTATTACTTTTATCTTATTTTTTTGATAATTTTTTGATTTTATAAATTGTTTTTGACCCGTATTCGCTTATAGCATATATAAACTCACAAAAAAAATATATGAACAAACACTCACATTTTGTTTGTAATGAATAATACTATTTAATCCTAGACCCTTGAAATCATGTGACAGCTTTTGTTACATCGATGTTTTTGTTTTGTTTCCATACATCCAAAAGTTAAATCTGTGGTTGTAAATAGTAGCAACAAAATTTTTCTGAATTTGTAACATGAGATCTTGGTATTGTTTTTAAATTTTTTACAAAACCCAAACAACCAAAATAAAAATCTTTTGAAAATTTTACATACAAGTAAAAAAAAAACAAAAAAAGCTTGTATACACTATACAGTTAATCAAACTAATTAATTATTTACAATAAAAATTAATTATATATTTTATTTAATTATTAATGAAAAATTGAATAATAATATATTTAGTTTATTATTTATAATAATTGTTTACTTTATTTAAAATAGTAATTAAGTAATATAAAATTTGTGAAATTGTGGAATTATTTGAAGCTTTTTAATGTAGAGTACTGAAATTGTATTCCATTGCATAGATAAAATCATCATGCATTATAATTTTTTTATTATTTTTTTTAAATTTATTTTATGTTATATATTAGTAATAAGTCTTTTAGTAATTGATATGAGATCAAAAGACCAAAAATAAAATTCAATATGTGAAATTGAATTCTTATAAACCAAAACTTTTAAGACATAAAATAAAATAACATTATGTATATGAAAATTATAGATAATTATTTTCATTGACCTCATATTTAACAAATAATATTATACGTATGACTATGCTTTTGAGACTTTTTTTCTAGGCATGGAAAATATTATTGGTGTAATCTTAAGAAAATTGACATGATAAATATCTTACATTAGTTTTTTTATTTCATTAACAGGTGAATTCTAACATTTAGAAGAAAAAAAACATAATTCAAATCTTTAAAAATAATTGTATTGATTTTATTTTTATGAGCAAATGAATGTAAGGCGAAAATATAAACAAATGTTTGACTATTTTGTATATATTTTTGAACCATCAATGAATAAAATTAAAAAAAATCGACAAAACAATTTTTTTTACAAGTACAATATTCTGATAGAAATATGATTAATTAAAGATGATGATAAATACGAAAAATTTGTATTTATCTTTATCTCATTAAAATTTAAAATAGTATTAAATAAAAATAAATATTTTCTTAACTAATTTTCAGATTTAAATTTTAAGAAATCATTATATTTTCTTAAAAATAAAAAATTAAGTCAAAATAAAAGATATAAAATTAATTACGAATTTATTTGTTATAAATATAAAATTCTAATTTTGTGTTTATTTGATCTAATTATCTACATTATAAAAAATCATAAATTATTTAAATTTAAAATTAAACTAAATTTTAATATTATAGGTAACTTTGTAATCAATCACATTAAATATAAACGTGGTGTTGACATGTAACCTTTTTGATAAAAATCACTCCTATAATAATATATAAGATAGATAGTTAGAAAATTAAGAAAATAACAATGATATTATAAATTGGCAAACTAACATTACATGACCAAAAAGCCCATCTAAATTTATTAAATAGAATTAAAATAAATAAAGAATATTAGATAACAGAAATATGATTTGATAATAATATAGTTAACAATATATTTAAAATCATATGCAATAACAAATTATATATATTGACAATATTTTTTTATATATATTATTATTATTATTATTATTATTATTATTGTATATCGGTAATGCAATTGTTATGGGATGTTAGATATATAGAAGTAATTAAATATGTAACACAATAATTAAAAAATATTGCTACAACTAAACATATAGATAACACATAGTTCAAAATATATTGCTTTTTGTAGAGTGATATTATTTTATTTTTATTTTTTTCTTAATAATAAGTAGGTAGACAAGGTCTGATCTATAACCAAATTGTATAAATTCACCATCTGATTCCAAAATAGATCAAATGGGTAAGCCAATTGAACCACATTATTCTTTATGTATTATTTTGTTCATACATTAATTATTAGTAAATGTATGGTTTAATTAAGATGTTGGATATAATGAGATAAAAAAAAAGTTATAGCGATAATTAGAAATATATTACAATAACTATAAATATAAACATATAACACAAATAAAAACCCGACAATAATATTGTTATCAACAACTCTACTCAGTAACAAATAATGAAAATGTATATGTTGTGACACCACCACTTGCTATAGAGTATGGATAAGAATGTCCATAATTCTCAACAATTTCTTGCTTATCATACACCTAATTATACTTATCATTTATCACTTACTCAAATTTCCCCAAAATATTAACT
Organism: Lepidium didymum; assembly: GCA_963920545.1. Taxonomy (NCBI): domain Eukaryota; kingdom Viridiplantae; phylum Streptophyta; class Magnoliopsida; order Brassicales; family Brassicaceae; genus Lepidium; species Lepidium didymum. The sequence goes on from OY986987.1 coordinate 3,855,896, forward strand.
AATCGTTGGTGGTTAGGAAATACTTGCCTAGTTAGTACGGAGCATAGTGTAAACTTATTTAACCGTATATTCAGTTCATGATTAAATCAAAGTCGTCATTGGGTTGACCATCTATAGATTGACTTTGGACCGCTTAAAATCTTAGTGGGCAGGATACTCTGGCCGACACCAAAAGTACATACGATCTCGGTTTGGATTATTATACTGGTCTAACAAATAATATAAATATTAACAATTTTAAAAACCAAAAACAAATTTGTAAATACTATCTAATTTTTCAACAATATGTAAAATGTTTGTGGCTCACAGACTTAGAGAATTCAATTCTTTTTTTTACATCAAAAATCTTATACTTACAATTTAATTTATATTTCCAGAGAAGTAAACTGTATGGAAAAAGATAATTCATATGATGAGATGACATATATAAACTGTTTTATACTCCCTCTGTTTTTACTATATCGGATATTTAATAATTTTTTAAATATCTTTTGAATGTACTAAGCAAAATTTAAATGGCAAATGACCTTTAGTCTAATGGCAGACAGTAAATTCACTAAAGACAGCGTACTTGCATAATCAGGGATCGAGTCCCACTAGCCTATATTATGTAGAAACTTGGCTAATGGGTCGGTCAATTGTGGCCCAGTGTTGACGAAAAAAAAAGAAGCAAAATTTAAATGCATTAGATATTTCCTAACCATTGATATTCTAGAATGTATTAAACTAAAATACTGAATAAACTTTTTTCAAAATACTATGCATAATTTTAAATAAAATATTTTATATTATGAATGAAAAGGAGTATAAATTATTCACATGTTAAATATTTTCGGTTTCGGACGTTATTATATTAGTCACCTTTGATATAAATTTATACATAATACTCCTGTTACGATAATAATAACTGTTCTGTGCAATTGACGAATTCACATATATACATTTATAAAAAAATCTTTAAGAAAAGACCAAATCATCAGAAGATATGTGTGTATACTGCAAAATAGCATATAATCATAACTAAAGATTTTGGTACAAAAGCAAATATTATTAGTTCATTTTGAAACATACAAAGTAAATACGAAAATAAACCAGACACAAAACACGAACATAAAACAACCTCGAACAAAGGGTCAGAAACACTAATTTGGTTCCACAGTTCTCCATGGAACAAACTCCAAAGCTGCTCAAAATCATCAAACATCAAGGTGGCCTCTTCATTTGTAGAAGTAGCTGCTGGACCGATCTGAGCATTTCCCTCTTGGCTCTCGTTAAATAAACTATCCAACCGCATATGATCTTCATCTGTCAGATTAAACACAGGCTCAAAATTTTCAGATGTGATATTATTTTCACAGACGTTAACGTTATCGAGTCCTAAGCATGTAGGAATAACATCAACTTCTGGCAAGCCTTTGCCATTGTCAACGGATAAGTATCGAGGTCGAGGCTTTAAAACTTCAGGTCTTTCAACTTCTGTGGTAGCAGGAGGAGAGGAAAAAATGTTTTTCTTTTTCATTTTGGTCTTACTAACTTTTTCATACTTCTTACACAAATGTGTGTTCCAGTAATTCTTAACATCATTAGCCGTACGACCAGGCAATCGACCAGCAATCAAAGACCACCTAAACGTTATGAAACAATAAACATATCACCATTATAGTTTTGAACTTGTCGTTCTTGAAATAATTAGTATCAAATTATTTGACAAAAAATATAAACAAAAAGAGAAAAAGTAGCACCCGGTAAGCATTGCGCCATTACTATTTCCTAGAAGCTTATGGAGACGAAGAAGAAGATCAACTTCATCATAACTAAATTTTCCTTTCTTGAGTTCTGGCTTCAAATAGTTCAACCACCTTAGTCTACAACTCTTCCTGCATCGATTTAAGCCTACAATACCAGTAATTGACATTAGTTTTTGGAACTAAACCTATGCATGTTCCCGTTGAAATAAATAGCGATAGCCGTAGCCTATAGCTGTTCAGATATAATTTATTGTTATCATACAAAAACATCTGTACGTACATAAATTTTCATTGAGTTCATTTCCTGAGAAGACAATCGTTAAAATAATTTACGACTTTGCAGGAGTTGACAGATATGAACATGATAAATAATTTATCATGAAAAACCTTTAAGAGCATAAAGTTTTAACAAAAAGTAGCCTTTAAAAGCATAAAACGATGATTTACTCATTGAAACAATGATTTATGCATCCAGTTATGATGTATTTAATATTAGATAGTCGAAGAATATTGGTATATTACTATATATATGTTGTATGTGTGTATATATATATATGTCTCTGTGTAAATAACATACCAGCTCTTAAAGGGACTTGGTGCCATTTGCCTTCTCCATACTTATCAATGCATTGCCTTAAGAGACTATCTTCTCCACCACTCCATGCTCCTTTTCTCAACCCATTGGATGATGAACTCTCCATGTACCCAAGATAGATATTAAAAGTATTAAATAGATTATTTAAAAATAATAAGAATAATTGGAAAACGGTCGAGAAGGATTTATAGCATGGCGTCACGAAACCTTAAAGTAGTTATAGGGAAGTGAACGAAAATATACGGATATATATGTAGAAACGTGGCGAGCTTAGGAAGTGACGTGTATGTTTGATATATATCCACATTTCACTAAACCTACACAGATGATTTATCGTAGATAGGACGATTGATGATTGGTGGCTGATGATTTAATTACACGATTACAAGAGAAAACCTAATTTAGTATTATGGTTTTTTTTTCGTTTTTGTATTTTAGATTTTTTTTTGTCAACAATTGAATTGACAAAACTCTATCTATATAGTCTAAAATATACTCAATAAAATCCCTATTTAATTAATTTATCTATTATAGTGGAAAGGGATTGAACTTCTAATGCCAAAATCATTAACTAAATCATTTTAAGTACTACATTAAGAAAAATTTGGTTTTTCATTGGTTAAGATAATATGGTAAGGCCTTATATACAAAATCTATTTAAACTAGATATAAATATGTATTTACCAAACGAAACCATAAATTTTTTAATACATCTAAAGTTGGAGTATAAAGACTACAAATACACAACTCGAACAAGAAATCTTCAAACTTGTGGCGTACAAAGACTTATTTAAGAATTATTGCAAAGTTAATGCTATATCTTTAGAAAGAGAAAAAGCTGATGTGGCACGTGATTAATACACAAGTAACAAGATGAAGTGTTAATTTAGAGCCAAAATGCACAAAATCTAGTGAAACGACTTTCTGAACGAATATAACGGCCAAATGGTCGATATTCATGGCAGTTAGAATCAATATTTCACACACAGAATGTCTAGACGAGTTTACCGGCCAAGTGGTCAATAATCTTGCGAGTTTGTGAAAGAGATATCATATCCATGGTTACCTCCTAAGTTTTCTATTTGCTCAGATTTTGGTCGCATTTATCTTCACTTCTCACTACAAGAAAACACGTATTTTGCGATTGAAAAATGAGACTAAATTTTCTGTCGCATATTTAGCAATTGGTTTGAGACTGGTGTGCATCTGAAGTGAGAATACAGAAAATCAGTCTCACTTCAGTCGCACATTTGCTACTGAAGAATGAAGTTACAAATCTGTCGCAAATATTGCGACTGATGTAAGACTAATTTGAGACTCATAAAATCAGTCGCGAATTAGTGGCAAAAAGTGAAACTAATTTGCGACTAATGCTTTTAATTTGTGGTCAGATCAGTCTCACTTTTTGCAACTGATCTGTGATTGATTTGTGATTTCGTCGAATCCCTAAACCCTGAAAATAATTAGTCGCAGATCATTGCAAAAAGTGAGACTGATCTGCGACTGACCACAAAAAAGAGCATTAGTCGCAAATCGGTCTCACTTTTGCCACTGATCTGTGACTGCATTGTCTATCAGTCGTAGATCGGTTGCAAAAAGTGAGACTGATATGCAAGTGATATTTTTTTGAAATTGGAATTTTAAAAACATAACCTACATAATAGGTCCAAATCATAAATTTACAATGATAAATGATGTTTCTACATCATATTATCTTATCTGATTAGGAGGGATTATATATGATTTTTTTAATTATTTTGAAAACACATTGAAGTATATATGTAAATGAACTTGTTAACATATATTACATTTGGATTCAATTTCATTATCACTAAATGAAATGTTGTGTTTCCTTTAATATATATTATATAAAGTATATATTTCATTGTATTCATTAACAATAAATCTTTGAAATCAAATAGCATTCGACCGATTATGTTTAACCGTTGAATTCTGAGGATTTTTTAAAACCCGAACATAATTAATTATGCTATATATATTAGTGTTCGTAATATAATGTCGAAAGAGTCTAGTAGCCCAGTGGCTACTAGACTACCACAGAAACTCAATACTTGACCCCAGGCTTCAAGACTCCGGGTGTGCAACTAAATCAGTCTCACTTTAGTCGCAGATCTCTCCCTCTATTTTTTCACGAAAACATTTCATTTACGCATGTTTATTTTCGCCAAAAAAATGAGACTGATCTCTGCGACTGATTTAATATTGCGACTAAAGTGAGACTAATTAATCAATCTCAATATTTTTAATTCTATAATTACATAGCGCAATCCTTCTTCTTCTAGACAAATCAGATTTTCACCATTTGTCCACAAATACTTTCGGTTTTCTCCACCAAATCTCTCAATAGTTTACAAAATCAAAGCCAATTTCATGTCTGATTCGGGTAGATCTAGATTGGAGAGAAGAGGAGGAACCATGAACCACCTCAAATGAGGCTGGAAGATCTCCTTCTAGATCGAGATCGAGCAACAAAGCTTCCCATATTGGATCTATGTCCTAAAGAAGGAACAATTTGGTATAATTTTCTCACAACTTTTTTTTTTTCATTTTAAGTACCTTATTAATTAAAAAAATGGGGGTATCAAATTTTTAAATTGCTTTAGGGATTAAATTATATAGGGTCGGCTCTAAATGGAAGAGTGGTCCTCGGCACTATATTTTCTTGTGCACATCACGAGATAATGATCTAAAGTAATATATAATTAAGATCCATAGTCAACATACTTATCTTTTGGTTTCCATTTTTTTAAATAAGTTTTAGCTTAGTTTTGGGATTATGTGACTTGTTGGATATCCGCTATCATGTGAATCATCCACAATTCCACACTACAACCCAAAATCGAATTGATCCAAGAAATATTATATGTAAATTTTCAGTAGATGGATCATAAGTGACTATTTACAGCGTTCAATTCTTTATGCTCTACTACTCGGTTGGTTTCAAAACTTTACGAACACAAAGGCATGGATTTGCCGCAAACTCCATGCGCTTCCTCCTTTTTGCTCATCACAACGTAAATTAATGCTCGTTTTCTTTTTGTTTATTCCAATGAGAAACTACTCCATCAAGGTTCCTCTGTCCTGGCACTTTAGAGTCCCCAAGAAATTGAATACGTAATACTTTTTATTTAATACAGTTTAATATATGAAAGATACGTACTGCAAAGATATACGTTGAAAAAATGTTCCCACATAAAAACAAAATCGTTACTAAAAAATCTAACATATAACTCAGTATTACCGTTTAGGGTATTTAACTTTTTTAATATTTTTTTTAAACAATTAAATCGATAAAATACAATCGTGACTATATAGTATCAGTCTCAAATCCATCAAGATTTCAAAATAAATTTGTTGCTATTTAAAATTAAGTATGACTATTTTACTTCGACTTAATTAGAAATTTTCTCGAACCTGTTCGTGGCTACAAAAAAAAATCTAAAATAACTTATATCCTATTTCAAAAACTAACACGATTATCTAAAATCATATTATCTGCGCTTTGTTACTTAAAGAACTTTAAAAAATACTTCATTTTCGATATGTTAATTAGAGAAAAATTATATTATCCGCACTTACAAAAATGATAAATTATTTTATATTTTTCTATATCTATTTGCATGTCGATTAAAAATATATTTGAGAACCTATTTGATACAAAATTATTGTCGAATTAATTATGTCAAGCTTTTCCCCACAATGTTTTTGAAAATTCATGATTATAAACCTGGACGAATTAAGATAAGTGGTCTATTAGTAATGTTCTTAATACAAATCTTCGTGTAATAAAGTTTAAACTCTCTATTTAGAATAGTAAGAGTGGGTTAAAGGCCACTCTAGACCAGTTGACGAGAAAAAAATTTGTGGTAATTAACTGTTGAATATAATATATTCCATCTGTTCCATAAATTTGATTTTTTGCAATTTGCACAAAAATTAAGAAATAAAAAAGTTATATTTAACTAATTAATTAAAATGTTAAAATATTGCATGATCACTCCCTTACTCCTAGAATTCTAGTACCTAGAGTTGTACATTATGAATGTAGTCACAATATAATCATTAGCTTAATGAAATATTTTATAAAAAAATATTTTAAATATTTCAAAAATCAAACTTTGTAAAACAGAAATATATATTTAGAAAATCAAACTTATATCGACTAATATGAAGTGGGCCTAAGCAGGTCTAGCATCGGTACTGTGGGAAGGATCCAACAACCAAAAACTGGGATGGTGGATTTTCTAAGTATGGAATGGTGGATAAATCGAAAAGTGGTTGATCAATCATTCTTAAATTTCACGATATAGGGTATATATGTTTCAAAATTTATGACAGATTATAGACAAAATGATTATCTCTCCGTTTCAAATTATAGATGTTTGATTAAAAAACTGTTTCAAAAAGATAAATATTCTCTACTTACAATAAATGTTTGATTAAATATTTTATTTTTGTCCTTTCTTTTTAGTTTTGGCATAGTAAATGAGCTTAAAGTGATATTTCATAATTTTTTAAAAATATATCTGAAAATTTAAAACATTTATTATTTAGAAACGAATATAATACTCCATCCGTTTCATAAAGATAAAGATGAATGTTTTAGACATTTTTGGTTGTTTCTTAAATATCAATTCTTAAGTTTTCTATGCAAATTTTATCATTAATAAACATAAACTACAAATTTCAAGAATATTAAAGTTATAGAAATTTATGTAGTACAAAAAACTATATATTTATAATCAATTATTAAATAGTTTTTTAAATATTTATACAAGTGACATTTAATCTAGTGGCAGGCGATAAGTCCACTGAAGACATGCGCACTTGCATAATCAGAGATCTAATCCCACTGCTTAGGCCGGCTAATTGTGACCCAATATTGACAAAAATAAATAAATATATATATATATATATATATATATATATATATTTATGAAAAATTTTAAAAGTCTATTAAATCTAAACGGAGAGAGTATATCATTGGAACAGAGATATTTGTTTGAAAACTTAATTTTGTCATGAGGTATTCTGAATTCAATCATAGTGTTTTGTTTTTGAGTTTGCTCTTAATAGGGATACGCATATGTAATTCTTGCCAAACCAAAGATTGATATATTCCAGGAAAAAAACTTAAAAGTGAATTTTCATAGTATCTAAATTTTCTAAAATATTATTAGGTAGAGCACAAAAATAATTTTCTGAAAATATAACAATAAATGCTAAGAAACATATATATGACCTAATTGGTCTACTTTTAATTTAATTAGATATCAGATGGTAAGTTCGAATCTTATCCTGTTCAAGTTGAAGAACTTAAGCTATGTATTAGATTTTGTCGATCTAATAATTATTTATTGACGAAAATATATATATATATATATATATATATATATATATATATATATATAACAATAAATAATATTGTGAAACAAATTGAAAAATAGAGTGCCTCTTGGGATGGGTCAAACAATGAAAATCTAGAAAAGACAGATGAAAGGCACTGTGTATAGGGACTGTAGTGTACGACGATTGACTTAAGGGACTTACCGCTTTAATGAGACCATGTTTTACCACAAAAATTAATAGTCCAGGTCCCTATATGCTTTTGTTGATAGCAAATTTCTTCATCTGTATATATCTTTTTTTTTCCTTTCAGCAATTAGCTACTAAAATCAAATTCAAATAAAACAAACTGTAGAAACGGACATTCAATTATTATTAAATCAAGACAAAAGAAAACTTTTTTCTATTATACAAACCAATATTATTTATATCAAATTTAATTTCTAAGTTTAATTAGATCAATAAATAGTAACTCTATAGATATTCAGATACTCTAAACTATCTTACACTAAATTCTGGTGGTTAGGAAGACCAACCAATGACTATGATATCAGGATCTGATTCCTTCCCACTACAAAATATATTAGATTATAAAGGATTAGTTATTTTAAACATAATGAAGCGTAACACGAAATATATCAATGTATGTAGGATCTCATAAAAGAAAAAGAATGGAGTCAAAATAAAATAATACAGTTAAGAAAAATGTTTCCAAATAAAAAGACTCACAAAACAAATGAGGCATAATTGTATCTTAATATTTTCGTACAAATGAGGTCCTCAACAATTGTGGATTTTTCGCGGTCCCAAACAAAAAAGCAATGCTAGTACTGTTTGATAAAATCTCATAAAAGATAAATAATGCCAATAACGCATTTAAGAAAAGGTTTCCAGATTAAAGAATTACATTTCCAAACAATATAAGAACTATTTAATATTCTATAATTTAATTTTTAGTAATTATCATTTTAGAGGTCCTAAGAAAAAGAAAAGTTGTTGTCATTATAAAATAAAACCTCATGAAAGACAAACCAAAATTGCAAAAAAAAAAATTAAAGATAAATAATTCCCATACAAAAACAAAATATGCACAGAGGTTCAAAATATTTTATTTTATTTTTTGCATTTTTGATCGACTTTTGTATCTTTTGAGATTTCTTAATTGGAATTCTCATAGTAAACAAAATCATAAATATACCAAGAAACAAGTGTTCCAATTGGTTTGCTCATGATTTAGCTAGATACAAAGTAATGAGTTAGAATCTCACCCATTCTATTTAAAGAACTAAGACTATAGATCGGATTTTATTGATCCAATGGTTACTTGTTGACAAAAAAAATTCATAAATATTAATTATGTAGTAAATATCATCAGATTTTTTATGGAATTATAATTAAAGAGAATTCCATCCAAAAATATTAATTTTAATTTTGATCCAATTTTTTACTGCATAAAGGAATTTCCGACATAATATTCATAAGGAATCCGTTGTGGATTATAATTGGTCAACAACATACAGTAACAAAAAAATTTAGCAAACAAAAGACATGCAGTAAAAAATTCAATATCTCCTCCCAAACCGATTTCCAGCGGAATTCCCACATAAATTTTCGTCGAAAACTTTATATATAAAGAAAATCTTGACATCTTCTTATAACTTTCTATATTTTATATATAGTTATATATATTATATATGTTAATGTGTATATATATAATTATATATTTTTAGTTTAGAATGAAATATAGGAGTTTCGATTAGATTTAAGTATGTAATTTATTTGGATTTTATGAGTATTGTTTCGATGTTTGTAATTATATGGATTTTAGAATTTTAGTTTACATTTTAGACATGTAACTTAGATGAATTCTAGGATTTATTTTAGATTTAAGGTATGTAATTTCTATGTAGTCTTGTTTGGTATAATCTTATTTTAGAATTTTTTACATTTTACAATCTTTTGGTATAGTCTTGTTTGGTTTCCTCAAATTGTGCCTAGATACTCCTTTATCTCTTTTCTTGTTTTCAAAGATCGCCTTTCAACTAGAAATCAAATGAGAACTTGGGGTTTAACTCAAAGCTGTGTTTTGTGTGGGAAAGGAATGAGACTCGTGATCATCTATTTTTTGGTTGCCCATATAGCTATACTGTTTGATGTGATCTTTGCAGGAAGCTTATTGGTCAATTTATCTCTCTTGATTGGCATACTACTATCTTTGATTTGCTTGATTCATGTTATAGCCAGCTTGATAGGATTCTAGTGCATATTGCTTTCCAAACGGTTCTATATCACCTTTGGAGAGAGAGGAATACTCGCATTCATGGCAAAGCTGGGGTTTCCTTTTCAACTCTTGTTCGACTTATTGGTAAGACTATTCGTAATAGGATCTCATCTTTGCTTTATTTTTCTCCGCACAAGTTTCATAAGCTTATACAGAGGTGATTTGCTATTAGATTGGCTTAATTCTTTATTTTTAGTTAGAGTTTTTTTTTTATAAACTCTCTCCCTTTATTTTGTAAATATTACTTTTGGTGATCAATAAATTGAAATTTCATCAAAAAAAAAATTCTATGAATTTTAGGATTTAGATTAGGTATATTGGTATGTACTTTTGAAAATGCATGAAATAAAATTTGTATAAATGTAGAAGAATGGAAATTGGAAAGCAGATTGAAGAAAAGACGTATGACAAGAATTCGTTGGAAAAAACTATGAATGAGCATTTCATAATGTCATTAAAGTTTGGGAAGACTTATGAAGGAGCATCTAGCTAGTAATAATATCGAAATATCATCTCTTGCTAAAAGAGAAAAATCTTATGAATGAACATTTTAATATCAAGCTATAAGTTTTTCTGAAAAAAACTTATAGTCTTCAGAATACAAAGGCTTTGATTGGTTACACAAAAATGATTATTTGAAAATGCATGCATATTTTGCTATCAATCAGTATTTCGTTTGAAACGAGCATTTGCAAACAACCTTTTCAGGAAATTTTGTTTAGATCTATTTTTAGTCGTTTGAAAAGGTCGTTTGCAAATAGAGTTTTTTACGGTTGTTTGAGAAACGATCGTCGTTTGTAAATACAAATGATCATTTATTTTTACATTTTATGTATAATTATGATTCAAAAAAAAAAATATAATTCACATTATGGTTTAAAAAGAAAAATCATTCGTTTATATTTAGAAAAAATATCATTTACTAATATAAAATATTATTTTAAATATAGTAATTATAGTCTCTATATTTATTTTACTTTAAATATAGTAATTGTAGTTCTTAATAAAATCGAGAAATGTACTATTTAACCAATTTTCTCTCATAAAAACTTATACAAAAATATTGAAGTATAGAACATTTAAGAGGCTATGTGCTTTCTTTAAGAATTATCAACTTTCTTTTCTGTGAAGATTCAAAAGGATTTCATCTAGAATAGATAGAGGACTCCCAAGCTTTCGTTAAAAATTATCTGTGTTTTCTGTCTAGAAAATTATCTTTCTATCCTGAGTTGGGTTTTGTTTTTTTTGGTGCATTGGCAAAGAATCTTCTCTTCATATAAATATATATCTTTCATATGGCTCCATCCTAAGGAAATATTTTCCTTCTGGGATTTAGCGCAACGTCCTACTTGTAGCTTCGATTTTTAAGATATGTTACTCTTTTGAAATTTTACAAAGATAATAATTTTCCTCATCCAAGTAAATCCTTTATAAGAGTTTGATATAATAGAATTTAGGATTCATCGTAGAAAAGTTAAACTGAAAATATACGTTATTGCTTCAATAATGGAATCAGAACTTTCCTTATGGTTTACCGTTTTTACTTATATATTTCTTTTAAAAACAGGAAATAATATTTTCTGAATAAAAATTAGAAATAAAGCATGGCTCTTGGGATGGGTCAAAAAAAAGAAAATATAGATGAAAAGTACAAAATTGAGACTGTTGTACGATGACTAAATAGAACTTCTGCTTTAATGCGATCATGTCTTATTAGATCGTGTCTTGTTTGGAAAATTACTCTTCGACAATGAGCATGCATGTCTCTCTCTCGTTTTACAGCACGTTTTTATTATATTTCCGGTTTACTATTGTGTAAACATTCAAAGTTGAGACCCTTCTTTAAAGTTTTGGTATTCAAATTATATATAGGCTATGTTCGTTACTCTATCCAACTGCTCAATCCAAATGTAGATATCAACTGTTGTTCGTTTAAATACATAATTTGACATCATCTAGACGGAGCAACTGGATGGACTAGCTAAACTTAGTTCAAATTTTTAAAAAATTGAGATGCTTTTAGAGGAAGCAATTGGATGGAAATAGAATTTCAAAAATTTTAAAAGACTAAAAATCTTCTATATTATCACTTCTTTTTTCTTTAATTTTTTTTCTCACATCATTTACTCTCTCTCCCCATTTTTTTCTCTGTCTCTCTCTCTTCTCATTTTATGCTCTCTCACCTTTTACTCTCTCTCCTTTTTTTTTTCTCTCTCTCTCCTCATTTTTATTCTCTCTCATCATTTACTCTCTTTCCTCATTTTATTCTCTCTGCTCATTTTTTTTCACATCTCATTTTTTATCTTTGTCTTTTCATTTATTCTCTCTCCTCGTTTTTTCTCTCTCATCATTTACTCTTTCTCCTCATTTTTTTCTCTTTTTTTTTTCTCTTTTCTATCACTTCTACATTTGTCAATTTAAGATAATTAAATTATAAATTTGAGTGTTTTAAAATAATTAAATAAAATACTAAAAAATTAACAATATTTTTTAAATGTTAAAGAATAAATTTACATTTAATTAAATATATATTTAATTTTATTATTAAATAATATTTAAAAGTAAATTATGTCATTTTCGGTCATTTTATTACTAGGTACATCTAGATGGATATATCAACTTACAAAACAAACAAAAATACATCTAAATATTACAGCTAGATGTATTATCCAGCATGGAAACAAACAACATCCAGCTATTCCATCTAGATGGTGTATTCAGATGCACCATCTAGATGAAGTTGCCAGATGCACAAACGAACACGGCCATAGTACTATGGTTTATTACGTTTGCAATACTACAAATTCAGATAAAAGTATGTTTTAAATGAATTGAGCATCTTATCTTTATACTATGTGTATATTCTTACCAATTGTCAACGAGTGGATTGAACCTTACATCATATATTAGGTTAGAGTGACCCAACTTCCGATGTGCAATATGTCACCATTTAACACACCCCCTCGAGATTATAGGTGATATAACCTAACATCTCTAAACACCACAACACACACATTATCATCATGCATGTCTTGTTGGGTCATGATCATGGGCTCTAATACCATGATAAATTATATTTTCAAATAAAAACTAATTGATAATGAGTGGATTGGCCTTTGGATCATATATATTATGTTAGAGTGACTCCAAACTTCCAATATTAGATATGTCACTATCAACGGATAATATATTTTTTAAAGATTAAAAATTCTCACTATCAACGGATAATATATTTTTTAAAGATTAAAAATTCTTTTCAAATTAAAAATTTACAATGTTAAAATTGAGTTGTGATGCATAGAAAGAATTACATGTCGAGAATAAGATAATATCTAAGATATGTCACTATCTAATAGATAATATGATTTTTCAAGATTACAATTTTTTTTCAAATTTGAAATTTACAATGCTAAAATTGGTTTGTGATGCATATAAAAATTACATGTCGATAATAAGATTAAAAAACAAAAATTTGCCATCTAACATCAATATAACATTGTTTAATTATAAATCGTATTCCATTAAATAAATATATATATATATATATATATATATATATATATGTAATAATCATGTATCCTGACAAAATAACAACTGCATGCAACCACAAAAACCTAAATTTAGTTGTTACTGTTAGAAGGAAAAGGTTTTTTCTTTGTATCGAGGAAAACCCTAAACTTAGTTGTTAAAGCTATTGATTCAAATTCTTAGGGGTATAATAAGGAAGCAAATCGTGCTTTTTTTGTTTGTCGCTATAATTGAAGTAAGAATTCTGATTGGTATTTCGAATAATTTTTAATAACCAAAACTTTTTATTTTTTGATTGAAAATATAACCAATTCTTAAATAAAAGAAAGCTCAAAAAGAATTACTATACTAGGACTTATAAATGAGCAACTAGCTAGTAAAATATAGAAATATCATGTATAAATATTGCGAATAAATATTTTATTATCCTGAAGCTTGAAGATAATTTTTATCGTCAACAATTTGGACCCGTATATAATTATCAGTTCAGAATAAATTTAAGAATTTTTTTAAGAAGAGCCACAGAAATTCAAAACCCCACAAAATTTATAAGAATGGTCCTGAGCAGACAAAGGTCTATCTAACGGAGACACTCCTCTTAACCTGACTCAGAGTATCTCACAGTCCAATTGCTCTTGTCTATGACTGAATCATTCACATTATCTTACCGTTCGCTGCTCCAATATGTCTGTTCAAAATTATGCTGTCTTTAAAGCGTACCCACCTTTTGTCTTATTATTTAAAGCATAGATGTCCTTGTTACAAAACAATTAATATATTTTGGAATACAATTAAGCATGCATTAACCACAAGAAAGAGATGAATACGATAGCTAGAACAAGAACTGTGGATATCAAACATGCACGTCATTTGGTTATGCCCTAGCTAGAGTCTGTATATATATTCGGATAGACATACTTACTATACACCATTCCTTACCTCATACTTATATCTTTTTGGTTTTAATCCATGGAGGCTCCTCCGTCGAATGGATTTAGAAAAGGTGCATGGACACCTGAAGAAGATAGTCTTCTTAGGCAGTACATTGATGAGTATGGAGAAGGCAAATGGCACCAAGTTCCTTTAAGAACTGGTATACATTTGTTATTCATACAGATGATTGATCTCTAGTTTTCTTCGTTCTCACTACTTAATATGAATTAATGTTTAAATTATGACATTGGTGAACATATAATATTCTATTCTATTATACAGTTTTACATTAGACATGTATGAAGAACTCTATTCAAAAACTGATGATATTTTAAATGCCAACTTTAGTTCGAAATAGTTTTTTTTTTTAGTTCGAAATAGTTATACTCTCTCATTGGTTTATGTTTTAGTTAAAGAACATATATTTTATAATGCTGTTCATATCTTCTTTATAATATATTATAGAGTTTTAGATGTTTCAGAGGTTCCGACAAACTTTTATATCCGTGAGATAATTCTTACTCGTTATCTTTGTTAAAAAAAGATATATTTATATATATATATGTCAACTATATATATATAGTTTTTATTTACAAATAATTTCTTATGAAAAAATATACAGTTGATGCCAAATATTGCTTTTGTAGGGCTAAATCGATGCAGGAAGAGTTGCAGAATAAGGTGGTTAAATTATTTAAAGCCAGATATCAAAAAGGGAAAATTAAGCTGTGATGAAGTTGATCTTCTTTTACGCCTACACAGGCTTTTAGGAAACAGGTTTATCTCTTAAAATACAAAACAATTAAGTGAATTAACGGTTCATTGTAGTTCATATAGATTTATATATTGTTAAACAATGTTTAGGTGGGCCTTAATTGCTGGTAGGATACCTGGTCGGACTGCTAATGACATAAAGAATTACTGGAACACACATTTGAGTAAGAAGAAAGACATCTCTTGTAAGAACAAGATGGTGAAGGCTACTTGCTCAGAGGCTATACCCCCCTCGAAGATCGATAGTATAAACCGTCAACCTCAGTCTTTGTCGAACAGCAAGAGTTCCAGTAACATCAATGGCTTGCCGGAAGTTGACCTTAGTGGAATCACCACAGATGATTATATCATTTGTGATGATATTGATTGTAACAAAAATGAGGAGAACTATGGGAAGGAAATGAATGGAGAGAGTCTTTGGTGGGAGAGTTTGTTGGAGGAAAGTAGAGAGGCTGATGCAGTGGGGCCAAAGCCTATAACAATTGATGAAGCAGGTACTTCTTTGATGAACTCATCACCGACCATGTTCGACTATGAGCAACTATGGAGTACGTTTAATGCAGAGACTGGGAAGCTTGATTAGGTTACGTGCATCAAACTTAATTCGACTATGTCGAATCTTGTTTTGTCTGTCTTGATTGTTGTTTTGGTTTGGCTATGTTTCATATATTTTCGTAAGAATTTACAATAAGCTCCTATGCCTAATTCTGTGATTAGGGTTTCAATATAAGGGTATTTATGTTATGTGCTTACTGTTTGAAAATAAAGTCCTTTGTGCTACCTTATTTTAATGTTTCACTATATATAAGCTCCTATTATTATGTGATTAACGGTTTTAGCATAAACTACAGATGAGCGTACCTTTTATATGGAAGAGTCTTATTAGGTCTACAATTATTGGCCGACATGTCATAGTCATGTCTTTTTGTTTTGGTCGTACTCGAATCCAAAACTAAGCAAGAAAGATTTGCGCATTCTCTGGTCAATAACCCTGAATTAGTTCCCAACATCATTTAATATTCATTACAAAAAATTGAAGTTATTATAATGATTGTATTGTAGTGATTTTTCAACATTGACATGCATGTCCAGAGTTTTTTTAGAAGCAAACTAAAACAGCTAATTGACATTTTTGGCAGAAATTAAAATCTCCTTTGCTTTTCTACTCCAGTTTCTAATATGTCGTATAATGATAAAATTACTGTAAAATCAACCAAAATGTGGTGGCTTAATTAGGGCATAGTGCGAGTGCTTAAATAGTTTTATTGTATCATAGGTTCAATATCTCATGAAAATGATAATTTATGTGGTAATATCAATAGCAAATTTATGGATATTTCACTACAAGAAATTAGACGTATAATATCATTTATTTTATTTGTTTACATCAGTTTTAATTAACACAACCACTATTTATATCATTTATAAAAAGTCTATGAAAGTGATGACTCAAATAATTAGTGTCAATTTAAGCAATTGATGCAACTATTTTCATCATATTATACGTGATATCCTGTGCGGTTGTAAAAGATGTAATAATGATGCCATTTGTTATAAATGATGTTAAATCATATATAATGTGTCATTTGTTAATAAGTGATTCTATATAATGTCATTTATTTAAATGATATAATATTACTAATGCTATAATTTTTTGTAGTGTAATTTTAAAACTAATCTTTAAAAATAATATTATTAGAAAAATATTAATATTATGTTAGTGAGATACTCATGTAGATTGCTTACAAATAGATCAGAGGCAATATGACAGACTTCTTGTTGATTTTTCCTTTTGGAATGAGTTAATTTCTTGTAATATATGTGTTTCGATCCCGAATTCAAATATTGTATAATATTATATATATATATATATATGTGAATATCCACCTATGTTTTTTCCTCAAACTATAATTCCAAAATATTGTTTAGGGTATGATGAATTAGATATTGTGGATATAATTGTTAATAATATATATAAGAAGTTTTTTCTCCACTGGGAGTCTTCCATGGAGCCATCAATAAAATAATATAAAAGAATACAAAAATATTACAATGTGTTTCTTATTTGCGATACTATAAGGTTTTGTTGATAGATTCCAAAATATGACGTATGTCATTATTTCATTAGCTAAATTTTTTTAGATAACTCAACTGTACAATAGTTTATGTACTATAATTTAAAAATTTGATTTAATTTATTTAGAAGTAAGTTAGTTATTTATCAAGTTCATTATGTATAGCTTTAAATTATATTTTAATAATATTTTTTAATAAATTTTGTTAAAGTATAAAAATAAAATTAAAATAGTACTATTCAGTCAAAAAATAACAGTAAATATTTATTAAAAATATGTGATTTGAAAGATGAAAACTTATATTTAAATATTTATTTAAAATTATATATAATATGCCAAGAAATAGGTGGTCGAGTTGGTTTTTCTCTAATATGCGGACCGTTGTCGATCTAATGGTTACTTGTTGACAAAAAAATTATAATATTTGTTTATATATATATATTTTTTTTGAAAAAAAAATAACACCAGGGTCTTGTCCTAGATAATAATAGAACTAACGGTGCCAAAAAGAAACACATACTTATATATAGACTTCATATATCCATTATATAATTCACATCCATTTCATTTTTTATTTCCTATTTTACCATTAATTTATGGATTCAAATCATCTATTTCATATTTCTCAACAAGTTTTACCAATCTTCTTTATAATCAAGAAGAAAATTCACTACAAATTATATGTTTAGTTGTTGTGTTTAGGACAATAGAACTCTTTCTCTATACTATTCATTATTCTTTATATTATAAATTTCAATATAATTATAATATATATATGTATATTTATATATATAACAAATAGGTTTTAAGATGTAATTATTTTGTATAAAAATTATTAGTGAAAGATATGTAGCTTAAAACAAATTTGATTAACACTACAAGAAATTAGTCGTATAATGTCATTTATTTTATTTGTTTGTATTAGTTTTAATTGAAACAATCACTATTTATATTACTTATAAAAATAACTCTAAAAGTGGTACTCAAATAATTAGTGTCAATTTAAGCAATTGATGCAACTATTTTGATCATATTATATGTGATGTCCCGTGCGGTTGTAAATATGCAATTAATGTCATTTGTTATAAATGATGTTAAATCACATATAATGTGTCATTTGTTAATAAATGACTCTATATAGTGTCATTTATTTAAATGATATAATATTATTGATGTTATACACATGTTTTTTTGTAGTGTAATTTTAAAATTAATCTTTAAAAATCATATTATTAGAAAAATATTAATATTATGTTAGTGAGATACTCATGTAGATTGCTTACAAATAGAAGTAGAAATAAAAATAAAATTTTCTTAAAATAAAATATATTAAAAATCTTAATATTATAGTAGTGAGAAGCTCAATGATCTTTTACGAGAAATGCTCTAATTTTAAACAAATAATAATAATAAATCGTTATCTACAGAAAATAATAATAAAAGTTAACAACTAGCCTGCCAAAGACAACCGTATCTACAGAAAAACTTATTAGATGATCAAGGAGAAAGTATGTCTCAGACAAATGATTGAAAAAAATCAATAGTCACTAACCATAAATTCATCGTACGCGAATACAGAAAAGAGTATCATGGGTTTAGCTCTTATAAAACAAATTTCAACTGAGCAGATCATATGATCTTGTCTCTTATACATTTGCCGGAAACTCCATCCACTCTGGTCTCTTCTACATTTTAGAGGCCTCAAGCAATTTTATTTATTTACTAAAATTTTAATAAAAGACGACTGATAATTGCAATATCAAATTTAGGACAAATGTCTCCGTATGAAAATATTATTCACAAATGACCTAAGATATAATAATTCATAAAAGTCGGCAAACTATGCTTACAAGTTAGAACAAGTGTTTGGGAAAGAGAAAGATGGCAAACTATACTTAGAAGAAGTGTTTTTAACTATTGTATCTTAATGGTGAATATGACTAGGAATTTTCTTTAAATAACAAGTGGTCCAACATTTAATTTTTTCAAAGAAACCATTTTACCAATGGCCAGAAAGTGGTCCTCTAACACATGGTTTTGGTCAATTTTTCTATATACATATCCAGCCAGAATCTAAGTTTAACTTGGATGGATAATGTTAGGGAAAATATGTAACTATTGCTAATCGGATGACACATGAATAGAAGATCGTATCAACATTGACGACACATAATTAACAACTACATCAAACACTAGAGTTATATATAGCAGTGGTTTGATTCTTTTTCCATCATGAATGGGGTATATATGACAGTTTATGATGGATATAGCCGTCAGAATTTGACTGTTTTCTTGTAGCAACTCTACTCAAAAAGAAGGACTAGACTTTTGAGAACTTACATATTCTAGACATTTTACCCAAACAATCCTAGGATTAGTGTGGTTTGTTGGATACCCAATAGCGACCATGAATTAAAGTTCATGAAGTTAGGGTTTTTGACGCCAGAAAATATAAGAAATTTATGAGTATCAATTTTCTAAAATATCTTTTTAATTATACCGTTGGTTGAGACTTTGTTTATCTTCAATTCTCCTTATAGAGCAACACTTTTTAAAAAGTTTTAGGTACCGTTTTAAGTTGGCCGCCCTAGGATACCCATCATAATGTAAAATATCAGAGAATAGTGATTGAAATTTTTGCATTTTGTTCTATACAATTTGTAATGTGACAAAAAGGGTAGATAATATATATTCATGAATGGTGATAAATAATCCATAAATTAATGTTAATTGCAAATAACATCACTTCACTAGCATTGTTCTTATTTTCACCTAAATTTGTGTTTTCTTAGTTTAAGGATATTATTATCTCTTGCAAAGATAAAAACAAAAGCACGCTCCTCTTTAATTCATTTCATAAACTAGATTAATATTATTTTAACTAAACAAGTCTCCATAAACAGACGATTAAGTATATACATCAATATTTTATTATTTTTTGTCAACAACTGGATTGAGAACACCCGATCCATAAACTTAAAATTCACATCCTAAAATCCTCTTTTTTATTTTACTATATGTACTGGAGAGAAATCGAACCCTTAATATTAAGGAAATATTGTAGAAAATGTATGTTTTGAGTTTTAAATTATGGAAATATCTTTTTAAAAAAAATTCTTCTATGAAATGTATCTTTTGAGTTTTAAATTATGGGAAGTAGCCTTTTTTAAGTTGTAAAATTGTGTCCACGGTGGACAATTATACTGCAGTTTTGTCTATTATATACATAATTCAGTATATATATCCACCATGTACAATTATATTGTATTTCTGTCAATTACATACATAAATTTACTATATATCTATCGTAGACTATATAAATGTTCACTATAGATGAAATTATATTTTATGTCCTTATTTCGAATACCCCTTTTTCATGAAAAAGGGTATTTCACATAAATTTTTGAAAAGAGGGTATGTTTTACAATATAAAACTCAAAATGATATTTTCTATAATTTTTTTTAATATTAAATCATTAATTAGATCACCCTAACTACCAGACGGATAGAACTCGGCATAACATCAATACTTATGAAAATAGAAATATAAAACACCTAAAATTAAACAAAAATTGGAGAATTTTGTAGTTTTACATCTTATCTTAATCTTTAGTTTCTGGACGCTCCGTTAGCTAATAAAGAAAGTTCACAAAAGGTATTTATTGTTTTTCCTTTATATACTTTTTTACATTAAATTTAAATTTATACTGATCATAAAAACCAAGAATTGGGCAAAAAGTTTATATGGGTATAATTTTTTGAAAGATTTCTAATACTACGATCTAGAAAATCCGCCACGTTATTCAAAACTTTAGAGATTAGATGGAAAGAGAAACTAGTAAAAAATCTTTTGAGTCTGTCATATATACTCCATCAGGTAGCGAGAAAAAGCTGGGTTTCCTTATATGCTATTGACAACATTTCTGACTGAAGTGGTGTCCGTAAGATATTTTTGACCGGACAGAGCGAATTGTCGTGAGAAAGTTCTCGATAACAATTATCACCGTCGTGAGAAGTGGTGTCCCAATTTTTTTTCTTACTTTTAAATTCAATTTTCACGTTTATTTACAATTGAAAATATCACTTGCATAATGTGATATGTATTTTAGAATCAATAATTTACTTTGATGAGCAAGCGTTGATCATAAGAATGACTTATGTGGCCAAAAAAGACAGTTAGATTTGATCTGCTGATGTATTTGCTTTCTTGTTTTTTAGGTAAATTTTGTGAGGTATTTAATATGTATATATACAAACAAATTTTTAGTTCTGTCATTTTCATATATATGCCCTTGAAATAAATGAAAATTTTGTAGTATGTATGGAACATTTTCTGTAGATTTTTGTGACGAATTGCCCCATCTTATTTATTTCAATATCAATTTGAAAATAAGGATCCAGCAACCGTAGCCTTGAATTGGTCCAAAGATGAAAGGGGTTACTGAGGGCTTTAGAAGCATCGAATGGTGGATACGTCGAAAATGTGTTGATCGTATATGACTTATTAAATATCGTATGTGTTTCAAACTCAAATCACGAAGCTTTCAATAAGGACAAAAAGGCACTATAATCCTTTTAGAAAATCGATATCAGGACAATAAGTCAGTTGATAATCATATTTCATGTTATTTGTTCAAATAGTTATATATGGATTTTGCATATTTGAACTATGGATTGTTCATGTATTTTATATATTATATAAGTAAACGTTTTTCTTTTTTAATAATCTCGTGTATGTTATTGCATAAAAACAATTTATAGACAATATATTTTAATTTAAGTTGAATAAGTCTTAATATTTTGTTTGATTTATAATATATACGTTCTTACTTTAAACATAGATTTTTTGAATAATAATTATCTTAATACTTTGATTTTTATCAAAGCTTTTTTATTTGAAAGTATATATTAATTTTATAAAAAATTGTGTAGTAATGTATTTATTTTTTGAAATAGATCTATCGAGTAAAATATTTGTTGGTATAATTATATTCAATATAATTTATTTTCGTTTTTTTGTATTTTATAGTAAAAATGTAGTTAAAATGAAGTTTTCGAGAAGTATAAGACATTAGACTTTACCAATTATTATTATAAAAAATATTTGTTAAATGATTTTGTAGAAAAAAAAACGTAGAGTGGGTAGATTAGAAAGTTATGAAAATAAGAATAGTGTGGATCATATATAGATTTTGGAGTCATGACCAACCTTTACAGTTTTCTTTTCGATTAATTAGTTAATATTCTATTTAAAATAAATATATATGAATAAAAGATGAGGACTTTAATGATATAGATTTTATGTGCTTTTCTTAAATAATGCTTTTTTTTTATCGTGTGTCTGAAAAAAGGTTCATAAGATGGAAGGATTCTTATGATAGATCTAAAATTTAAAGGTCAAAATGAAAAATTAAAAAAATATGTTTTGTACATGTACATTTAGAGATAGATGATACAAAAGCTCAAAAGGCTACACTCTAGAGCTCATCATTTCATAGAAAATATAAGACATTTGACAATCTTTCTCAACGGTTGGAAAAACAGAACTAGTTGCTTCTTAACCATTTCTTGAAACTTAGGAGACTTGGTTGACTTTTAGTTCCATTTCCAAGTCTTGTATTGCACCTTATTTAATTTACATGCCCGAACATGCTCTTCTTTGGTTCTAAATAATAACTAAACTTCTGCTCACTTTAATACTTCCCCTCAAACTTGCACACCAAAACATCAATAGCCAAGCTTGGAACCCGCACAACTTGCCTCATTAAAAACTTTGGTAGGAAAACCAGTTGAGATAAAACCACACCAAAAAAAAGAGTGCAAGCTATACGAGTTAGGAGACACATGATTATGGTCGAGTGAGATCAACTAGCCCGAGCTTGTCATAGATATGTGAACAAACTTTGAGACTTGTTGCCTTTGTAAATATATCGGCTAGTTGATCTTCACTTTAGTATAACATGGTAGTGTTACTTTGTGTTCAATCTTCTCCATTACTTTGTGGCAATTTACGTCAATGTGCTTTGTTTTTCATGGAAGACTGATTTTGATGTGATGTGTATAGGAGTTTGGTTGTCACAATGCATGTTGATAGGGTTTTGAGACTCAATTCGTAAGTCCTTAAGGATCACCTTGAGCCAAGTAAGTTCATCTGTGAACTTCCTCATGGCTTGGTACTCAGATTTTGCACTTAATCCCAACACCACCTTTTGCTTCTTTGTCTTCCAATGATACACGAGAGATTTTGGATATGTTAACTAACCTGATTCATAGCAAAATAAATCAGGTCTTGTAATGCTTAAATAAATGAGCTTACCTACTAGGCATCTTATCGTTTTGCATCTTTAAATGGTGTATATCATCTTTCTCCCCCTTTCAATTGTCCTTATAACCATCTTCATGGGATGTCTTTGCACCTAGTTTTCCTGTCTCATTTAAAAGGTCAAGTGTGTATTTTCTTTGAGATAAATATAAGCTTTCCTTTGATCGGCAAACATCTATTCTTAGGATATACTTAAGCTCCCCAAGGTCTTTTATATCAAAAACAGATATGAGGAATGAGTTGGTTGATGTGATACCTTCATTGTCATTGTTAGATATGATTAAATCGTCTACATATATAAGTACCACAACTATACCTTGAGAACTTTGAAGCATGAACAATGTGTGATCCGCTTCTGATTTCTTAAACCCTCTA
Organism: Lepidium didymum; assembly: GCA_963920545.1. Lineage (NCBI taxonomy): Eukaryota > Viridiplantae > Streptophyta > Magnoliopsida > Brassicales > Brassicaceae > Lepidium > Lepidium didymum. The sequence goes on from OY986987.1 coordinate 3,879,894, forward strand.
CCTTTGAGTGTCATACTTAGCTTGTTGTATCAAGCTCTATGAGATCTCTTAAGCCCATAAATTGCTTTTCTAAGCTGCAAAATGTTGCTAGGTTTGATAGTATCTTCAAGACCGATGGAGGGTACATGGACACGCCTTCTTCCAATTCTCCTTGAAGGAATGCATTATTTACATCCATCAGCCACAACCCCCAACCAACTGCATCTCTCCATTCTTTCTTTTCTCTGACTTCCTCATAACTTTGAGGTATTTGTTCCATATCAATTTTTCAAGAAATGTTTGATGATCAGTTGGCAAAAGGTCAAGAGATGAAACTGCTTGAATAGAGTGTCCCACCGCTTGATTGTTGTAATACACTATTGCATTCACCCAACTCGATGGTTTATGAATTCTAGTGCTATATACGTCTCAGGGGTGGTGAGTCTACTGTATCCATAACCTCAACATTTTGCATACACTGCTCATTATGTGTAGCTCCTTCCATCTCCTCTTCTTCCATTGTATGCTCAACTTCTTGAGTTGTACTTTGGAAGTCCAGATTTGTTATGTTAGCATCATGATGAGTTTTATTTGAAGATTCACAAATTTCATCTTGCTTCGTTTGAGGTGTGCTTGTGTCCTCCTCAATTTGAGAATCCTCCACATGTTTACTAGTACGAGTGTTACTTCGTCCGAGATGTTCAAGTAGAAACCTAAGCCTTGTAGCTCGGTTATTTGTGAAGTGTTACAAATCTTCCAAGCTCTCCCAATTTGCTTTGTCAAAATTCTCTTTCTCCTCAATGAACTTCACATCTCAAGATACATATGTGTGTGTTAGTTAGATCATAGCTTTTATATCCCTTTTGAGTTGTGGAGTATCCTAGGAATATTCATTTGATGCTCTTTGCATCAAGCTTGTTTCGTTGTTCCCCTGGCACCAACACAAAACCACTACACCCAAACACTCTTAGATAGTGAATAAATGGTTTACTTTCATTGAGTACCTCATATAGTGAAGTGTCTTGCAAGATTTTTGTTGGTATTCAATTAATGAGGTAGCAGGCTGCTATAACTATATCTCCCCAAAATAGTTTTGGTATACTCATAGGGAACATAATGGATTGAGCAACCTCCATAAGGCGTCAATTCTTTCTTTCCAAAACTCTATTTTTTTGTGGAACTTGTTTGGTGTAGGATGTTGTGTTTGACAAGGTATTCTTTGAACTTAAGACTTGTGTATTCACCACCATTTTCCAAATAGAGTACCTTTATGTTAGCATTGAATTGGTTAGTCACATAGGTTTGAAAGTTTAAGAAAGCATCAAACACACAATCTTTAGAAGGAAGTAAGGTGATTCAAGTATATTTTGTTTTCTCATCGATAAATGTTACAAAGTACTTGAGATCCCTAGATGCGCATGGTGATGTCCAAAGATCAGAGGTGCACCTAATCAAAGCATTTTTCATAAATAGTACTAGAATTTAGAAAACCCAATTTGCAATGTTTTTCTAAGATACATGCTTTACACTTAGAGTGATAAAAAAAAACATTAGGCATCATCAAACTCAGAGGACGAGAATATGGGGGTCCTAATCTAGCATGCCAAACTGTATTAAAAACAACATAAACATTCGAATTAGACAAAAGAGGTTGAGAAGTGCTCGGTAATGTATCCTCAAGCAAGTAAAAAACATCCTTATTAGCTTCTTCTCCAATGGTTTTCCACTCTTAATACCTTGAAACCAAACTTTATTAGTTTCAAATATAGCATAGCAATTGAGATCATTAGTAGTCTTGTTTATCGATAAATTGTTCGAATTGGACTTTGGCATAAAGTAAGCTTTCGATTTCTTTATCAAACAACTTCAAATTCCCTACTACTTGAACTGATATTATATCACCATTGGCTATGACTACATTTCATAGGGTGGGATGAACATTTTCTTAACAAGCACCCGAGTCCACAATTAAAGGCCTACACGATTTATGATTAAATAAAGTGGTATTCAAAGCCTTTATCGAGGCAATGAACTTGATGAGTTATTGCAAATCTGACCTCCTCACCACCTTAATTTGGATTGCAACCATAGTAGTTCCTTCTTCTTGCATGGAAGAGCTCGGTTGAGTTTGATCATCTTCAATTTTACGTGAGAAATTAGCTCATGAGTCTTTGTTGAATTTGCTCGGTTTGAGATGAGGATGGAGAACCCAACACTTCTTCGTGGTGTGACCAGTCTTCTTGCAATGCTCACACACCCGTTTCTTCTTAAACATCTTGTTTTTGGTCGAAAGTTCTCCTTTACCTCCAACCAGCTAGAGTGATCATTGTTCTTTGTGAACATAAGCACACACTTCCTCATATTTAGGTAGGTTATCAGCACATATGAAATGCTTGATAAAATCATTGTAACTCGAGTTTAGGTTGAGAAGAAGGCCAAAGAATTTATTTTGCTCACGCCTTTCATTAGGCACATAATCGGGTCAAGTGTGTTTGGATGAAACATCCCGAGTCAGGCCATATGGATCTGAATTTTCTAAAATATTTGGTGAACTCTATATCCACGTGCTTCAACTCACTGATAGATTTCTTCACCTCAAACACCCTAGTTAAGTTGAAGACATCTCCATACACTTTCTTGAGAGTTTCCCACAAATCTTTTACCATTTCACAATAAGAATATGCCTTTATAATCAAGGTCTCAAGAGAATTTTGAAGAATGGCAAGTACAATATGATCCTCTTAACACCACTTGTCCTCCTCATCAAGAACATCTTCAAAATTAGATTCCTCAGCCTCCTCTTTGTCTTTTGCTTTTGCTTTTCCCACCTTGACTTCCTTCGGTTTGGTTTCAACCACATGTCTTCACAAGCCTCGGCTACAAAGGGTAATCCATGTACTCCTTCCCCAAAGAAGATAGTTTTCTCCTTTGAGAGTCACCGGAATCACAAATGGTTTTCAAGCCTGATGGTGTGAGAGTTTCACCTCTTGACATGCTATTATCCATTGGGTAATAAATTTTGAAAACAAAAAAAAACTCAACAAGATGAAAAGATTTGTAAATCAACGGAAAAAAATAGAGAATAAAAGAGATTAAACAATTTAGAATGGTGAGATTCGCTATAATACCATGTTAGAATAATTGAAAAATAGATGATAGAATAGAAGAAGATGAAATATGAAGAAGAACAGAGTTTGAGCGTAAGAGAAGAGAGAGAATATGGGGAAGAAAAGGATTCTTCTTAATTCAGACATGAGGTTTATTAACGTACATATAGAGATAGATGATTAAAAAGGTCAAAAGCCTACACTGTAGAGCTCATCATTTCATAGAAAAAATAAAAGACTTTTGACAATCTTTCTCAACGATTGGAAAAACCGAACTAGTTGCTTCTTAACCATTTTTGATACTTAGGAGACTTAGCTGACTTTTAGTTCCATTTCAAAGTCTTGCCTTGCACCTCATTTAATTTACACGCCCCTTTACCAATGATGTCCGAACGTGCTTTTTTAATTCTATATAATAACCAAACTTCAGCTCACTTCAATACAAAGTAGCCCACATGAAAAATTATATTCTTAAAGTCTACCTGCAAGAATTCGTCCATGATGATGAGCGGCGATTGAGATAGTTAAAGAATTGACTTGTCATGGTTCATGCTGAGAACTGAATCTATAGTGATTTGCTGCATCGATTCAATCTTTCCATCAAAGAAAATCATAAGATCATCTACGAAGGCCAAATGTGATATTTTTGGGGTTTTTACTAGGAGATCATATCTAATCTGAATGGCTTAAAATTGCTTAGTCAAACGTTGTGGTCGGACATCCATTGTAATTACAATGAGTGTAGGAGAGATAATATCTCCCTCTATCTAATGCACATTGCTCTTTTGAAGTACCCGCATAGACTACCCTTGATATAGATTGAAAACAAGGTCATTGCTAGACCCAATTGATGTCAGACCTATCAGTGTTCCAAGACCGATCGATCTGAAGCACAATAAATCGAGGAAAAGTGCATGTGACTGATCAGTCCACTCCTAGGTCGATCGGTCTAGTCCTGGTCTGCGAGAAAATCACAATTTGATTCCTAAATTGACCTGGTTTGATTCAAGCTTACGCAAATGAGTTTGAACTATTAGAATTAGGTTTTGCTATTTTTGAAGAGAACACTTTCAAAATTCAGTTCTAGGTTTAGATTTGTAAGCTTTAAGGAGATATCACTATACTCTATATAAATTTCGAGAAGAATTATGAATCCTTACCCTATTTACTTTACTTTGATTATCATGTTTATTTATTCATCTTCTTTATTCTATTCTGCCATGTATGAGTAGTTATCTAATCAGGTTTAGGGTTTCTATGGATTTCATGGTTCAATGGATTAGGTTTAGATAGGGAGTATCTTTTGTATTCTTCATGTAATGTTGATTTTAATGCTTAAGATGGATTGATCGCGGAGCTTATGATCTTAGATTGTATAGTGCACCAAAAGTGTTTGATTAAATGTTTGGAATAACTTAAATGAACAAATTTTTAGTAACCAACAAAAGCTGATGTCAAGACATTTTGTGAGCTTATCGAACTTAATTGTTAATGCATATCTAGAATTTTAGGTTCAAATTACAATTTAGAATTCTAGGTTGCTAGATACTGTGGTCGATGCCATGACAATGGATTTGCTATATTGTAGTCGAGTTCAATAATACTTGATGCTTTTGTTATTTGAATTTACATCGTTTATTTTCATCTTCTTTATTTATTTAAATCACAACAACCTTTTTTTGCTTCTTAGCTTAAGTTCGTTCTAAAGACTATTAGTGTAATACTTGGTCCTTGTGAATTCGATCCTTTAATATTATTTTGATTGTTGTGCACTTGTAGTAGAATTAGAGGTTAAAACTTAGTGTATCACCAGTTCACCATCTTCAATTGAGAATTCAATTCCTGTAGACATTGCATCATGAAATCCCAATTTACATAAGATCATGTTATGCGAGGAGATTTGAGTAGATTTCGGAAGATACAATATCTTCCAATTTAAGATTATGTACATATTTGTGTTTGTGTAAATAGGCAAGTTAGGGTATTTGACCTAGACAAGCTTGTATATATATTGTAGTCGCCTCTTTATCAATAAAGCAGATCAGTTTCATTGATCCATATAGCTTTACATGGTATCAGAGGTGATGGTTGAAAAATCGTAAGAAATCGTTGCAGAAACAAACATCAAGCGATCAAAGATGTACCAACTCATGGCCAATGAAAATCCAGAAGGTGTGATTGCACAAGTGGTGTTTGATGGAGAAAACTATGACGAATGGGTGCATGCTGTAAGAACAGCTTTTCGTGTGAAGAAGAAATACAGCTTTGTGGACGGAAGTGTCACATAACCAGCAATGGATGATTCTGCCTATGAAAATTGGGTGTCTGCAAACTCTATGATGACGTTGTGGATCCTCAATAGGGTTGATGCAAAGGTAAGAAGGACTTTAGCAAACAAGGAAGATAAAGAGATCAAGGATTGATTCTCAGAAGGAAATGGTCCACGAGTGCAAGAGATCAAGGCGGAGCTGGTATGTCTTCGTCAAGGAGGAACAAGTGTCATCGAGTATTTTGGAAAACTCACAAAGCTGTGGGATGATCTGACCAATAACGATCAAGTTGTTACATGTGACTGTGGGAGATGCACATGTAGTGTGGCGGCAAAACTTGAAAAGAAGAGAGATGAAGACAAAATACATAAGTTTCTTCTTGGTCTCGATGATGACGTGTATGGAGCTGTTCGAGCTTCAATCATAAGGACAAATCCGTTGCTAACACTGAATTAGGCGTGATGAGAGGAAGAGAACAACAAAGCTCGAACAGATTCAGGCAACGGATTTGTATAAGCCTAGAATTTGTATTTAAATTTTTTATTTATAAAATGAATTTCAATTAATATATAAATTCTTTTCTAATTTTTTGGTTTCTTTTAATTCTAATTCATATATTTGTGGAAAATTCGTCGCATATATATTATATCGACAAAATATTGTCTTTTCGAATTCCATTAGGAATTTTATACGTAATCCTTGTGGTATTTAATTACAAAAAGCTTAAAACCAAATAGTGAGCACACGATGTTCAGTTTCCATTGGTGAGAAACACATGTTTAGTGTGTCTTCAAGCTGCACAAAATACTATATTTTTTTGTTTTGTTTGAGGACTGATGAATAAACAGGCTAACGTTCTTTGAAGCATTTTCCAAGTGAAATGAGTAGCAGTAGATGTAGATCAGAACAAACTGAATGAGCAAGTTAGCACGAAAATTGTGGATATCAAACATGCACGTCATTTCTTTTACTTACCACGTGGTACATATATTTGCTCACACGCTCATATCACTGTGAATAAGTCCTAGGGTTTGTAAATCCATAATATATATATAACCTCTCTCTTCGACCTTATATTTATACATAACTAAAATAACTTGATCAAGATACTTCTTGTATTTTATCTTTGTTTCCATGAAGGGTTCGTCGAATGAGTTGAGAAAAGGTACATGGAGTGCTGAAGAAGATAGTCTGCTGAGGGAATGTATTGATAAGTACGGAGAAGGCAAATGGCGCCAAGTTCCTCTAAGAGCTGGTATATATACACATGTTATATATATATAGTTTAACTAGACACTTATAATTACAAAAAGAGTGTTTATTGTACACTAAAGAAACATTGTGTATAGCCCCTCTTGAGGGCTTGTCTTCAATTGAGAGATCCAAAGTTACAAATATTTGTGTAGTTGAGGTGAATTCACAGATTCTTCATGATAAACGTAGTCACAGTAAGTATACTTAGTTACTTAGGGTTAAACCGATGCGGGAAGAGTTGTAGACTAAGATGGTTAAACTACTTGGAGCCAAATATCAAAAGAGGAAAATTTGATTCTGACGAAGTTGATCTTCTCCTTCGTCTTCATAAGCTTCTAGGAAACCGGTCAGATACAAATCCAAATTACTTAGATAATGTAATGATCCAATAGTAAGTCATATACATGTTGTTCAAATGCGTTTTTTGGTGGTCTTTGATTGCTGGTAGATTGCCTGGTCGGACCGCTAATGATGTCAAGAATTACTGGAACACACATTTCGGTAAGAAGGAAGAGTCTGTAACGGGAGCAGCCGGTGCAATGGAGAGCAATAAAGATGGTGGTACGAACGATCCATAGGTGTGTGAGTAAAGAAAATCACTCCTAAAGTCTGTAAAATGAAAGTGAGAGAGAGATACCTTATTTTTTGTTTAAGATAAGAAAAAAGCCTTATTGTAATACATTTCTCTTTTTTCTTTACTATTTTGTATTTTATTTGGAATAAATAATCTCTCTTGTAATCTTGTAATTCATCAGGCACCAATCATTATCACTCCTTTCTCTTGATAATTTTTATATATTTTTATGATAAACCATCTGCTAGGTTTAATGAAATCAAACTTGGATATCAAACATACACGTCACTTCGTATTCTGGCGACGCTTATATATATATATATATTTGCGCACACTCACCTTCTCTATAACTACTTCAAAGGTTTTGTGAAGCCATAGTATAAATCTTCTTCTCGACCGTATTTATATAGTTTTCCTTATTAATCTGGTTAATACTTGTTTATATGAATATTTGGTCCATGGAGGGTTCATCGAATGGGTTGAGAAAAGGTACATGGAGTGCTAAAGAAGACTGTCTCTTAAGACAATGCGTTGATAAGTACGATGAAGGCAAATGGCACAAAGTCCCTTTAAGAGTGGTATGTTATTTACGCAGTCGTACTTTTCAAAGTTTTCATTGGTTGAGAAACACATAAATCGAGGTAATAACCGGGAGAAAAAAAATACACTCGCTCCTTCTGCTTTTTAAAAAATGTTATTTTAGATTTTTCACACAGATTAAAAAACACAATTAAAAGTCATTTATACACATTGGGGTAATTGTTAGACATCATATGAATAATTTTGATTTGTCAGAGGGGTTTTGATAAAAGTTACATTGATATTGTAGGTTGACATTTGTTATGTAATAACTTTTTAAATGACAGTTTTTTTGGTCTACTATTGGATCGATAAAGTCCGATCCATAGTCCAACCTTTAAAATTCCTATTTAATCTACCAAATCGGAAGAGAGGAGGGATTGAATCTAGATGTCATAGTCATTAGCTGAATCATCCTAACCAATAGACTGAAAAGAACTCGGTAGAAATACCCAAATGGATTCTAAAATGACACTCTTTAAGAAAGGGTTGAAGTATACTTTAATGAACAAATCATTGTTTCCATGCTTTGAAGGATTCTTTTTTGGGATAAAAGGAACGAGGTAGATACAGAAAAGATCTACGCTCTTAAAAGTTATTCATGATAAATTCTTTATCTTGTTCATGTATCTGTTTGGACCTAAACGAAGATTTTATTCTTGTTTATAAAAATGATTGTCTTCTAAGAAAATGAACTCAATAAAAATTTCTGTAAGTACACGGTACACTTGTTTATTGTAGGAAAATAATGTCAATTATTGCTTTTGTAGGACTTAATCGGTGCAGGAAGAGTTGTAGACTTAGATGGTTGAACTTATTGAAGCCAGATATCAAAAAAGGAAAATTTAGTTCTGATGAAGTTGATCTTCTTATTCGTCTTCATAAGCTTCTAGTCAATAGGTACTATTATTTTACTTTAGTTCTTTTTTTATGCTTAGGTGGTCTTTAATTGCTGGTCGATTGCCTGATCGTATTGATAATGATGTTGAGAATTACTGGAACACACATTTGAGTAAGAAGCATGGATCCTTTAGTAAGACCAAAATGGAAAAGAAAAACATTACTTCCTCTCCTCCTTCTCCCATAGAGGTTCACAGGAATGAAGTTGTAAAGCCTCGTCCTCGATCCTTCTCCAATAACATTGGTTGCAGCCATCTCAATGGCTTGCAAAACGTTGATGATGTTACTCCTCCATTCTTTGCACTCAACAATAATAAAGTTTGAGAAAATAGTATCACATGTGGCAGTGATGAGTCAACGGAAGAAGATAATACGTGGGTGGAGAGTTTGTTACTAGAAGAGACCCAAGAGGAAAATGTGGAGATCCGTCCAGAAGCTGCGGCTACAAATAAAGAGTCCACCTTGATGTTTGATGACTTTGAGCAGCTTTGGAGTTTGTTCCATGTAGAAACTGTTAAACCAAATTAGTGTTTCTGACCGTTTGTTCGAGGTTGTTTTACGTTTGTGTGTGGTTTGTTTTCGTATTTACTTTGTCTTTCAAAAAGAACTAATAATATTTGCTTCTGTACCAAAATCTTTAGTTATAGATTAATTTGATTGTTTTCCATTTAGATTTTTAGATCCATGTTGATATTTTGAAATGTCTTTTTTGAGATGTTTTAAATTTATTTTGAATGTTAATGGATTATTAAAAGCTATGTACATTATTAACTCATTTTTAAATATTATATAAATTTAAATTTACCCGAATGAGTACCCGATTAACCCAAATACATGTAGACATAGTGGGTAGTGCCTAGATCGAACAGACCCAACTGGAATCCGAACCGATATATATATATATATATATATATATATGCGGATTCTAAATGGTTATCAAAATTGCATACCCAAAAAACCTGAATCCAAATGGAATTTAGCAGGAACCGACTCAAATACCTGAATTCCCAAAAGTATAATACATGATTTTTTTAGTTGGTATTGACTCCAAAATTTTATATAGATCAGATAAATTCAAAATAAGATTAATGTCAAATCGATTGTATCCTAAGGATTAACAAAAAAAATTATATAAAAGAAAAGAATAAATAAGAGTATATAATTTTCAATCTCCAAACTAAAAGGAAATAAATAAATAAATATATTTGAGTATATAATTTTATGATGAAAAGTTGTTAAGATTTTTAAATTTAACTATTAGGATTTAAAGGTATATCAAAAAATAAATGGTTAAGATTAAAACTTAGCAGTCCAAGGTTAATTTTATCCGATAGTAAATAATACGTTAACTAAAGTCCAAAATGAAATTGTCTCCCGCTATAATATATATAATATTAAGAAGAAAATTGAATATAGGTTGATTTATTAATATAGTTCATGAAATATAGTTAATTACTTATATAGTGCATATTATTTGAAAACTACTCAAATAATCTCCAAAAAATTTAAGATATAGGTTTACCCTTCATTTCTTTGACCTGCATGGTAGACTTAAAAGTATCGGGTTGTGGATGAAATTTCTAGTTTGGTAGATTGTCGGTTTAAGTGTGGTAGACCTTAATGACTTTCATGATAGATGTGGTAAAGTTAGCAAGACCGTTGTGGTGGACTTTAGTGTATTGATTTGAGGACTTTCATGGTAGAGTTTGGTTGAGTTGAAAAGCTACCTTGGTAGAGTATGAAGTACTCTATTTCTAGGTGAAATGTCTGGTTTGATAGACTATCGGTTGCCTTGTGGTAGACTTGTAGTCCAACATAGTGAACGTTGGACTAGATTTTACAAGCCTGATAATCTTTAGAGTCTCGAATTGAGAATGACATTTCTTGTTTAGTAGACTGTTGGTTGAAGTGTGGTAGACTTAAAAATCCTTTAAGGTAGACCTTGTGTTAAAGATTTAGAATAGAATATTTCGATAGTTAGGTAGACTTTTTTCGCATACTATGATAGTTTGGTAGACTTTGATGATTTAATCAAGAAAACAAAATGACGATTTTTAGTCTTGTAGAATTTTGATTGATGTGTGGTAGACTTTGACGTCTTTCATGGTAGAATATGGTAGAGTTTACGAGCTACATATGAAGAGTTTCGAGTTGTCAATTTAAGGATGGTAAAGTTTCGGTTGACGTGTGGTAGACTTTCTGGTCGTTTATGATAGAGTTTAGAAGCTACTTTTAAGAGAGAGAGGAGAAGAGAGAGAAGAAGAAGAAAAAGAAGAGATGTGTGATAAAATATTTTTAAATTAAACGTGATAAGTATTAGTATCTTTAGAACCCGAAAAGATGTGTGATGAATTATTTTTGCTGAGCAAAATGAATTATAGGTACTTGTATTACTCAAACATTATGTCGGGCTTCATTTCATCTGTATTATGTTTTTATTTTTTAAGCGTCTTTTAAGAGAATAACGATAAAACTAGGGTTTAGTAGTACATATGAACAAAATATATGTGTGGGTGCTTTACTTCAAATATCCTTTCGGTGCTTTACTTCAAATTTTCAATTTATGATCAAGCATTAGTGAAAACTTCCTCTTTAGACCAGAGGTCGATAACTCGATTCGAAAATTTATTAAAAGTTGGTCCACACTAGAATATACACGGGCTTTGACCCATAACCTTCTAATTAACAAAAAAAAAAAAAAACTTCCTCTCTAGATCTTACCACTTTTAGAATGTATTTGACTACTTGATACAAATACGAGTGACTGACTAGATTCTGAATAAATACGATTTTTATTTGGTACTTTCGTAAATGTCTTTCTAGAGAGAAAAGTAATTCATACTCTATATACTAGTCTGATATTGGGCGGAGCTTGTATATTTTTAAGTTATTAAGAAAATGATAATGTGCTGAGCTATTCTTAGTTTAGTAATTTTGACATTTGTGGTTAGATTTCTCTCCGCTACGAGTGAAAATAAAAAATATGATTTTAAAAGGTAGATTTTGGGTATGGATCAGATCTTATCGATCTAATAAATGATTAAAAATAGTGATATTTAATCTTTGTTATATTATATGTTAAATTGAAGTATATGGAGACACACAACAAAAAACAGATCTGTGATCATCTTACAGCATTGGCATCGATTAGAGATCACACATGGATTGTAATGCGTGACTTTACCGACATCTTATCTAATGAAGAGAAATGTGGAGGGCTTGCTATACCTGAATCTTCCTTCAGGGATTTCAGGAACTTTGTGACATAGTGTGGACTCTATGACCTGCAACATAGTGGAGACCCGCTTTCATGGAGAGGGGTACGGTATTCACATGTTGTAAGATCCCGACTTGACAGAGCTATGACTAACATAAATTGGGCAGAAGATTACTCGTCAGGAAGGTGTGAATACCTCTGGTTCGAGGGTTCGGACACAAACCGCTTATGACCTGTTTTGATGCGACAAAGAAGAAAAAGAGGGGAATTTTCAGATTTGATCGTCGACTGAAAGATAATACAGAAGTTAAAAAGCTAATAGAAGAAGTCTGGAAAGAACAACTGAGTCTCAAAGTAGTTAGAAGGTTAGAAAGAACCCGTAATGCTCTTATTGGTTGGGCAAGAAAGAATTTCAAGAATAGCCATCTGAGAATTGAAGAGCTGAAACATAAGCTGGAATCAACCATGACAAGTTCAACCAACCTAGAGACTGAGATAATAGCAATGAATAAGGACCTTAAGCTGGCATACGGGGACAAGGAGAAATAATGGAAACAGAGGAGCAGAGTTCAATGGCTAAATGAAGGAGACAAAAACACAGCCTTTTTCCATGCCTCTACAAAGATTAGAAAGGCCATCAATAAGTTCACAGTGCTTGGAAAATAATCAAGTTCAAGTAGTCTACAAAGATTAGAAAGGTCATCAATATATTTTCTTACAATCTGTTAAATTTAGGATATGCTCTAAGATTTTGAATTACAGATTTCTTTTTGGATGTTATGTGATAAATTAAGGCTCCGATTGACAATTACTTTCGTTACTTTGAAAACCAAAAATCTTTATAAAATATTGAAATTAAACCAATCATATTCTAGAGTAAGAAACAAACTGGAGTATACTTGGTTTAATTTCAATCTCTTACAAAAAAATTTTCATTTTAAAGCAACGAAAGCAATTGCCAGTAATAATATAAATCTTTATTATGTTTATTGGACTCTAATGGGCCTCACAAACTATTGGTATTAGAGAATATGTAAATTAGGTTAAATAAAGTTGACTACCATACACCATATATATAATGTTTTAGCCTCCATGAAATCCTTTTACATCTTCTTATGTTTCTTGATATGATATCAAAGTCTAACCTAAATTCTTAGATTTATGTTTTGATCCTTTACTCTATTTGAATTCTGGTTTCTTCTTCTTTCTTTTATTTGACCTTTGAGATTTTGACTATTCTATCAAGTTACACTTTTTATCAAGGCTAGAAATTCAAACCATGGATATACGCCTTCTTCTCTAACTCTACGGATAGAGACTTGATCTAGTTCTTTGGATTATGGCTTTAAGAAAAGAAAAAAAAAAACCTTATATATTTACGTGCTTCTTTTTTTTCTTATTGCTTTTTTAATTATTTAGTTTCTAGATTTTTTCTTTCATTTTCTTTTTTTCTTCTATCATTTAGATTTTGATTAATAAAGCCAAAATGAAATACATAGTTTGATTACAGCAGCCGGCGGACAACAGATAAATTCCCGGAAACTAAATCCTAATAAAGAGAGCTAGCTATACAAGAAAAAATTTATATTGATACGTAATATTCCGTCACAATAACACATATTTTGTCACAATATAAAGATATTGTTACGAAATTGTGACGATTTGTAAATTACAATACAAGTGTCACAAATGCATACTGGTAACAAAAAGTCACAATATACTTGTGACAAATGAATCTAGTAACAATTTTTGTCACAAATCATTACAGAATAGAGTCACAATGATTCGTAATAAATAAAATTTGTAACAAAATTGTACATACAACATCACAAATTATTATTAATATTCATAGTTGCAATACAATTGTAGTGTAGAGAATTTAAACACAGGAAAAAGCTAATATAAGAACCCAAGAACCGACTCGTCTCCACAAGATGCAACTGAACATGAGTGGAGGACGAAACCTCCTATAGCGAATATAGTGTACCTCACATATAAAGAACAAGGCTTCCGCATCGATAGAAGGGTCACACAGTTCATACCAGAACAGGTAAAGTCGAAAAATAGACGACCATCAAGGGGAAAAGACAACCGGGAAATGTATAATCAGAAACCTACGATAGACCAGACCTCGATCAAGACCTTCAAGTAGGGACAAGGAGCGAAATAAACACAAACCGGAAACACCAAGCTCAGAAAAGGACCGCATCAGATTGAACCAGATTGGATACAATAAAAATTAACAGGATGGAGCTAAAACAACTAATCTATACTTAGAAGACCCTAAGTACCTTAACCCAAGACAAAATATACCCTTAAACTACGGCTTAGTTACGTCAAAGTGAACGGAGAAGAGGAATTGAAAACTCACCACGCCGGCGTACAAGACACGTAGCCATGGGAAGCCGACGAGGACCATGGTCACCGACGAGGCTTCTTTTCCGGCGCAACAGCCCAAATCTCACCAAACGAGAGATGCAACGAAAACAACATTTACGAAATCTGAACAAAACTAAAGTCAAAACTGGAAAGAAGACGACTAAGGGGGTTGGTGACAGTGCTGTGGGAGCAGCTGAACCGACCCCGACAAAGAGCTACAAAAGCTTGGACAAGAAGATGAGATCTACATTCTCTCGAGCTATATTGTTTTAGAGAGAGAAAGAAAAAGTTGAGGATAATTTTTTCCTTTTTTTTTTTTATTCAAGTACCAAATTTTCTGTTTTTCCACTAAGAAGAAAAAGAAAAAGGACAAAAAAAAAGAAGCTAAAAGAACTTCTTCTTAATTGGTAGGCAGTCTTGAGTTTTGACTTCTTAATAGACATCAGCTAAGTAAAAGAAAAAAACAGAGATGAGGGAGGAGGTCCAGCTCCGGTGAGCAACAGTTCCACTGGCGCATGAGAGAATAAAGAAGAAGCCTGTTTCGAATAACCGGGTCTGGGAGTGTTCAAATTTCTTTTTTCTTTAAAGTTTGAAACTTAAAAAAGCCAAATCTCACTGCATGTGATATTTAGTCTAGTGGTAGGTGGTAAGTCCACTAAAGGCAGATGCAGTTGCACATTCATGTATTGAATCCTACTGCCTACATTACGTAAGAACTTGGCTAATGGGCCGGCTATTTGTGGTCCAGTGTTAATAAAGAAAAGCCAAATCTCACTTATATATCTAAGTTAATTACAGTTATTTAGACATGTGTTTTAGGTATAGATTTACGACTGATTTATAAGCCAGGTTATAGTGTATTATAGAAAAATTCATCCTCTCAAAAAATAGATTATATTAAATAAACGATTTTAGTTTTACAACGATACAAATACCAAAATATGTGATATAGTGCTGAACGTAAAAGAAACATAAAACTAAAATAAAAGGACTTGCGCGTAGATAACTTGAACACTTTGGGATTAACAGATAGACGTTAGAAATTTATTGTTAAATCAGGTTAGGATCCTATAAATCTCCTAGTTCCATCGCCATATAGGTTGGTCGAAGATATATATGCTCTTTGAATCCTCGAGCTCTTAAATTTTAAACATTTTTGAACCGAAAAAAAAGAAAAACTGTAAACATTTATGTATTATTTTATTTTTTTGCAAATTAACGTACTAATACAGTTCTCGCGTAAATCGATTTGTATTGATAGATAGATTAAAATATGTTTTTTTTTTTAATTCTTGTTGGACCATTACATTAATCAAAGAGAAAATGGCTGATTTAAAGGATTTGGCTAGATCTATGCAAGGCTAATCAATTATGTACAAATTTTGGAACGACAAATATTATTAGCTATACACCTCCACTTTTTTGCTACAATTTTTCTTTTGACAAAAAGTTTTTGCTACAAAATTGGAACCAAAAATAATTAGTTTTCCCTCATGACCTCTTTTAAGGATATACAAAGCAAACAACTATATATTCGTGGTTCCAAATAAAATATCAAGAAAAATATATACGAATATAATATTAGTTCAACATATCTATACAAAGAATTGGACTCTATTGAAACGATTTTGTTTCCATTTCAAAGTATTTTTGTAACCGCAGTTGTAGTTTGGTTTCAGCCATTACCACACAATTTCAATATATTGATCTCAAAGTCCTTTTTTCAGATGATTTAGTGAAATTGGAAATTTTACGGTACAGTGTGTAGAAAAATACTGGTAGACTTTTAAATCGTAGATTATGTACTCGTAGGTTAGGTAAGAGTTGAATAAAAAACTATATTTTCGATTAAAAAAAAGGATGATTTATTAAGGAGCACAATATTCTGGCTTCTGTAATTATATCAGATATTACTATTTCTTAAAAACATAGATAGTAAGAGTTATCTGTTAAATTAAATAATGAAATATGTATTTATAACCTTGTTTACTCGAATAGAAGATGACAATGTTCCATCCACCCTAGCCAACCATTCAACTTTAGAACATATACCTTACCAACCAGTCATATTGCTTGTAATTGTAAATCATAATGTATATTTATTTTACTGTAGGATTAAGAATAAGTATTAGATATATATATAGTTATTTATTAGATTTTATCAATTTACTTATTTAAGAAGATTGCTTGAATGATATACGTCGTCTTCCCGTTTTTACCAAACCATAATTTCACCCAATACATACGTTAAAAATAACAATTGATTTTATTTTTTTAACATTTGGATTGACATGACCTATGACCTGATCCATAGTCTAAAGTTTATTCCTAAAATTATTTACTAATTCTATCCATTGTAGCAAGGAGAGATCAAACCCTTGATGACATAGTCATTAACTGAATCATTGTAACCAAAATAGAAAAGAACTCGACAACAAATAATTCTTTATCGAACAAGTATAAGTCATAAGATTTAGAGAAACTTTCATCTATTTTTTTTGTCAATACTGGACCATAACTGATCGATCAATTAGCCAAGTTTTTATATAATATAAGCGGTGAGATTCGATCTCTGGGTGTGAGATAATGCATATTTTCAATGAACTTACCACATGCCACTAGACCAAAGTCACTTCACAACATTCATCCATTTACTATAGGATTTTTGTGACATTTTTATCATTTAAGTGTTCCACTATTTCTTTTTTTGTTTTAACTCTAACGTTAAAACACAGTTTGCCCTAATAAATTTCGTTTTCTATGAAATAATTATTCTACTATTTATATCACATATTAGTCAAACACATAATCATAACTTGCCAATATAATCACGAAAATTTCATAACAAAAATGAAAAATATTATAATCTTGGCTGGTGAAAAGATTTATTTTTTTTAGAAAACTCTCCAATATCAAAGAAATGTCATACATAGTGTATAAACTAAGTATTTATTATCTTAAAATAATATAATCTAATTATTGTGGATGTACCTTTCCATGTGGGATTAATCCAACTTGAAAAAAAAGAACGGGAACTTTTTTTAAGAAAAGTTCATGGACAAAAAGAATACACATTCCATTTCATTAACTATGCTAGTTTGCTCGAGGGTCAAGTAACTGTTTTAAACTACAATAATCATCCACATAAGGTAAAATCAAAAGGATATTAAACTTTCTTGTTTTAAACTGCATAAAATTAGAAGAAAAAGTCACAAGACTGCAAAAATAGATTCTGTATTTATTCATGTAGAGTATATATATATATATATATATATAACCTCTCAAAGTAAATGTGTAAATCTGTAACATATTTTATGGAAGTTCGGCTTCTGTGATTGCATAAATCTGTGTGATGGGTTTTAAGATGTAGATCGGCATTTGTTGATCTAATTACTGACAAAGAAATCAAACTACATATTTTTTGTTTCTTAAACTAAGGAGATTGGGAAAAGGTTATTAACTAACTAAATGAGAGAAAAATAAAAAAAGTTTGCATTATGTATGTGGGTTTGATGCGCATGTTAGTACAAGCAGCCAACAAGAACTATGAGAGAGATAATTGCATCAAAAGGACATGTTTGCGTTGGGAACAAATATATAATTTGGCACATGGGACCGAGAATTTCATCGTTGCATGTATACACTGTAGCCTGTAGGGAATGTATATTTAAGGTTATATATAAATCATCTGAAAAAGCAAGAGAAAGTGTAGCTTTTAAATTAGCTACTTCCCTCAGGAATTTGCGATCATAAAATATAATGATCAAATTTTGTATGGAAATCACTTCATCGCAAATCTGTGGAGAATTATCGGATTCAGAAAATTTTATAATTTTTTTAAAAAACGGAAAAGAATTTATCACGTAAATTTCATGACTGTAAAACAATTTAATTTTTCTCCTAAACAATCATATTTCGATGGATTTCTTACAAATGTATACTACTAATATAATTGTGGGATATTTCACATTTCAACAAAAAAAATATAATTGTTATAGTCTTGAATTACATCGTCTTTTGCTGTCACTTTGCATCATTTAAGATTTGTTTATTCTCCGTTTTTTTTTCTACCTCTTGCACTTCTCGCATTCTAGAATCCTAAGTCATTTGAGTTCTATATTGCATAGCATGAATCAGTTTTAGGCGATTTGGAATTTTAGAGCTTGGACATGAATGTTTTTTTTTTTGTAACTCAAGACTTCCCAGATCTTATGGGAAGGGTTTGAACTATTCTCATAAGAATGTGCAGCCCATGGATAGACCCTCTTTCCGGGTATTCAAATGAGTTGAAAACATGAGCTCATATCCGTGAAAGAGTGTCAAAAAAAATTGTGACTTAGTTTTGCAATGTTGGGAAATCGAACTCACGGCCTGCTTAAAAGCATGCACCCGTCCTTACCGCTGGACCACAAGAATTTTTGGACTTGAACATGAATATTTAGGAGAGAAAAACAAGCAAAGAATTAGATTTTTGAAGTGGAATGAGCTCATAGCGGCCAAATGACCATTTTTGAAGTGAGAGACAGATGAATAAACAAGCTAACGTTCTATGAAACATATTCCAAGTCAAATGAGTAGCAGTAGATCAAAACAAACTGAATGAGCAAATGTGGACATCAAACATGCACGTCATTTCCCTTAAACGGATCACGTGTACATATATTCGCTCACATACTCATACTGTCACGAGTCCTTCTAGGGTTTGTGAAGCCACAATATATATATACCCTCTTTCTTAGACCTTATACTTATATATTATCAACGTAACTTGATATTTGTTGCCATGGAGGGTTCGTCGAATGGGTTGAGAAAAGGTACATGGAGTGCTGAAGAAGATAATCTCCTGAGACTATGTATTCATAAGTATGGAGAAGGCAAATGGCACCTTATTCCTATAAGAGCCGGTATATGTTTTATATTATTATCAGTCACTTCTATTTTTTATTCCTTGGATCCTTTTAAGTAATAAGTCAAAATGTCGAAAATATCTATACATGTTTTCATGCTTTAGGATATATATGATCTAACAATGTAAATCTTATTTTGTTGTCGACATAAATGGTGTTTTATTTATACACCAAGGATACATATTGTCGGTACGTAGCCCCTCTTGTTGGCTTGTCTTTTAGTAAATGAGCTAAAAAGTGAAAAATCTTTGTGTGTAAAGGTTGTGTAGTTTTAAAACCAAAACAAAAAAACCTGTGTAGTTGATTTGATTCATAGATTCTTCATGAAAAAACTTAGTCAGAGGAAAGATATTTAATAGAGTTAAGGTCAATAATTGGTAACGTAGGGTTAAACCGATGCGGGAAGAGTTGTAGACTAAGATGGTTGAACTACTTGGAGCCAAATATCAAAAGAGGAAAATTTGATTCTGATGAAGTTGATCTTCTTCTTCGTCTTCATAAGCTTCTAGGAAACAGGTCTTTTTTTTGGCCATACACAAATCCAAATTACTTAGATAATGTAATGAACCAGTACTAAAGTCATATACAAGTTGTTCAAATGCATGTTTGTTTAGGTGGTCTCTGATTGCTGGTAGATTGCCTGGTCGGACCGCAAATGATGTCAAGAATTATTGGAACACACAAATTGGTAAGAAGGAAGAGTCTTATCGTAAGAGCAAAACGAGAAAGAGAGAAAATACTTGTTCACTGACCCTAAACCCTCAATCCTGCAATGGAGAGCCAGAAGTAAGCAACAGAGACGAGGAGGAGGAGATAAATGAGTGATGGAGTAAAGAAAAGCACTCCAAAAGTATGTAAAATGAAGTGAGGGGGAAGAGAAAAAGAAAATACTTTTTCGTACTTTTTTTTATAAGACGAGAACAAATAAAAGCTTGTTGTTATAAATATATACCCTATTATCTCTTTTTCCGAATAAAGACCATCTCTTATACGGAAAATGTATTTGGTTAAATAGTTAAGTCTACTTCTACTGTTTAGGATCTGGGGGGGTTTTGGGTATAGATGAACCTTATCCATGTATTTGTTATAAAAAAAAAAAAAAAAAAAAAAAAATCTGTTGTAATCCTCTAAAACCGGCACCACTCATTATTCGTCCTTTCTCTTGATAATTTTTATACGATAATCTATCCGCTAGTTTTAATAAAATAAAATGTGGATATCAAACGTGCACGTCACTTCCTATTCTCGCCTCGCTTCTATATATATATTTGCTCACGCTTACTTTCTCTATAACTACTTCAAAGGTTTTCTCTATAACTACTTCCTATAAATTTTTCTTTATTAATCTGGTTAATACTTGTTAATATGAATATTTGGTCGATGATGGGTTTGTCCAAAGGGTTGAGAAAAGGAGCATGGAGTGCTGGAGAAGATTGTCTCTTAAGACAATGCGTTGATAAGTATGGAGAAGGAAAATGGCACAAAGTTCCTTTAAGAGCTGGTATGTTATTTGCACACAATCATATATATATATATATACATTGGTTCTTTTTGATAACTAATGTCAATTATTGGTTTTGTAGGGCTAAATCGATGCAGGAAGAGTTGTAGAATGAGATGGTTAAACTATTTGAAGCCAAGTATCAAGAAAGGAAAATTTAGTTCTGATGAAGTTGATCTTCTTCTTCGCCTCCATAAGCTTCTAGGAAATAGGTAATGGTGCAATGCTTACTTGGTGCTACTGATTTCTCTCTTTGTTTATATTTCTTGTCAAATCATTTGATACTGATCATTTCAGGAACAACTATTCATATGTTTATTGTTTCATAATGCTTAGATGGTCTTTAATTGCGGGTCGATTGCCTGATCGTACCGCTAATGATGTTAAGAATTACTGGAACACACATTTGTGTAAGAAGTATGAACCAGTTAGTAAGACCAAAAAGAAAAAGAAAAAATGTACTTCTCCTCCAACCAAAGAGGCTCAAAGAACTGAAGTTGTAAAGCCTCGACCTCGATCCTTCCCCGCTAACAACGGCTGCAGCCATCTCAATGGCTTGCCACAAGTTGATGTTAATCCTTCATGCTTTGGAGTCAACAATGATAATAATACTATCACCTGTAACAAAGATGACTTTGTGAATAATCTAACGAATGAAGATAATATGTGGTTGAAGAGTTTACTAGAGGATACCCAAGAGACAGATGTGGTAGGTCCAGATGTTACGACTACAAATAAAGAGGCCACCTTGACGTTTGATGATGAGCAGCTTTGGAGTTTGTTCGAAAGAGAAACTGTGGAACTTAATTAATGTTGCTTATCGTTTGTTTGTGAATTGATTTTTTGTGTTTGAGTATATTTTCAAATTGACTGTGTAGTTGTACTAAGTGAACTAATAATATACTGTATTCTTTTGTACCAAAATATTTAGTTTTAATCCCATTGGAAACTACGATCTTTCTGTAGTGAATTGGGTAAGTTTGGTTCTATGTGCATTTACATTTTGCAATATATGTGTATATATATATATATATATATATATATCTTCCGATAGTCGCATAGAAACATTATACAAAAATATATATATATATATACACATATAATATAAATAAGCCGCATATAAATTATTATATTCTTAGTAGGAGTATTTTGTATAAATCTAAATTAAACGTGATAAGTAAGTAACCGAAAAGATGTTTTATGCAAAACCCTAAACAGTTTTTCATTAAACATCTTTTCGGTTATTATACCCCTCATTCTCGTTAAAGAAAATAAAATTTAAAGAAAAACTGTTTATAAAAGTAATTGTCGAATCGTAAGAGTTACTTTACTCCTAACTCTTTCTTCTTTTTTTCACTTTCTCTCTCTCATTTTTCTGAGATTCCTCATTTTTTTGTTCTTGAAGACAGAGAGCGACAAATACACCATTGAACTACTGAACCTTTCAAACTTCAATCTTCTTTCGCATTAAGTATATTACCAATTATCTTCTCCATTTTTGCAACTTTTATATTCGCCCGTTGTGCCACCGTTTGCTCCATTGTTTTCCGGAGAATTGTTCAATGTCTTGATGTTTTATGTTTTTTTAATAATAATGTAAATTTATATATCTAATAGACTATTTAGTTACAAGAATTGGATTAAGAAAAGCAATTCGGATATGCCACCAATTGGTTTTTATAAAAGCTAATCATACTTAAACCAGAGGCTAAGGAGATTAGTGAATTTCTTACGCCCTATTCTCGAGAGAATTACGTCCCGAATGCATCTATCAATGACCTTAAAAATTTCGGTGATTGTTCGTGATGTTGCCGTGTGGAGCCTTAGATTCCTCTCTCTCCATAAGTGATAAATTACTGCTTAAATAGCCAAATAGTTGAGAAGCTTTTGCTTGCGGGACCCTCTGTGCAACATAACTCGAAGGAGATCATCCCATCTAATAATTATGTGTGTGTTAAGGCCTAGCTTATGCAACACAAGCTTCCAAATCTGCATATTGAATTCATAAGTAAGAAAGAGGTGGCCTCTTGTCTCAACCGCAATGTTGCACGTACAATAGGTTTTAGAGGAGATAATGCCCCATTTTACCAGTCTAGCTTTAACCGGAAGACGATCTAAGGTAGCAATCTAGAAGGTGAATGCAAACTTTGGGATATTGCCTTACAGCGTTTGCCCATGGAGGACTAGGCCCAACATACCTCAAGGTATTGAATACTAGACGAGAATTATAAACTTCCAAGGAAGAACCATTCATTGTCTAATTATATTTATCTTGACCAGACCCAGCGCACGAGTTGGTGTGGATAACAACAGATTTCTCAGGTCTGATAATGTTGAGTCCCGAGTTCTTATGGAAGGGATAATCCATTATATTCCTTGACAAGCATCACTTACAGTGCTGTCAGCAGGGAGACCAGTGATTCGAGGGCCATTCGCACCAATGTAATCAATTAGCATACTAAAAGAAGTCCAAGAGTCGTACCAAAAACTCACTATCTTACCATCATGTACCAAGTAAGAGGGTGGAGGTTAAGGAGAGTTTTCCAAATCCAACTTGAGTTGTGTCCTAGGTTGAGAGACCATAATGATTCTTTCTTCAGCCATCGATTTTTAACTCAAGCAATCCATAATGATCCGCTATTGGTGAAAAGTTTTCAGATTAGACAAAGATTAAGGGCTTTGTTCCATATCAAGAGGTTCCATAACCCAAGACCACCTTCGTTTTTAGGGGGACTAGGACGATGCCATGACACTTTCGTTGTAGTTCGATTGTCCATCGAACCTCCCCAAAGAAATTTTCCACAAAGCTGCTCAATGCGCTTTATACAACCCTTTGGAAGGACAAACGCAGAGAACCAGAAGTTAAGGTGGCTGAATATGATCGAGTTAAGTAACTGAAGCCTTCCCACAAAAGATAAACTTTTAACCATCCAAAATGAGAATTTAGCTGTGATGGAGTCGATGAGAGGAGAGTAGTCAGCATTTCAGAGTTTTCTGCTCATGAGAGGAAGCCCAAGGTAACAGACTGGGCTAGGAGAGAACCGGGTTGGAAACCAAATACTGAAAGTGAGGAGGATTCCATTCGGTTCAGTTTAGCTGTAAAAAATGAAGTCTTGCCTTTGTTCATAACTAGGCCCGAAAGATCTTGAAAATGTGCTATGACTGTGGACATACCTTGAAGTGATTTGGTTGTACCATCAAAGAACATCATTAAATCATCAGTGAAAATAATATGAGAAAGTTGTACTCCTTTACCTAAAGGATGAAGGCCAATAGATTTCTCTGTAATCGCGGTAGATAAGAGAGTGCCAAGCGCTTCCATGGCAATCACAAACAAGGAGGGAAATAAGGGGTCCCCTTGCCTTAGGCCCTTAGTACCTCTAAAGTGACCACACAAGTTCCCATTCACAAGGATTGAGAAAGAAGTGGTAGTGAGGCATTCCTTTATCCAGTTTACAAATTTAGGCGGAAAGTTAGCTGCTGCTAGAGAGGTCATAATAAATTCCCAATTTACCATGTCAAAGGCCTTCTTAAGATCGACTTTTAGTAATCCTCTCTTGGTTACATGTTTGTGATTAAAACCTTGCACCATCTCGGATGCTAATAGCACATTTTCCACTAGCAATCTTCCTTTGACAAAAGTAGATTGTGAATTTGTTATCATTGAAGGCAGAATCTACTGAAGCTGATTAGCCAAGACTTTTGCTATAACCTTATACATCACGTTACAGCAAGAGATAGGCCTAAAGTTTGAGAGTGAGTCTACAGAGACTTTCTTGGGAACAAGGGTAAACGCAGTGGCGTTGATCTGCCTGAGTAACTGCCCTGTAGTAAAGAATTCCTAAACCACCGAAGTGAATTGCTCTCCAATAACATTCCAAGATTTGATAAAGAACTCGAGGGCGAAGCCATCTAGGCCTAGGGATTTATTCTTTGGGAGGGAAAATAGAGTTTCTTTGATGTCAACAGCAAGGACAGGGGTTGTGAACATATCACACATCATTTGGGAACATTTGAAAGGAGTTATTGCAGCAAAAATTTTGAAGCAGCTGAGGCCTCAACGAAGTAGTAGTGTCACCTAGTAGCCTCGAGTAAAAGCTGACACAATGGTTTTCAATATCAGGAGATGGTCGAGATGAGAGCCATTGCTTGTCATGAGGTAGTGGATATGATTGGTAGGGCGCCTAACAGACATCATACGATGAAAGTATGAGCTATTGAGGTCACCTGATTTGACCTACAAAAACCAGGTTTTTTGCTGTAGAAACCGCTCATCCGCTATAGCTGAATCATACGAAATAGCATAGGCAAGCTTCTCAGCTGTTGCTGCAACATTAGAGGGAGAGGACAAGAGTAAGGACTAAGCAGCTGTAAGATTGGAAGAGCTTCCACTACTCATTCTTCTAAATTAGAACAATGGTCCTTGTTGATTCCTTTAAGTACCGGCTTCATGGTTTTTAGCTTCTTGACGAAACAGTATAGCTCAGTTCCTACAAAAATTTGCTCATCCCAAGCCACCTGAATTTTGGGGAGAAACTTATGATGTAGAGTTATAAAGTTCGAGCAACAGAAAGGCCGATTTGAAGGACGAAGGGGCTTGCCAAAATGAACAATAATCGGGCAGTGGTCAGAGATGTTAGGACTACCAAATTCACCGAATGACATGGGGAAGAGCTGCAACCACTCTTTGTTAATCAAAATGCGATAAAGCTTCTTAACAATGACATTGGAGTCTTGTTTGTTCCACCAAGTAAGATGGTTGTCACGGTATGTGAGGTCAAACAGATTTGCTTGTTGTAAACATATCCGAAAATCCCTCATTCCTCTAGTAATTCTTGAGCTTCCACCAAATGCATCACAAGGATTCAAAGCTTCATTGAAGTTCCCAAGAACAATGCTAGGTTTACCAATAATCGCTAGGTCGTTATGCCAAGACATGAGGTCTTTCCACAGTTCTTTCCTACCATTCTCGCAGTTAAGAGCGTAAACAAATGTTACTATAAACTCCCGATTGACATCAAGATACCAAACTGAACAATAAACTGCTTGCTCAAATTTAAAGAACACCAAAACAGAGACGAAAGGATCCCAAAAAATTCATATTCTTCCGAGCTCACCAAAATCATAATTATCCGAAAAGATCTTATTGGAGAAGGTGGACTGCCTAATACGATGATAATTATTTAACTTGAGTTTAGTCTCGATGATACAGCCTAAAAGAGCATTGTGTTGCATGTACCACTTCCTAAAGCCTCTACGCTTTACTGGGGAGTTGAATCCTCTAGTATTCCAACAAAAAATGTCCACCTTCATTATATATAAGTTAGTGAGATGGGGCTTTGCCCTTACTTCTGTTTTGAGAGAAGTTTCTTTCTTCTGGAGGAGATCGCTTCAATGAAGCAATCCTCTATTGATGCATTGCCATCAGCGGAGAAATTCTGATAATCGTAAGATCTTACAGAATCAGAGTCCAAAGAAGAAGAAGAGGCAGCGACCACTTTCTTCTTTCGCTTCTTGAAGAAATCTGATGGGACCACTAGGCTTATATGGAGAACTTGAGCCCTTTCCTTAATGACCAAAGGTTTGGTCTTAGTGAGAAACGGACGAGCAAAATGTGGAAGAGGCTCTTCTTCCTTCTTATCCGAAGCTTGGAAGGGATATGCAGGGAGATTGAACTCTATGGTTAGAGGGTTAGGCTTTGCCTTTGGAACAAAGACTTTTTCTACAGATTTCTTGGTCTTTATTGTTCTCTTTTTCAGCCGAGGACATTCCTCAGTTGGATGAGTAAAGGATTTACAGTTGGAGCAAGAAATTAGGGCAGAAGGACAATGCTTCAATGTATGACCAATTTCCTTGCAGAAGTCACAGGTGTGAGGTAACCATGGACAATAGATTTCAATTCTAGATAATTCAACATTTGAGCACCTGACACTAACTGCTTCCAGAAAGAGTTCTGAGGGATCCATCAATGTGAAAACCTTTGCAACAGCCATATTTTTCATGTTAAGGGTGTTTGGATGAAGGTGAAGAGGTTTACCCACCATTCCTACAATATGCTCTAAAGCATCAACCGAGAAGTATTGAGCTGGAACACCATGAAACTCTAGCCATACTAGAACTGCCTTAAGGACTAGAACCGAGGGTGAAAGACCAGGTTCCCACTTGGCAACAAACATAGCTTGCTTCTCAATGTGCCACATACCCTGAGTCAAGAACTTACGTCTTGTTTCAGCAGACGAAATTCTAATCAAGAAGAACTTTTTAGAGAGCTTTGAGATTATGATATCCTTAAGTTTTATGCTCCAAATTCCATTTACAATAGCATGAAGAGCGCCAGATGAAGGGGTGTTTCCATTAAACTGACCAATGATGAAGTTCTCCCATCTGTGTTTATTGCGGGTAATCACCTCATTTGGGATGTCAACACATAGTTCTCCCGAGAGAAGAACGAAAGGGGTTCCTTTCCTTTTCATTTTAGCGCCTTTACCCGAGACCAAATCAGCCCAACTAGACTGAGAAAATGGAAGAAATGGAGCAGTAGCGGCAGCAGTTGAAGTGCTAGAAGACTGAGCTAGAGGATTATTGGCTGTAGCTGGAGGAGCTTCCGAAGAAGCGAGTTCCTGTACAGGCAAAGAGAGATTCACAGCAGTGGGTACCCGAGGCACAACAAAGCTACTAATTTGGCCATAGGGGACCGATTGCTTCATAGGATCGGGAGGAAGATGAGGGATCTACAACGGAGGAGGAGAAGGAGATACGAAGGGAGATTCAGTTGAAGACCGCAATACGGAAGGAGATACATAGGGAGATTCCAATGTGTTGAGACCACAATCTGCATTGGATGAAGAAAATTTTTATTAGTATAGAACTGATATGTAACGCATTACCTACAAATATCATGAGTTACATACTACAATGGAATAATGGATGACATATATCATAGTATTTAAACTACCAGCTAGAATAGAACAACTATATATAGATATAGTATGTATACGACATATATCACGGTAACTATGGACATATGTGCGATAATTGAATTAATGTATATATATATATATGTAGAAATACTATATGGATAACATTACCATCTTTCTTTTTCACCTCTATAAATACTTTGTTTACATGCGTTATTTAATACAAGAAGACCTCTCACCAAACCAAGGTTGAGTCAGAGCTTTGGTCATTCACGAACTTATCAACCAAGACAAGAGAAATCTCAGAGAACATTGAATTGTTGCAAGTCCTACGGTCTAATAAATCTTCAATTTTCGTTGATTCATCATCGCTACTTGATTCTGAGAAATCCAAATGTTTACAGGAATACTCACCTAATCTGAACCTCGAGACAGGGTGTTTCCTAAAATTGTGGCTCACTTGAATTAATTTCCCTTTATTCGCAGCCGCCTGTCGGGAAACAATGCTCTCTACCACATGTAAAGTACTTGTATTTTGTGTAGTACTTCCACATCTATGATGCACTCGTACATAGGGAGATCGTCTATGGCTAGAACTCTTGCCATTAGATTTTCGATTATTCCATCAAGTCCTTGGGTTTTCAAAACAGCACCCTCATCAACGTGCATCGTCTTGAAATTTATTTCCAACAAACTGATACATTGATATCCATTCCATTCATTCATCTAGAAATCTCAAATATAAAGTAGATATTATTATGTATAGAAACAAGTTATGTATAGTATATATATCATGTATCACACTATAATGAGAGCGGCATATAGAAGAAGTTGTTACCCAAGCGTGGATACTACCCCAAGTAAATGCACTGTCTTCTGACATTTGTAGTAATTCTAGCTTGCTATTTGTAGTATTGAGCTTCTGTCCTGATATGATATTCTATTAAAGATAGATTTCAATTTGAATGAAATAAACATGTGGTTATGTTATTGATTGGAAGCGATGGTACTATCTCTGATAAGGCTATTTCCATATGTCAGCTTTTGTACTATAGAAGGAAGATTTTGGTACCAAGTATCTCATCCACGTAAGCATTTCTTTTTCCCTTCTGTTTTTTTGGCGATAAAAATAATAGATTAAGATGAATATTAGATAAGAGTTAAATGGTAAAAAGGTGGGGTTTTGGCAATTTTCTTAATTTGGTCAATACATGTGCTATTTAGTAATTATAATGTCAAAATATGTCATTTGACCAATGATCCCATTAATAAAAGTATGAGTAAGTGGATTCAAAATAAATTCGATTTTTATTTGGTACTTTCATAGATATTTTTGTACTAGGGAAATGTTGTATCCTGTTAGTTATACTTACTTTTTAATAACATACAATGTTAGTTATAATTATGTTTTTTTGTCAACAATTAGATTGACAAAATTCGATCTATTGCATAAAACCCACACTTTAAAATACCTTTTTAATCTACTATATGTAGTGGAGAAGTATTGAACCCTTAATATCAAAATCAAGACATAGATCATTCTAACAATCAGATGTAACATCTAAAAGGTGTGGAACCTCTCCATGTAGATCTTTCTGGCTTATATAACCTCTTCAACATATATGCTACTGGAAAATACCACATCTACTTGTACGCAACATGCGATCTACCACCATTTTCTTGGAACATAATTTTATGACAAAACCAATATAGGTACGCTTCTGCATCCTCTCTCTAGTAGCTCGTACAGATATCAATACATAAATATCTCCCATCTAATATGGTAATTTGAGTCTGACAAACATACCAAAAAATCTTCGTGCGTCGAGATTTGGTTTTTCCCTTTTCTTTCTTTCCTCATCAATGGATGGAATATTCTTTCTAAATGCTTAGTTAACCATCTGAAATATACCGATGTATTTTTTTTTCCTTCACAGTTTATTCCACACCTAAACTAGCCTCATTACGTTCACTAGTACTAGCAAAGTTAACCATAGATTCATCCTCTCCATGCGAATACCATATTTTATAACGAAAAGTAAACCATCTACTATAAAGATGACCCATACTTGTTCTAGAGAAATAAATCTTATATTTCGACATTTAAGACAGAGATAATACATTTTAGAGTTATGCTTTGATTCTCCGCAAACTTCATAAATTGTTTCAACCCATCTGCATATTCCGCGGCAGTTAATTTCATCAATTCTTTTTTTATCCATCCACAAACAAAAATAGTTATATATATGATATTTTTCTTTTCTTTTTTATTTGTAAGAAACATGATGAAGATAAAACGAAACGATTGTGGTTACAAAAGAGAATAATCTGACGGATTCCTACATATATACCAACTTATCAGTTACATATGGAAACGTAATTTTTTGCCGGTTTTCATTAAAATTTGTTGAAAGTCGTCGGAAATTTCGGATGTTTTTGTCGAATTTTTTTTTCCTATTGTTTTTGGTTGGTTTACTGTCGGGAAATTCGGTCGGAAATTCTGTCATGTTCCAATTTCTTGTAATGAATGTAATACAATTTCACTTTTTATTACAAAGCTTTACACCCGTGGACAAATTTTAGTCATCATTACAAATATATTCGATAATTATAATAATGATATTCTTGTTTTGACCTCGATCATTTAATACGAGTACAAAATTTTTTTTTTTTTGTCAACAATTTGATTGACAAGGTTCAATCTATAACTTTACGTTCATTATCTAAAACTCTTTTCATAATTTATCATATGCAGTTAGATCATTTCTAACACCAAATTATGAAGAACTCGACCGTGAGTTAAAAATCTTTAAAGTATATCTAAAATAAAACGAGAGGATAGTAAGTTACATTTTCTTCTGATTCTACAATAAATATATAGAACAAAAACAAAAAAACTTGGAAAGAGAGTAACAAGAAAATCTTAACGTTTATGAAAAGTTTTGGACCAATTTATCTCGGTAACGTGATAATAAGTGTAAATTTTTGTCAGTTTAAGTTTTGGACCACATTAGTATTGTCATGTATCAATTTAACTTGGTAAACTGTAGCTTAACATGTATTTTGTATCAATTATGGTGTATGAGATATATAACATACGGCACGTCTACATATTTCGAAGATTTTGATTAGTATGTAATGTGCCAAACGCAAATGGGTGAAGAATTTAATGAATGAATAGGCTTTTAACTTGAAAGGTCACATATGGATCAACCAAATTCTAACATGTTCAGGGTCTTATATATATGCAAAAAAACGTTTAACAGTTTACTCCAAAAGTATTTGGATTCAGTGATGTAGACAAAGTGTCAATGAAGTGACTCAATTATTTTTCTGAAGATTTCGGTTTTTATAATTATTTTCTTGTAGACAAATCATTTGATAGATGTTTTCTTATAATCTGTTTTTGAGGATATTATCTAAGATTTTGAATTATAGATTTCTTTTTAGATCGATGTTAATCATGTGGTAAATTAAATGTACATTTTACAAGGAAATAAGTTAATTTTGAAAAATTTCAGAAATTGGAAATATCATCAGAATCGGTCAAAAATATTATTCAATTTTTAAATTTTTTACTGAGTTTATTTACAAACAATCTGTTCTCGAAGGAAATTTTGTCACAAAGTGATAAAAATTTCAATTTTTCACCAAATTAGTTTTGGACCGATTTTCGATAAAAAAAACCTGTCAACTATTTCCATATATACAAGAAATTTTACTATTTCAGATTGAGAATTCCATAAGAGAACAATATTGAAAAAAAGAAATCTTACAGTTTCTAGACGGAAAACAGCTATGAAAAAGCCGTCAAAGTTTCCCGAGTAATTCCATTTTGGACTCTGAGGCTTTCCAAGGGGTCCTCGAACCAACTTGTCTTCCTTTTTGATTCCTAGTCAGGCGTTTTCATTCAAAAATCAGGTTTTTAGGGGAGAATTCGAAATTATTTCGACAGCATCTGCATGGATTTAAACTGTTAGGAGTTCTAGACCAGTTCTAGAAGGCTTCCTATTTCCTTTTGAAAAATCAATCATTATTCTTGTAATATATCAGAAAATTCGCTTTTAAACTCTCTAAAGTTAGTTTATACATTTATGTCTCTGTATTTTTTTTTGGGTATCAAAAATAAAAGTGAGTTATGTCTCTATATTTCATAACAATAATTATGTATTTGGGTTGTATATATGTGTTCCGGATAAGATTGTAATATATGTCGGATTATTACAGTAGATATATATACATGTTTTATAAGATATATATAATTACATTACAGTAGTTTATAGATTCGAAATGTTAAAGATAGGTTAGTTTACTAGATTATTAGGTTTTTGTAATATAAATGATCAGGTTCTGGATTTGTTAAGGAGTAAACTATTCTGGCTCTGATAATTATTTGGGTATAGTAAGAATTATCTGTTAGATTTAAATTATGAATTATGTATTTAAAACATTGTTCACTCGAATAGAAAATGACAAGGTTCCATCCACACTAACCAACCATTCAGCTTTAAAAGATACAACTTACCAGCCAGTCATATTGCTTGTAAATAATAATCAATAATGTATGTTTATATATTTATTGTACATCAATTAAAATTAAAGATAATAAGTATAATCCGATTGTGTTAAAAAAAAAAGAGAGGTTATAATCCGAAAAGATGTCACATAAAATAATTTTCTCCATTTGAGGAATTATAATATATTTGGGCATACCAACGAAATAAATAGATGTGAGAATTTGCCAAATGGTACAAAACCGTAAATTAATTGAGAGAATAGCATGTGTATTGATGAAATTAGAAAAATAACATAAAACTCTTAACTATTTACAACTTTAACCTTTTAACTAATTGTGCTTGAAATTAAAAACAAAAAATTAGAAAACTTATGTGGATGAGAGAGACTTGGGGAAGTCTACTTGCTACCGTATTGCTATACTATATAGTATAGAACAACTATACAACATAGAACAATACAAATTATTCATCTATATGATATTAAGGATGAGGAAACGGGGAAAAGAAAGAGAAAGAAAATGAGAAATCAAAGGAGAGAAAGGCAAGAAAAAGTATGTAGGATGATGATAAAGATGACGGGAATAAGGAAAAGGAAAACAATAATGAGAAGAGAGAGGAGGAAAATTAGTGGAGTAGAAGTAGGAGCAATATAGAAGGAAGAAAAGGAGGAATAAAAGGAGGAATAAAAGAACAAGTAAATTAAAATTGATGAAATTTTTCCCAAAAATATGTAAATAAATTGATGGTTTAAAAAATAAACATAATATATCAGATAGACATTCTATATATAACTATTGTATAAAAATTAGTTAATAACATATTCATTTTTTATTAAAAAATTCATTTTTAAAAACTTTAATCCTTAGTGTGTAGAAAAAAATCTATGTTTTTCAAAGAATTTTTAACTTTAATTTTGTATTTTTTTAATTAAAGTTATATTGAAAATAGAATTATAGGATGAGAGAATGAGTAAAGAAAAAAAAAAGTTATATGTAAAAGGTAAAATGACAAATAAAACATAAAATATTGAGAATATCAAAAACTCTATTTCATGCATTATTAATCATTTTTATGCTATATATGCTAATTTTCCTAATTATAATGCACATAAAATCTAGAACTAACAACACTAAAACATGAGAATCCAACTTAATCTAAAGCAATGATGATTTTGGTGCTTATCTAATATGGATCCTAATCTCTGACAAGAACCAAACAATTCAACTAAACAACGCCATCAACCAAAATAAGGACAAACTACTACTAAGACTTAAACTAAAAAAGATAATTCAAATACTGAGGAAATGAGTCAAAAGCATATCAATTAAATTACGACAAACAATTTGAACTATGCAAAACTATGCAAAACTTTCAACTCAATAAAAATTGAAAAATGTTATAATCTTGGCTCGAGAAAACATTTTTGGTTTTCTTTTTTAATCCTCTAATATCAAAAGAAATGTCCGAAAGAGTGGATAAAGTCAATATTTATTATTTTTAAAGGAGATAATCCAATTATTTTGGATGTACCTTTATATGTGGGATGTTTCCAAAGAAAAATCAGAACAAAAATATGAACAGGAACTTTTATAAGAAAATGCCACTTTTGCTTTTATGAGATATTTGTCCATTAGCAAAATTGTGAAGGACAATGAGAATGCATGTTCCATGCCCAAAATGCCCTTCCCTTGTCTCCAAACGAAAATTCTTTGTTTCTTAGCCATTTTATCTATGTCAACTGGTCTATTAGTATATTATCTCACCATTTTACTTCCATTTTACTTCAAAAAAGAGATTCGAATTTTGATACCTAAAAAATTTGTAAAAAAAACATTATCACTGTTCCATCAGTCTTTGACATATATTAGCTATTTTAACAACAGTTTAGAGAAATTATAGTTATATGCTAGATAATTATAGAGAAATTCTATTGTCTAACAAGTTTTTCAGTATTTAAGTGACAACTTTTCAGAGCAACTTTTTGATGAAAATACCCTTGTAACTTTGATCACTGCTATTATATAATAAAAATTATAGTTATATGCGAGTTATTTAACGATTTCCAAAAACATGTTTTAGTGTTAACAACAACTAGATACAAATATTGTTATCTTGTTAATTCGTTCATAATAATATATTGTCTACATCATTATTTCACGCTTGCAAATTGCATGTATTGCCTACAACAACACAGTATCAATGGTATTATATAATCAAATGATAATTATATGCAAACTATTTAAATTACCCGATATTATTATTATTGCTAAGAACATTCTTTTGATGCTAATTATATTAGATACAATTATCTTTATCATATTTTTTTTTTCGACTAACCTAATAGATTTTTAATCCGTCTCCTAATACTTTATGTAGGGGATTTGAACCTTGGTGCCTAAAAATTTGTTAAGTGAGCACTACCATTGGTCTACAAATATCTTTATTATATTAACTCGTTCATTATAATTATTCTTTTGCATCAATATTTACACCTTCTAAATCATTGAAAATAATAATTAATTTAATTACTAGTTTTTTTTTGTCAAACAGCTCATTTCATTACATTAAAATTTTAAGATACATCAGCATAAATAAGAAGATAAAAATCATAAACCAAAGATACATAAGTGGTAAATAAAATGCATTCAGGTGGAGAAACTCATACATATTGGAGCTTTTGCATAAGGGCTGGAACTGCATTCCTGCCTCTGAGAAGAGTCTTGAGTCATTTCTAGTTCTATCGCCATTAAGAACAGTTAAACATGCCAAGTAACTGATCGATATCGATTTTTGAATCAAACTTTGAAAAGCCTTCTCTATACAAGAGAAGATTGATATAATAACACTCTCCATAAAGAAGGAAACGCTTAGGACTGAAATTCTCTTAAGAGAACCTAAGCTAGACATTAGCCTTAAATTCATGAAATTCCTATATTTATCTACTCTAATGTCCATAAAATAGGGTTTGTCCTCAAAATTCCAAATCCTAATAAACAAAGAGAATAAGGTTCAGAGTCACACCTTAATGCATAATTAACCCACCAAATCCGGCCCACAATAATTGGAGAGAGAGGGTAGAAACTCTAGAACAAAATGGAGCACCGCCAGACTAGCTAAATAAGTCGTCGGAGTAGAGCTTCCGACCACACAACTCCGCTTCATAGAGGCGCTGTCACAGTGGTTACAACGAGATGCTCTGAAAAGACTCCCAGAAGAGTTGGTCCTCTAGCTGTAGACCACAGCGGAAGAAGCACCATAACACACAAGCAGAGGAGACAATGAAAAGGCAAAAGAACACGGGGACAACAACAACCTCAGATCTGGCGAAAGGATGTGCAGACGGTGAAGCTTTCTTCATCCTCAAAAGAAAGAGCTTCAAACACTATCTTTGTTGGCTATTTCTATCAGATGAGGGGACCTGAGAAGAAGAGAGAAATAGAGAGGAACAGAGATCGACATAACAAAGGAATAGACAGAGAAGAGACAAAGATAAACGAAAAAGACAACAAAAAGGAAGAGATCAGAGTAGTAAAGAGGAAGATTGGTTAAAGAAGTCTGGCGCCGGCGGCCAAAGGCATCGCTGGAGGCGGAGAAGAGAAATATTAGGGCATCTTCAATGCTTTAATTTAATTATTGGTTAAAAACACATTTTCGTTGCAAACTATATTTTTTTCAATACATCTCTATTTATTAAAACGGAGGTTATTTTTTTTAACAACTTCTATTTTTAAATAATTACAAAACATACTTTTAAAATGTTTCATTTTGACACCTAAATTTTAGATCCGTCATTAAAAATCTTCCATCCATCCTATGAAGCCTTTTTAGACGCACGATAAAAAAAGTATTATTTAAAAAAACACATAAAATCCACTATCACTAAAGTCCTCATATTCTATTCATATATTTTTATTTTAAATATAGTATTAACCAATTAATCGAAAAGAAAATTGTAAAAGTTAGCCATGACCCCAAACTCTATACATGATCCACTCCACTCTTATTTTCATAACTTCCTAATTTACCTACTTCTATGTTTCCCTATTTTTTGTATGAAATAATTTAACAAATATTTTTAATAATAATAATTTGTAAAGTCTAATGTCTTATTTTCCTCCAAAATTTCATTTTACCTACATTTACTACGAAATACCAAAAGAAAGGAAAAGAAATTATATTGAATATAATTATAGCAACAATATATTTTACTTGATAGATCTATTATAAAAAACAAATACATTACTACACAGTATTTTTATAAAATTAATATATACTTTCAAATAAAAAAAATTTAATAAAAAAAGTAATAAAATAATTATTATTCAAAAAATCTATGTTTAAAGTAAGCAAGTATAGATTATAAATCAAACAAAATACTAAGACTTGTTCAACTCAAATTAAAATATATTGTCTAAGTTTTTATGCAAGAACATACACGAGACTATTAAGAAAGAGAAACATTTACTTATATAATATATAGAATACATGAACAATCCATAGTTCAAATATGCAAAACCATATATAACTACTTGAACAAATAACATGAAATACGATTATCAAAATAACAATAATAGCCCATGCTTTAAACGTGGGTATCATCCTAGTGTATTGTTATTTCGTTAACTCGTTCCCATTGATGAGAAACTCATGGTTTGTGTGTCTTCAAGCTGCACAAAATACCATGTTTACGATATCACCATGGCAATAGGGCAAGTTATCCAATAAGAATAACCACTACAAGAAAAAATTTATATTGATACGTAATATTTCGTCACAATAACACATATTTTGTCCAATATAAATATATTATTACGAATTTGTGATGATTTGTAAATGGTTACAATAATCGTGTCACAAATGCATATTAGTAACAAAAACATTACAATATACTCATGACAAATAAATCTAGTAACAATTTTGTCACATATTGTTACGGAATAAAGTCACAATGATTCTTAACAAATAAAATTCGTAACAAAATAGTATATAAAACGTCACAAATTATTACTAATGTTCATAGTCACAATACAATTGTCACAATATGTCAAATTGCAAATATGAAGTTTTGCAGATAAATGTTGTGACTAGGATTCGAATCAAATATCATAAGATTCTTTTATAATACATCATCCCAACAAGATGAATGAATAAACAAGCTAACGTTCAATGAAGCATCTTCCAAGTCAAATGTGTAACAGTAGCAGAACAAACTGGATGAGCAAATTAAGCCTAAGCAGGAGAAATGTGGATACCTAACATGCACGTCATTTCCCTTAACCCGTCACATGTACATATAGTTTCTCACACACTCATGCTCTGTGAATAAGTGCTTCTAGGGTTTGTGAATCCACAATATATATACCCTCTTTCTTCGACCTTATACTTAAACATTATTAGAATAACTTGATCATTGCAGCCATGGAAGGTTCGTCCATTAATGGGTTGAGAAAAGGTACATGGAGTGCTCAAGAAGATAGTCAGCTGAGGCAATGTATTAATAAGTATGGAGAAGGCAAATGGCTCTTAATTCCTCAAAGAGCTGGTATATATATATATACATCTTTTTTAATTATTCACTTATAATTACAAAAAAAAGTGTTTTAAGTAGTACGTAGCCCCCTCTTGTTGGCTTGTCTTTTATTGAATGCGCTAAGAAGTGAAAATATTTGTGTTTAGAAATAGATGAAATCAAATCCTTGGTCATGATAAACGTAGCCACAGTAAGTATACTTGGTTACATAGGGTTAAACAGATGCGGGAAGAGTTGTAGACTTGGAGCCAAATATCAAAAGAGGAAAATTTGATTCTGACGAAGAGTTGATCTTCTCCTTCGTCTTCATAAGTTGGGTTTGGCGAAGTAAGCAACAAAGAAGATAATGAGTTCACTACAAGAGAACATGTCATTTGAGACTGCAAAATCAGTCTCAAATCAGTCTCAAATACACAAACTGAGACTGATACAAGCAGTCGCAAAGCCTTAGTCGCTGTTACAATCAGTTGCAGTTTAGTCACACAATTTGCGACCGACAAGAGACTAAAAATATCAGTCGTAAATCAGTCTCAAATATCAGTCGCCTATCAATCTCAAATATCAGTCGCAGATCCATCTCTAAAATCAGTCACAGATCAGTCTCTAAATTCATTCACAAATCAGTATCTAAATTCAGTCGCATTGGACGTTATTGATGTTTTGAGCAACATACAATATGTCAACGTCTTGGAACTAATGTTTGTTCGTTGGACACCATATTGGTACTTTTCTTGTGTACATTTGCTGAAAATAATCATCAAACATATACTTGTTCTCGTTTCCCCCAAAAGTCTTGTAATGGGCACACCAGCATGCACATAGGCTAGGATCAAGGAACGCAATTCTATCACTCTTATACGGAGATGGTTTTTGTATACTTCTTCGACGGAACATGTTCATACTGCTAGTCATAGGCTGTAAAAAGGGTAGCACAATATTAAGTCAATCACAGTCTACCAAGATCTACTACAGTTTACCATTCTGTACCACACTATCCATAATAGTCAACCAGACTACCAATCAAATTCAAAGAATTTACCAGATTTGTGAACCATCCATATTGTTCCACTGGCCAATGATGTCTAGGCATGAGTAATTGAAGATAAAACTCAGTTAAAGGAGTGATGTCATCAATCGAGTTATCCCTCGAAATTTGGGTAATTAGCAAATTTGGGTACTGATTAGAAAGTAAAAAAACATCTTAAAAGAGAAAATAGTAGGCTTACATTTCGCACCTGATAAAGTTACGCAGCTGAACCATTTTGCGTCTTTGTACTAGCCCAAATGGATTGTATGCTTTAGGCGCTACCTTATCCTCTATAAGACACTTAACAACAGAACTTCCTTTGAACGGAGATTTCTGTATTAGAAACAAAATGTTATTATATCTGTCAGAAACAAAGAAATATATAGCTCAACTTAAGTCTAACATGGGCAGATTAAACTCCACCAACTACTCTAAGTCCCACCTCGACCAAACTCGACCATACTCCTCCAAATCCTACCCAACTACAATCTACCTCCACCAAATCCTACCCAACTACATAAATTCTAACCTCCACTAAACTCCACCATACTCCTCCAAATCCTACTCAACTACGATCTACCTCCATCAAACTCAACAACGTAGTCTACAAACTCTAGCAAACAATACCTGGTTCGCAGCAAGGGTACATTGTCTAGTTGGTTTAGGCAGCACGTCCTCCATATATATATGAGGTCGTCGCCTATACTGTCGTCGATAGTTTTGTCCAAAATATGACAATCACTATCTTCATTGAGACTGATGATGGCGAGCTGGGACTGATCTCGAGTTAACTCGAGATCGATGATAGGAGTTTGCTCTAGAGTTTTTAGGTTACTAATAACCTCTGTGTTTCTAACAATTTTTAATGCTGGAGACATAAGGTGAGAGGTTTACTGCTTCTCAAGTATCCATTTCTTCTAGAAAGAAAAAGGTAAACAATTAAATTTAAAAAAATCCACCCAAGTCCACCATGGAGTCTGAACTAACTCCAGTAAAGTATCATACTAACCTTTGGATTTTTAGGAAGTCGCAATGCTGGAGACAAAGACTGTGAGGTGTGCTGCTCCTCAGAGATCCGTCCCTTCTGTAAAAAAAACGTATTAGAGTTAGCAAACACAACTCCACGAAACTCCATCACACTCTACCACATTGTGACAAAGACTGATAAAACTAACCTCTTGGTTTCCAGAGAGTGGTAGTGCTGGGGACAAAGGAGACCACTGGAGAAACGACTGTAGAAACCACTGGAGAAAGAAGAAGAAGAAGAAGATATTATTTTTAAAAAAAAGATATTATTTATGACTTTTCCTACCCCTTTTTTTCAAAGTTTTAGAGTATTTGAAAAATTACATGATAGACTATTTGAGTCTATTATTTCTTATATAAATCCTTCGTCTCGATCATATGAATGTTTTGTCGATGATGAGTTTGTCCAAAGGGTTGAGAAAAGGAGCATGGAGTGCTGGAGAAGATAGTCTCTTAAGGCAATGCATTGATAAGTATGGAGAAGGCAAATGGCACAAAGTCCCTTTAAGAGCTGGTATGTTATTTACGCACAATCATATATATATATATTCTTTTTCGATCGATAACTAATGTCAATTATTGGTTTTGTAGGGCTAAATCGATGCAGGAAGAGTTGCAGACTAAGGTGGTTGAATTACTTGAAGCCAGATATCAAGAAAGGAAAATTTAGTTATGATGAAGTTGATCTTCTTCTTCGTCTCCATAAGCTTCTAGGAAATAGGTATTCTTAATTTACTTGATACTGTTCATTTGCAAGAGCGATAAGTTCAATGCTATTTTGACTGATATGTTCATTGGTTCGTAATGGTTAGATGGTCTTTGATTGCTGGTCGATTGCCTGGTCGTACAGCTAATGATGTTAAGAATTATTGGAACACACATTTGAGTAAGAAACATGAATCTTTTAGTAGGACCAAAATGAAGAAGAAAAACATTACATCTCCTGCTGCCACAGAGGCTCAAAGAACTGAAGTTGTAAAGCCTCGACCACGATCCTTCTCCGCTAACAACGGATGCAGCCATCTCAATGGCGTGCCACAAGTTGATGATGTTATTCCTCCATGCTTTGGACTCAACAATAATAAAGTCTGTGAGAATAGTAACAATGACGACTTTGTGAATAATCTAACGGATGAAGATAATATGTGGTTGGAGAGTTTACTAGAGGAGAACCAAGAGACGGATGTGGTCGGTCCAGAATCTACGGCTACAAATAAAGATCCCACCTTGACGTTTGATGCTGAGCATCTTTGGACTTTGTATGATGAAGACACTGTCGAACTAAATTAGTGTTATTGACCTTTTGTTTGTGTGTGAGTTTATTTTCGAGTTTATTTTGTATGATTATAAATGTCCCAATAATGTTTGCTTTTATAACAATATTAAGTTATGTTTCCATGTAGTTACAATTTGCAAACAAATATTTTTATCTTCTGAAATTTTGCGCTTTCCTTTAAAAATATCATTTTCTTAACAAGGGTATTCTGTATAAATTTAAATCAAAGGTAAAAGTTCTGAAGTATTTTTGTCCAGCCTAAGGAACTATGATATTTTTGGTCTAGCAGTCGAATTTAGATGCTACTATATATTGTAAACTTGTAAATATAATTGTTTATCTACCAATTATAAGTAGACCAAAACTTTTTTTTACCAATTATATAACAAGAAGAATGAAATAAACAAATTGTGTTACAATAATGGAAGCAAGTGGGGACTTGTATACTCAAGGATTACTTAGTAAATTTGAACAAATTTGTATGAGTGGTTCTGGATATTTTACTATTCTTCGGGTACTCTTATCTTCAGTTCTTTAATTTCTAATCACCATGTACATCTTACCCTTTTTAGAAGATATTTGACTAATTAATAAAAGAGTTAATTGGTCTCAACATCCAATTAGCTCTTATAATTGCAAAAAATGCCACTCAGTCTTAGTCATCAAAGAAATGCCATTTTCTTAGTGTCAAAAGACGGATTTGTCCATGTAATAATGGTTTGCTCCATTTCAAAATTCATGTTCATGTCTATGATTTCCACGTCTATGTTTATGATCTTGATAAAAACTTCCATGTCTATGACCTCAGAAACATATTTTCCGTTTTGCCACATGTCATCATCATATTGGCAGCTTGATTTCTCTCTGTGCCAGATTTCGTGATTACAAAGGACAAGGAATGTTGCTTGGACTTTTGTGTGAGAAATCAACAAATTCATGTTTATGTCTATTAAATTCATATCCATGTTCATGACCTTCATGATCATGTCTATCACCTCGATGACAGTTTATGTTCATGTCTATGATTCCGAGAACATTTTTTCTATTTTGCCATATGTGATTTTCGTATTGGCAGCCTAATTTCTCTCTGTGTAGGTGTCGTAATTATAGAAGCAAGAAATATTGCTTTGATTTTTGTATGAAAAATCAACAAATTCATGTTTGTGTTTATGAAATTTATGCCCATGTCTATTAGACCTGTTACGGAGCGGATATCCGGCCTAATTTGACTGATCCGTATCCGTATTCGTATCCGGCGGATAATTAAAAATCTGATCCGTATCCGTATCCGAAAAAACGGATATCCGCATTCCGGATATCCGTTTTTTATACACATTTACCTGTTCAAAAATCAATTATAATACAAAGACAACATTTAAAAAGTGATTATACATGAGTACAGACTGTTCAATCATTGTTTAACATGAGTTCTAATCCAAATACAAATATTCAAATATGATCAACTGGAAAAATGAAACAATGATTCATCTGCCGTCAATCTGCAATCTTTGATTTTCTCTGTTTCTTTAGTTGTTGTGCATGAGTGTCTTGGGCAGACTTCAATCAAGCTATCAGCTTTCAGTTCATCCCTTAACATGAAAACAATCAAAGACAAATACATATAACAAGCATCAAATAACATCAATATATATAGCAAGCATCAAATACATACAACAAGCATCAAAT
This sequence comes from Lepidium didymum, assembly GCA_963920545.1. Lineage (NCBI taxonomy): Eukaryota > Viridiplantae > Streptophyta > Magnoliopsida > Brassicales > Brassicaceae > Lepidium > Lepidium didymum. Next base: position 3,922,540 of record OY986987.1, read on the forward strand.
AGAATCGAATTAATGTATAAACAGAAAATAAAAGAGATTCTTACACAAGTCACAGTTGTAGTATTGATCTCTGCATAAGAGAATAAGAAGATATTAGAATAGAAAGACGTTTAAAAGATAATAAAAGTGTAAAACAACAAAAGATGTACCTGATTCAATGTTCTCAAGCTCATTAAGCAATTCTTCTACATTTAAATCTTCATCATCATCACGATACCAATCTTGAGTACATATAAGAGCTTCCACAATTTTTGGTGTAAGTGAACTGCGGAAACGGTCAAGCACTCTACCTCCTGTGCTAAACGCAGACTCGGATGCAACACTTGAAACTGGAATAGCCAACAAGTCTCTTGCCATTAGACTCAAAACCTTGTACTTAGAACCTGTTGTCTGCCACCAACTCAATATTCTAAATTCTGGATTCTTTCTATCCTCTCTAATATCATCTAAATAAGAATCTAACTCTGATTTTACAACCTCAGACCCTTCACTCTCTTCATCATCATCAAACATTTCATCCATTAGAGCATGTCTCCTCTTTTTCTCCTTAGATGTTGAATCTTATTCTTTTTGTGAAGATATTATTGTATCTTGTGATATCGAAGACAAGTAGTATGCAAATAATCTATTCAAAGTATGGATGATCTTTGCAACCAAACAATTAGCCTCATAAGGTGGATACGTACCTTCAATCATCCACTTTACCCATCGCATTTTGTATCGTGGATCAAGAACTGCAGCAACATAGATCAGCATGTTTGTGTTATCGAAATTCCCCCAATACTTATAAAACTTCAGCCTCATTTTTTCAGCCATAGCCTGCTTGTGTTTATCCTCTGTTGTGTCCATCTTCACTATCATCCAGCCCACTCCAAATATCTCTTTCATATATGTATTGCCAGTAACATATTTAGACCCTGAAATGTTCACAGTTGCATCATAGAAATATTGTAAAATCTCTGTCAATGCACTAGCATATGACCAATCACTTTCACTCAGTGGAGCATTGCAGATTCTACTAAGTTCTGCAATGTATTTGTCATCTTCTAACTCAAGCATATCAAACCCTTTCTTCAAACTTATAGCAGCTTGTAACATCAAAAATGTTGAATTCCATCTCGTTTCAACATCTAAACAAAGACCAGCCTTTGATTGAACCTTTTGAATCTCCAAACACTCCTTAAATCTTTTCAACCTTCCAGGTGAAGATCGAACATACCTAACAGCTGATCTGATCCTAAAGATTGAACCATGTGCTTCTTGAAGACCGTCTTTCACAATCAGACTTAAAATGTGTGCTCCACACCGCATATGCAAAAACTCTCCACCCAAGACCGTTGTTCCCCACGAAGTCAACTTCTTCTTTAGGTAATTTAATGCAAGGTCATTCGAACTTGCATTATCTATGGTTATTGTAAACACTCTCCTAATTCCCCAGAAACTGCAACACTTCTCAACCATTTTACCTATCGTTTCACCAGAATGATTATCAACTACGCAAAAATTGATGATTCTTTTGTGCAGCCTCCATTTCTCATCTATATAGTGCGCAGTTAGACACATGTAACTGAGATTTTGAATGGAGGTCCAACAATCTGTTGTCAGAGAAATGCTACCTGTGTAGTTTCTAAAAAACTTCCTAAGCTTTCCCCTTTCATCTTCATAAAGCCTTAAACAATCTCTAGCTATTGTTTGCCGACAAGGGATTTCAAACCGCGGCTGAAGAATACTCATAAATCTTCTAAATCCCCTATGTTCAACAAACCTAAAAGGTAGTTCATCCATGATGACCATTTCTACTAAAGCCTTACGAGATGCTGATTGACTAAATGTTGTATGCGATGGTACTCTACTTCCTACAGAGTCATCTAATTGTTTACGATGAAATAAAGTTGATTGCTTCAACTTTTTACCATCAATTTCACAATCGGCTTCTTCTCTAGGCATTAATTTGCATCTACATATGTGGTTTAACATTGCACTAGTTGTGGGACCATGCCTAGTTCTACAAGAGATCAATACTCCACAGTGAATGCACTTCGCTTTATCTAACTTATCAGTCTTCACAAAATAAAGCCAAACCTTAGATCTTTTCTTTGAATCCCCAATATATTCCGAAGATTCTGTCTCTGGATGTTGTTCACATGACTCTTGCTTGGAGCTGCCAGCATTAGTACCACAATTTTGAGTTGATTTTGCAGTGTCTTCCATTGAAGCCATCTACAAAGAACCAAGAGAATGAAAGCAACATATAAGTACACAAGAAACATAAACCAACCAATGAAGCTAATAATGAAGTAAGTAATGAAAGCATGAATAAGTAAACGAGGAATAAAGGAAACATCAAAATAAACCACATATTAGAAAGTAGAGAAGCAAGCAAGTTAAGAAGAAAAAAACGTAAACAGAGAAACTTGTGAGAAAAAATATTAAAAATATTCAGCACATAAGGCAAAGATACTAAAATGCAAGCAAAGAAATAAAGAATCAAGAAATTCATATAACATTAAGAATATAATATGGAATTAAGTAAGTAAACAGAGTAAGTAAACATTAAGAATAAGGAAGCAAAACGTAAACAGAGAAAGTTGTGAGGTTGACAAAGGCTATATATAAACGTAAACAGAGAAAGTTGTAAGTCTCTTTATTAAAAGATTGGACTTATTATCGTTCTTTTTCTACGACCCTTAGCCTCTCGTTCAAAGAAAATTATTCCTTCATGGTGAGATTTTACATTATTTATATAGTGTGTTATTAATTTACTAAATCACACAATTGATACTTATTCCCTTAGCTTTGATCAGAAACATTACTCAGAAAATACTAAAAGATAAAATCAAATTGTGGAACTCAACATCGTAAAACATTTCACCATTCCAAATTTTTTTAATTAGATACAATATTACCTTTGTCAAAATAGAAACTTGACTTTTACGTTTACATATCTGTAGCTCTCATGACATTTACCACAAAGTACAAACTAATGGATAATTAAACATATAATGTCTTTTTAAATATAATTAGAAGATAGTTGATAATATAGTATTCATAAAATCATATAAAACAAAACATTGGATGTACCTAATTAATATTCTAAACATTGGTCGTGGAGTTATATCATTTTTTAGTTTGCATTAGCATTGACAAAGGAAAACAAACAACATAAAGAATAAAAATACACTACAGAGAACGTATCAGACTCGAAAAATTTTCAAGGAAAAGAAAACCATATCTAAAACAGAGAAAATATCAAAGGAAACAAATGAGACTTACATGTGATTTAGGTCTCGATGATGGCAGAGGCAACACTGGCGATGAGTTAAAGACAAATCAATATCATACCAAACTCACATAGCTAATCTCACTTCCATTCAACACTTTCTCCACATAAATGAAATAAAATCAGAAAATAAGGTTACAACTTTCCATCCAATTTTCAAAACCCATTTCCAAATATTACGCAACAATCAAATTATTAAACAGTCAAGTGGCAAAAAACACACCGAAACTAACAACTTTTCCAATCACCAGCTAACAATCGAAACCCTAGATAGTAGATAAAACTAAAAAAATTATATAACTAAAGTTATTCACCTGTTTGAGTGTTTTCCCTTGAAGTCTTGATCGATATGCCCCTAAATCAATAAGAAGATACAAAATCCCAACACATAAGTTTACAGAACAAAACCACCAACACAGGAAAAATTGAAAAATTAAAAATCAAAATCGAAACAATAAACTCAAAAGCAATAAAATATAATAGAATCATATACTGAAATCAAAAACAAAGAAGAAAAGAGCTTCAATTTTGTTGGAAAAAGATGGAAACATATGTCAAAATCGCTTTTGTTAAAACATAACTCACCGTCTCACCGAGCTTCTTTTTCGTTGAAAATTAGGTCAAAATCGAGGAGCCAAATGAAGAATCGAAGCTCAAAATCACATTCTAGATCGAAATCGACTTGATAGTGTCAAAGAAACGAAGAATCACGTGACTAATTTGACTGAGAATGGAGAAAGTGATATCACGAGAAACTGAGAAAGAGGATTTAGGTTTTGTTTGACCTTTGAGTTTCGGTAAGTGAAAGAGAATACTTCACTAATGGGCTTTATTAGCTAATGGATCTCAAGACTCTCAACGGACATTTAGGCTTTATGGTATAATGGGCTTTATTGGCCATGGTTTCAACGGATATTTAGATTTTAATAATGGGCCGGATATCCGCGGATATCCGGCCCATTATTTCATTTGATCCGTATCCGTATCCGTATCCGTTTAGTCCGGATATCCGTGTTACGGATCAAAATTCGGATACGAATACGGATATCCGGCGGATCACGGATCGTGATTCACAGCCCTAATGTCTATGACCTCTATGTTATTCATGACATCGAAATTCGTGTTTGACAACAAAATTGTGAAATTCACTAAGGGAAAAATTGTCTTTCAAATTGCCATGCCACCGAAACTGGCATTTTTGGATGTCTAAAACATAGTGGTAACAATTAAAATCTTAATTGTGGTATTCTCCATAAGAAACCCTTAATAAAATGTACGATCGAGTAGCTGGACTGAAAATTATATATTTTTTATTTGGTACTTTCGTAAAAGTTTTTGCCTATTTAGGGAGAAGTATCGAATCCTATGATTTATATTAAACAAATTATGTCATCTTCTCATCACTTTTAAAGTATGTTTTACCAAACTAACATAAACAGATGGTTGAGACATATATGTATGTCAAATTAAATACTTTGATACATAAGAAGTAAGATATGTCAAAAAGTAGGTGGCTCATTTGCCTTGTCTATGATCTAGTTTCGCACTAAGTGGTGAATTCGAATCTCATGCAATTCCAGTTAGAAAATTTAAGTTATGGATTAGTTTTTGTCGATTCAATTATTGACAAAAAACAAAAAAGAATTAAGATACATAAATAGAAAAACTATAGAGATAAACATGTCTATTACTTCCTCTCATATCTTTCAGTTTATTGAACTTTTATTAAAACTTTTTGTATTCTCAACTTTATGTTGTATGAAAGATTTTGTAAAAGTTTATTGTAAATTAATATATTAATACCAAGTGGATCTTGATCTAGTAGTTTTTTTTAATAAAGAGGTCATGAGTTTAAGCCTATTTGGGAGGGGTTTACTCTCTAAATAAGAGTTGTATTAAATAGTTTAGATTTCGCCAAGGGAATGTATTAATCTCGGTCTGGAACCTCTTGGTCACCAAAAAATAAAAAAAAATATAGGAGTATTAAACAAAAATTATTAACAATTGTAACAATTCCAGAATTTTTGGTGAGTATTACCAATTTTCTTCGGCTTCAACTATAAATGCCAAGAACCAAAAAAAAATGCATGGAAACAAAACAAAAATTTCAACGACACAATTTCGCGATCTTTTGTATCGCTTCACATAAAAGAACATCTTGTCGTTTATAATAAGTATTGAATTTGGACCACATTAACATTGTCATGTATCCATTTAACTCGATAAACTGTAGCTTAACGTGTCCATTGTATCAATTGTAGAGATATTAACATACGACAACATCAATATCTTTTTCTAAGAGTGACCGTTTGAAATTGTATTATTCATAATAATTCCAAAGATTTCGAAGATTTTTGGTAGTATGTGCGTGGATCGATACAATACGTAGACAACTGCGAAACGTAGGAGTAAATGAATGAATTCAATAGTGACTTATGTTGAAAGGTCACACACTTGCTTACACGTATGTGTTGCCAATTGGTCAATGGAATTCCAAAAATGTTTAATGTCATATCACCAAAAATGTTTAATGTCGTATATCCAAAAAAGATAACGAGAAGATGATAAGATTCACCAACCAGTCAACTTTAGGTTTATGAGATATTTTTGGGGAAATTAATTTTTTTTTATAATTAACTATATAGCATAAAACCTTAAAATCAACATTATTCAACATATTTTTAAAATTATTTGTCAAACTGCCCTTTTTATTTAAATTTTATTTTCTTTTTCTTAACTCGTTCTCTTATGATTCTATTTTCAATATAACTTTTAACATAAAACAAATTCAAATTTAAAAATTATTTTAGAAAAATATAGATTTTTTTCTATACATACTAAGACTTGAACAAATTTTTTAATAAAAACGAATATATTATTAGCTAATTTTGTATAGAACACTAATATATATAATATTTATTTGATATAGTATGTTTATTTTCGTATAAAACTACAATTATATTTTTCAGAAATATCTCATCAACTTCTATTTATTTGTTCTTCTATTTCTCATCTTTCTTTCTCCAATATTCCTTCTACTTCTAATTCTCAACCTACTCATACTCTTCCTCTTCTCCCTTCTCATTATTCTTTTCCTCCTTATTCTTTTCATCCTCTTCATCATCATACTCCTACTATTTCTTATCTTTTTCATTCTCATTTGACTTCTCATCATTCTCTTTATTCTTTTTCTCTGTTTCCTTCCTCTTATATATCATATAAATGAATAAGTTTTATTATTATATACTATCTGTTTTATATTGTATAATAGTTCTATATCATATAGTATACCATACTATTGCAAATAGACTTCTCCAAATCTTTTCCTCTCTTTTCTTTTTTTTCCACATATCTAAATGATTAAAATAAATATTAGATAAGGGTTAATTTGGTAAAGAAGTAGGATTTTGTGTTATTTCTTTAATTTCATCAATACATGTGTTAGTTACTAGATTATTAACTCAAATTGTGTTATTTAACCAATTCTCCCACATCTTTTTGGTCAAACAACCAAACCAGTCATATTGCTTGTAAATCGTAATATAGATTTATTTTTGGTGTAAGAAAGGTAAGAATGATTATTTTATATAGGAAAATTTTTGAAATAAACCACCAATGAGTTTTTAGTTTTCAAAAATGTCATTTTGATCAAACATTTTGCTTTATGCCATTTTAACATTTTTGAAAAGACAAAATTACCCCACCATTTTTTTCTTCTTTTTCTTTCTCCTTTCACAAATGTGCATGTCTATGTTCATGTCTTCATCGTGTTCTCATCACGTATGTGTGTTCCAGTCTATGTATTTATCGTGTTCTCATCGATGTCTTTATGTTTCAGTTTATGTGTTCTTATCGTAGTCTCATCTATGTCTATATTTATGTTTATGTATATGTCCATGTTGTTTTGACTAATTTATTCAACAAATTCATATACAAATTGAATTCATGTCTATGTCTATGAACTCGTGTTCATGTACTCATGTCCATGTCTATGAAATGTTGTTTTGACTTTATTCAACGAATTCACATACAATTGAATTCATGTCTATGTAATGACATCAGAATTTGTGAGATTAAATTACTAGGAAACGTGTTTGATTTGTTGACTTCGAATTTGAGAAGGAATTAATGTAAAGGCAAAATGGTCATTTGGTATGCCACAAATGCCATTGAAAGTGGCATAAATCAAAAGCAAAAAAATTGTGACATTTTATACCATTTCAAAACTCAGGATGTTGTAGACAATTAATTCCATAGTAAATTTTATTATTTACTTATTTTACCAGAGTGTTTGAATTTTGAAGTAACAGTCAAGTGTTTGAATGTTTGCTTCATATTATATTGTTAGGATTTTGAAGGAATTAGTTATGGATCGTAACTTGTAATCCAAAATTGTTGATTAAAAAATATAGTGTTTAAATGATATACGGTGTTTTCACGTTTTTAATTATAGTTTAAATTTATGATTTCATCAAACACATGTTAAAGATAATTATTGTTTATTTTCTTATCTCACACGTTTTAATTATGTAATTTACATAAACTTTCATTCATCTACTATGATAAATTTGTGACATTTTTATTATTTAGTTGCTTGACGAATATTTTTTTATTATTCATTCAGTTTATAGAAAGTTTGCTGTAATAATTCTTTTTTGGACTGGCTGCATATTCCCCCCTAAACTATACTGGTTCAAACTAAATCCCCCGTACCTCTTACCTCTTCAATATACATCCTGAACCGATAATGCTCCTTCTTGTCTCTTTAAAATTAATCAAATCAGATTAATTTTATTTATCACGATTAGTAAACCAATACTTTCATTAATCGCGTTTTGATAGATTCCCGATTGCGACCACATTGACCTGACCCAAATAAATCAATAGCTTGAACCACGGAGACGACGCCAAATCGGAAAGACAAAATCAAAGTCCTTAGTTTAGTGTTGTTTACGCCATTAACAGATGAAAAAGGAGTCAAAGAAGAGAAATCGATTCCTGAAAATCATGAAGATACATATTGCAGCATCAACAATGGAGGAGACTAAGAAGATTGATTTCTAGAGACGGATGCATACAAATAGTCTAATAAAGAAATTTGTACATAATTCAATATGATGACCATTTCATGAATTGCAGAGAGAAATATTTGTGAATTACTCAGTCTCATACGTCATCTAAATCTGATCAAACTGAAGCTTAGAGATGCAGAGTTCTTTGTTTTCTTTTTCACTTAATTATTGAAACATTAATTTATTCATTTATTGTATTAAGACCATTAATGCCATCAAATATATAATTATCAAAAACTACAAACCAGTTATATATAGTTAAGTGTATATATACTAGACATGTAAATACTTTTCCTAATGACCACAAATACATTTATCTAATGATATTAATTTAGTTATTTTATTATTTTTTCTGGAATATTTATTAAAAAATATTGTAAATTTTTCTTTTAGTTTACAATATTTAAAAATTAAAACAAATTTGAAATTATGAAATATGGAAATATGCATACAATAAATAATCGAAGAGATAATCATAATTCATTTTAATATAGATTCAATATAGAAACTGAAGAAGAAGTAATGAGTTTTTGTATTAAACACATGTAATTATGTAAAGAATGAAGAGATAATAGATGTTACATTTTCCTATAATATTAAAATGTAGTAGCGGAAGTATATGACATTAATAATTTCACTCAAAATAAATACATAAAAGATGAAATTGTTGTAGTTATATTGATATAGGAAAAGAGGAGAGATTTAAAAGCTAAAGTTTTATAAATTTTTTCTACTTGAAAGTTGGTAGAATTTCTTGACATGTGGTTGCAAGGTTGTTGAGATTTTAGGAGACATATAATGTTAAGAAAGATGGAAAACTCAAAAATATCGATATATGACTTCTCGATGAGAAGATATTGTAAATTTCATGCGGTTTATGTACGATCAACTTATAAATTTAGAAGATAATCCTTAATATTTTTTCTTATGATGTTTATACAACACTTTATTCATGTAATCACTTGAAATAAGGAATAATTTACGTTATCAATAGTTTCGGTGTAATTCAAAATAACTTTCACCTTAAACTATGTGACTTGAATATAATAACAAAAAAAAAAAAGCATGTTCGAAGGGCAAATCATCAACTAGTATATATATATAATCCCAAACAATGTTTTGATCAAGTAGACATTTAATTACTTCTATTTTTTCTTTACTAGAGTTTAATTTCAAATAGTCACGTAGAGATCATTATTGTTGATTTGTTGAAGAAAATGAGTGTATAAAGTGAATCTTTATTATTTTTAAATGACATAACCCAATTATTTTGGATGTACCTATGTGACATAAATCCAAAAGAAAATCTTCAACTTTTATATGACAACGATACTTTAATGCTTCTATGAGATATTGTCTCATTAGCAAAATTGTTTGTGGACAATGAGAATGCAAATCCTTGCCCTTTTATCCAAACGAAAAATTCTCTGTTTTCTTATCATATTAAGTATGCTACATATTTTTAGGGGTCACGTAAATGTTCTAAATCACAAGCCAAATTCTGATAAAGTATAATCAAAGAATAATTAATTTATTGTTATTATATATTTGAGTTGTTTCGTCAACTAAACTGCATAAAATTATAAGAAAGAGACAAAATTGCAAAAGGGTTTTCCTGATGTATTAAACGAATGTAATACTATTTATATACTGCACAAAATACCATGTTAGTGATCGTGGGAGGAGAAGGCAAGCTACCAAATCAGAATCAAACAATTCATTTGAATTGCAAATATGAATATTTGGCAAGTAATTTCGGTTTTAAGTATCAACAACTTTTAATTATTCTTATAACATAATTAAGAATATAGCTACTATGTTGTCCTAATTAAGATACTAAGTTAACAATTCATATACTGACCATAATGATTTTGTTTTACACATATGTTTGTTGTATTTTAACTCAACAAATTGAAATAGAAAATGAGGTAGAGGAGAGAAGCTATCTCATTTGCTTTGGTCTTATGATTTTTTTTTTTTTTGCCAACATTGGCCACAACAGGCCGGCCTATTAGCCAAGTTTCTATATAATGTGGACTTACCACCTGCCACTAGATTAAAGGCCACTTGCGGTCTTATGATTATTAACTCAATAAAATGGAAAAGAGAAAAGACGTGAAGGAGAGAAATCAGAGGTTTTTTTTATATTATTATTATTATTTTTTTTCGTGAATCTTACTCGATACGACCATGTAATCTATTTTGTGAAACAGTTTCCAAGATATTTGTTTTGCGAAGTTACTAACTGCTTCAGTCGAATATGAAGTTAAACAATCATTGTCGGATTGATCACTAATTAGCAATAATTTCATGTAAACTTCTTTTGCCAAAAATAGTTATGCAAAGATGTTTGATCGTCCATTTGTTTCAAGTACGTCCAAGATAACTGGAGTTATTTTTGTGTTGGGCCATAAAGGCCATAATCTTGGTTATACTATTTTTTTTTAACTAGCCTAATAGCATGTTATCCTACCAATGATTGGAAATTTCAAACCCTGCTACGTAAAAGATTCTTCCTACCTCATTAGAAATTGAAAATTTTGTTTAACAAACAATAAAAATTTGAAAAATTTAACCCGTCAAATTAAAAAGATTTGTTATTTCCAATATTATAATCTTCAATCTTTTTGACCATAAGGGTAGCCAACCAAATGCATGATCTTGTTTTCGATCCAAATTTATCACCTTTGTGATATTGGTTGCATTTATGATACCATGAATTCACAAGCAGATATGCGTAGTTCGGCACTGAATTTGTAATGTTTGTAGAATTGAAGAGATTTGTGTGAAATTTTTTTTTCATTTTATTTATATGACGGCCGCAACCTTATATACACATACATATTGGACAATATGACCGACTAAGAATTTTGCTCAAAGCTCGATGCCAATGGTACGAGCTCTACTTTGTCTTCCACTTTGCTTTGTATCAGAACCAGGAATTTTCAAGATTTGAATCCGATTCCGAGACGTATTCCAATAAGAATTTTTGTGATTTTCATCAATTCAAACGTGAAAATAATTATTTAAAAATTTGTGGGAATAGATTGCGAAATAATGTCGTCTTTGCTTGATGCCTAGATTGTTGATGAGCACTACTTTGTACTTGATTAAATTTTTCATTTTGATTAATTGAATATTTCAAATTGTCTCCTCACAATTAGTAATGTACAAGTCAACGATCAGTTATTTGAAATCGTCACAAATCAATATTATTATTTTAAAAAGTGATAAATGTATAACCGAATGCCCATTGTCCATTGATATGATCATATACTTATTTCCCAAATATTTCTCCAAATATTAATTTTAAGATTTTACAAATATCAGTGTGAATATTTAAATCTTCACGATCTTTCAAACAAAAAATCAATAAAATATCTCTGAAACTGGGATATAATGTACTAAAAATTATCGATTTAAGATTGATTATTCAATAATTTTTTAAAATATTTAATGGGATACCGTAAAAAGAGTCGGATCTAAATCACTATTTTATTATACTTTTTTTCTAGTCATCTCTTATTATCTTACTAGTATAACCGCCAAGATTAAAAATAAAATATCAGTTTCGATCTAAACTAAAATTAACTGATTAAGATAATTTACTATATGTTCGGAATTAAACTCCATTAAAAATAAAATCTTCATATTCCTTCTACATTATAAAAAAATCGATTAATTGCAGAGAAATTAGACGGTTTCCTACCGAAGTACGTGGAGAAAGCTTTAAGATCACATGGGATCATGCTCATTAAGTGTAACCATCCACACAAGATGCACATGATCATTGCATTATTCATATCTATATTAATATATATTTTTTACACGGGATTCGATCCCTAATTATGTAAATGCGCATGTCTTTAGTAGATTTACCGTCTGCACTAGACTAAAGGCCACTTACATATCTACATTAATATATATATATATAATAAACCAACAATAAATATGATTAAAATGTGAATTATAATAAAGTTTTGAATCGATTAATTAGGTCAACAACACTTCCCTAAAATTAGGTCAGCGAATATTAATGAAAGATTATCCTACATTATTCGATAAAACCTAGAAATTAGCAATGCTAATAACTTCTAATTAACTTAATTAAATTCTAAAAAGAAAATAGTTATTAATTTTTTACAAAAAAAAAGGGAAAAAGAAAAAAAAAAAAACTGATTAAGATCTACCAAATTCTCGAATTCGATTTGATTAAGCTCCACCATTAATCATCATCTTCTTAAACTCTTCAAAATCAACACAACCATCACCATCAACATCAACTTTACTAATCATCCTCTTACAATCTTGTAACGAACACTTCTCACCGAGATTTTTCATCACAGAATGAAGCTCATTCGCTGAGATCCGTCCGTTACGATCCAAATCGTAGAGATCAAACGCTTCTTTCAAATCTCTGCTTCCGTCATCTCCGTCGTGTTTTGATCCATCGATTTGAAACAGAGCGACGAATTCATCCATATCGATGTATCCATTACCGTCGAGATCGAACTCTTTCATCATCGATTTCGTTTCTTCCGGCGAAGCATTAGGACTTAATGCTCCGACGACGTCTTTAAGCTCATCGATTGAGATTTTTCCGTCGCCGTTTTTGTCAAAACGTTGAAATACTTTTCGTATATCTTCCATTGAACCTAAGCAATTTCTCATGTTCTGCGACATTTTTTTTAGAGAAAGAAAGCTCACAGAGAAGAGAGAAAGAGATTTCGAAAATTATGAAAAGTGGAAGCAGGTAGTTAGTTATAAATAGAGGTTGTGACGTTTTAACGCGGTTTTAGAAACGCGTGAAAGATTGCGTGAGAGGAAATTTTACTTTTTTATTCTGAATTTAATTTACTTTACTCGATACACTTTCTTTCTATTTTTTTTTCATAAGTTTAGATTATTTTTATCCAATTTAATAATAATGTAAAAACAAAAATGGAAAGAGAGTCTATCCAAGTAATGTAAATTTTATATAGTTAGGATTGTGATAATCTATAATATCCTGATTATTTGTAATTTCTAGATTTAGTTTTTGAAACCCTATTTTTCAGCCATTTAATATATAAAATAGTTATTTTCTTCGAAAAATACGGACTGTTTTATAAGTTTTAAGAAAATTTTGAATATATGTTTACATGTTTCCAATTTTATAACAAGATTTTTTTTAGCTTTGGAAAAACTATAACTTTTTCTATGTTTTTTTATAGTTATATTTTCTAAAATATATAAGAAAATGTTTCCGCATATGTAATTGGGTATGGATGAAGATTTCTACGTCTCTTTCACAAATTTTTTTTTTTTGTCAACGTTGGGCCACAACCAGCCGACCCATTAGTCAAGTTCCTACATAATGTAGGCAGTAGGACTCGATCCCTAGTTGTACAAGTGCGCATGTCTTATGTGAACTTACCGCCTGCCACTAGACTAAATACCACTTGCCGTCTCCTTCACAATTAGAGAAGAATTTATAATTTTTATGATCTAGTTATTAATTTTTTATATCTTTAACAATTTCTCGTATTAATGATGAAATTTTTTTTTTGGATCGTGACAAAGTTTAAACCTTTTTTTTATGGTATGCGATAATAAATGATTTGTTCTCAATTATTTTTCCATTTAAGCTGTAGTTATTGACAAATTTTATATGCCAAAATAATAAAAAGTAAAATTTTATATGTAAATGTGTTTGTGGAGAAAATGTTAAAACAAAAGAAAATGGAACATGGCAATTGAGTTTGTGTTCCCTAGAATGAGAACTCTATTAAACAATGTTATTAAGAAGAACAAAAGTGGTGATGTTGAGTGGTGTCAAAGCATGTATGGCTAATGTATCAGTTGGCGTGTGGATCCACAGATAAGTCCTTTCTCACACTTCTTCTGAGTGACGGTTGGGTGACAAATTATTAAACGCATTTAATTTAATTATAAACATAGTTGATTACGTTGCTAACAATTTGTGAAGAAGAAAAAAAATACAAAGAGGTCTAGACTCTAGACCATAGCTAAATGTTACAGTTGTTGTCTTTCGTATCCATAGTTCAGTTTCCAGGAATCACATCCATAGCAACCAGTATACTGTATAATTTTCCCATATCTTTTACTTTTAGATATTGTCATGGCTCATGTGGTTGTGCAAGGAGTACCACTCCTCTAGATACAATAGTGAGATCCAACTATGAATTCTTGAATGAAATTCGCGGCCCATAAGACCCGAGAAGGGAACAAGTTTGAAATTGAATAAAAAGGGAAATTTGTAGGAAATAATAAGATTTTATCAACCTAATCCTAAGACCTAGTCATATCTCCTCTAAAAACAAATCAATCATGTGGTGATTCACTTTTTCTTCTTTCTCCCATTTGCAAACTCGAAATTCCAAATCACAATTTCTCTTGCCAGAATTCATAGAGCCACTTATCATAACCTCAATCTCGCAAGAAAACCAATAACTGTTCGGTCATTGATCCTCTGATCGTGATCTTTGTAGGTTTGGAAAGATCTCTCTCAAAAGTTTATAGCTTCAAACCGTTCGTCGATCAGAGTTATATTGAGTGAGTAACATCATAAGTTTAAGGTAAGAGGTCGAATTTGTTATCAGTTTTAGATTTAGAGAAATTTTGAGATTTGTTTTATGAATATGTGTTCTACTTGGCATGTTTAAGGCCGATCTCTGAATACATTTGTGCAAGGAAAGCTATATCGATGTTGGTTCTGGATAGGGCATGTATCCAGGAAGCCAACTAGACCATCAGACCTTTGTATCTAGGTAAAATGTGATATGTAACTTGTCATGCATGAATCATTTGTGTGTCTGTCTGATGAACCCTAATCTGTCTGGTTGCTTGTGTGTGAAGATATTGGTTGTGGAAGTTGTTGGGCTTGATTTGGCTGCGTTTTTCAGTCAATTCACCGACCAATTAAGGTGATGACATAATCTGCAAGTCTTTTTGCTTTAGTTTAATTAGAGTTAGTTTGTTTAGAATTAATATTTTAATTAATATAAATATAAATATTATATAGATAATAATTTTAGGGATTTTGTCACCGTTTGAAAACTGGAAATAGGATAGTTGTTTGAATTATATTACATAATAAATAAATATATTTAAATATTTGAATATTGTTGTGTTGTGCCATCTCGTGAGAGATGAGATATTTTGAATTGTTAGAAAAGAAAATATTAAAGGTTATATGTATATAACTGTCTCTTAAAGAGTGGTGACACGGAAAAAGTAATTGGCTACGGCCGACAATCTACGCGGAAAAGAGACAGATAGTTTGAAGTAGGCCGACGGAAACGCTTCAGCCCAAAAACCACTGACGAGGTAGGGAGGATCGAGCTATGGGTTGTGGTCTTTCAACCAAGGATTCTGAAGCCATCTAGAGGATGGTTGAGCCGATGTGTGTAGAGTTGGTTGGCATGGCAGTCTAACATGTTTGATACAACTCGTTGCAAAACACGAGTTGTATACGGTTGCTTTATGTGGGTAGGATATACTTGGTTTAATTAGACTAGAGCTTTAAGCTTCAGTGGGCAGAATGATATCCTCACTGAGTATTTATACTCATCCATCCTTTTTCTCTCTTTTTCTAGATTAGATCAAGGTTCATGAGTAGCCGGTTCAAACCTCCCATTTACTTAAAGTTATTTATTTTCGGTTTTATTTTTTTCTTTTTAAATGATATTTTTCGATTATTTTTCTTTATTTTAGTATTTTTATTTAATAAACTTATATAAGACTTGGGACCATATTTTAATGGAATTTAAGAAAATATTTATTTGGTACTAAATAACATGTTGTCTCAAAAGTTGTGAGACAAGTGTTACAACAATGATTTAGAATTTACAAAAAAAATTTAGCTTATTTATAATTAACTTTTTAGTGAAACTCATAAATTTTTGTTTTAAGAAAAACTCACAAGTTTGAATTTCACCATGCTCTATTTAGAGAACTTAGGTTATAAATCGAGTTTTGTCTATCTAATAGTTATTTATTAAAAAAAAAACTCACAAAAAAGGAATAAAAAAAAGTATTTTCAAAGGGTACCTATGAAAGAAATGACTCATAAATATTTTGTAAAAAAAACATATAGGCTATGAATGGAGAAGGTGAATTTGGGTATCTTAAATGAAAGAAAAAGATTTTCACCAATCACAAATATTGTGCGTTCAATTAATGAAAAGTAGCTCTTTATTTTTATAAAAATGGTGCACCATTAAATGAGGATTACCATAATTTCTTTGAAGCTCATAACTATTACAGAGCGGATATATGTATTCGTGTCCGTGATATCTATCAAAGTAGTATTTATATCTATATCCAAAAATTACATATATTGTAATTCGGATATTCGTGGAAAAACTGGATATCTACATAGTATTCGTATTCGATTTTTGGTATCAAAAATTATTTTTTTCCTTGAAAACGTAAAATAAGTATTTTTTCTTTTAAATAATAATAATAATTATATTGAAAAAATAATAAAATAAATAATAAATAATTTTTTCACAGGGCAAATTTCTTAGCTTGTAATATTTGAGGTTTGCAATATAATTTTTCATTTGTAAATATTGATCCGCTTGGTTACCCATTTCTCTTACTATAATTCAAAGTTGATAAAAACACTTTTGAGTTTTTATTTCATTGAATGATTCGTATATTAGAAATTTGGATAAGTTAGCAACGATTTAATATATAAGCAGACGAAAAACGAAAATATCTCCAAAAACTAAACCCGAAAAAGGGAAACTAAAATAAACTTGGAAATGACTATGCTCAGACTAGAAATAGACTAAAAAACATGTTAACCTGCAACTACAGAACTAAGCCATCAACGACTACATGGAGCCCAAATCGATAGTAGAACCTCCTATGGTGAATGAGTGTACATCACTGATGAAAAAAGCGTTGCTAGATCGGTAAGAATGAATCTCACATATTTTTCAGGGATGGCGAGGTCAAAAAACTGTTGACTCGTAGACGCTTTACTTAAACCCAATTAAAGACCAGACCACGATAAGGTCTTGAGAATACGAACAATGAGCGAACCAATCCTCTATCTGGAGAAATCGAGCCCATAAACAAATAGTCACCGATCGAAGCGAAGAGGAAACACTAAACACACGATCTAGAGCCGTAATTGAAGAAAATTAAACCAAAAAACCTAACCTAGAACTAACCAAGGCTAAATCAGCAACTAACCAATAATTAACCAAACACCTAGATCTAGCAAGAAGATAAAGCGGCCGGAAAAGGAAAAGGAGGAGAACCAAAATGAATCCACGGCGAACCCATTCCAGAGATGTCTTCACCGACAACGACCTAGATTCACAAAGAGAAAGAGATCTCGGACAAAGTCGAAACTTCACCCGCAGTTGGAACTCCGTCTCGAGTTTGAACATCGCCGTCGAGAAGAGAAGACAACGGAAGTGAGCCAAAGCGAAGAAATCAAACTAGAGAGCCCCAGCCCTTAAAATCGTAGCCGATGAACTAGTCTTCCTAGATCTCCAACGTGAGGACAAAAGAGAATGAACAACGACGGTGGTGAAGAAGTCACCATTTGCCGTTCACCAGATAAAACAAATCTGCAAAAAGTTTCAGAAACTAGATCCTCGTGGAGAATAAAACTCGAAGAAAGAGAAAACCGATCATTATTCCTTCGACACTTGAGTTTTGACCCAAAATTGTTCCCATTTATTTCCATTTGAATTTTGGTTATACTGGTTAAATAAAATTAATTTTAAAAAAGAAGAGATTAATCATAAACTCTGATGGCTAATCACTTCTTCCATTTTAATGAAAATGTAAAATGACCTTTCAGATTGCCTTTGGTTCCTCCGCTTCTTCTTTTGTCTCTTTCTCGCTCTCACTATCACTCTCTTACTCAGCTTCGTTTCAAAAGCCTTTGAACAAAGAAATCGCGTCTCCGAAACGTGTCTTCCGATCTCTGCGTTTTCCATTTGCCTTTTCCGGCGATGGCTCTCCAAGCCACTAGTACGTTCTGTTTCTCCGGTCCAAATTTCCGATCAACCACCTTGCCACTCACTTCAAATCGTCGTATCTCCATCAAAGCTTCTTCTTCTGGACGAGCTGTTTCACGATCTAATCTCAAAGGTTTTAACTTGAATTTACCTTTTAAGATTTCTCAATCACTTTTTTTGACTCAGAAATTCTATTGAAATGCTGAAAGTTACAGAATCCAATGTTCGATCTTTAAACCCTAAGAATTGCCTAAATGGCTCAGAAATCTACTAGCTGCTTACGAATTTTGCACACTCTTGTATTTTCTAAGATATGATTTCGAAATTCATAAATCCTCTTGAATTAATATCTTGCAATTAATCTCATAATTGTACCCAAATTTGTGCACAAGGCTATATATATGTCTAGTTGCAGGTAAAATTTGCTTTTTTCTGATGGTTAACATGTTTCTGTTTAAAGGAAGAGCTTTTTCTAGTGATGGCTCGACAGAAGAGTCTCCTTCTGTGGTCTGTTTTGGGGAAATGTTAATTGATTTTGTACCAACGACTAGTGGACTCTCTTTAGCCGAAGCACCAGCTTTCAAAAAGGCTCCAGGTGGTGCACCTGCAAATGTAGCTGTAGGTATTGCTCGGCTCGGCGGTTCTTCAGCTTTCATTGGGAAGGTGAAGGAAAAAACCTATGTTTTCAGCTTTGCAACATTTTAAAGTTCTGCTTTTTTTTTAATATTCTATGGCCAATGTTGTGCACAGGTCGGTGAAGATGAGTTTGGTTATATGCTTGCAAATATTTTGAAAGATAATAATGTGAACAATGAAGGTATGCGTTTTGACCCGGGAGCTAGAACTGCCTTAGCTTTTGTGACTTTGACAAGCGAAGGTGAAAGGGAGTTCATGTTCTATCGAAATCCTAGTGCCGACATGCTTTTACAAGAATCTGAGCTTGATTTTGATTTGATTAAAAAGGTTAATGGTTGATATCTTAATTGTGCCTGATTCTTCTGCTCTCACTGTTCATTTCATACATACAGTAATCTCATCTGATGGCATCATATCCATCTTGTCTCTGCATCAAATACATTCAAGTGTTAGCCTAGTTTAGCATGTGGCAATCACATGTCAGTTTCAGTTTTCATTGTCTAACAAAAGTTTAATCGGTTTCTGCTTCTTCTCATTCCATTGTGGCAGGCGAAAATATTCCACTATGGTTCGATAAGTCTTATCACAGAACCGTGCAAGTCTGCCCACATAGCTGCAGCGAAGGCTGCTAAGGATGCTGGTGTTATTCTGTCCTATGATCCAAACCTTAGGCTCCCATTGTGGCCTTCCCCAGACAACGCTAGGGAAGAAATACTGAGCATTTGGGAAACTGCTGATATCATAAAGGTTTTTTTTTTTTTAATAAATATAAATGTATATATTGATACATTTATGTATATTACCTTTCCCTTTCGTTCTCAACTAAAACTTGTTGTCTCTGTCTAATATGAAAACTTCAAGATAAGCGAAGAGGAAATAGTCTTTCTAACAAAGGGAGAAGATCCATACGATGATAATGTTGTTCATAAGTTGTTCCATCCAAAGCTGAAACTACTCCTTGTCACTGAAGGCCCTGAAGGCTGTCGGTACTACACTAAGGTGTGTAAAGTCACTCTCCTTTGATATTTACACACTTATTCACTGCATATGATGGTCAATACTACAAATCATTGTAAAAGGTGGCTGTTTCACAGATTGATATCGCAATGTGTGATCATACCACTTAAATTTTTTGTCCAATTAACAGGACTTTAGCGGGAGAGTGCATGGATTGAAGGTGGATGTAGTGGACACAACAGGTGCTGGGGATGCATTTGTTGCGGGAATACTATCACAACTAGCCCGTGATCTCTCCTTGCTTCAGGTTACTTGTTTCATTTCTCATTTAAGCTAGATGTAGCAAAGTGTCGCTGTGGTGAGTTGGTTAGAGAGCAATAAGTGAGCGCTAGATTGATTGAACAGAGATAGTGGAAGGTGGTGGATTTAGCTGAGCATTTAGTTTCATCAATTGGAATAAGAACAGCAGTGTCATACCTTTGTTCTTAATAGAGTTTATCCACATTTTAATGCTTATGACCACAATAAATACACATCTGAAAAAACCAAGTTGTTTGAATCAGGATGAAGCACGACTGAGAGAGGCTCTAATGTTTGCAAATGCTTGCGGGGCCTTAACTGTTAAAGAGAGAGGCGCAATCCCGGCACTTCCCACCACAGAAGCTGTACTTGAGGCTCTACAAAAAGTTGTCGTCTGACATTCATGAACTACCAATATGAGAAACACTTTGTGCTCAGCTGATTTGGTGTTCACCAATCTGTATTTTGTTACTGTAAAATAGATGTACTTTCCATTGTTTGTATGCTAGTAGATGTAGAGATTTGAGCCTTTGAAATAATTGTTAGTTTATTACAAGACTGAAAATGCACTAGAACGTGGTCTTGTGATCTTGTTCTTGTCCCATGACTTGGTCATCGATTCTTAATCTTCATCAGAACTTCTGAGTGCCACTGCATTTTTTCGTGAATTCTACATTTTGGCATGAGATCTCTCCCAGTTAAAAAAGAAAAATCTTCCTAGGTCACAAAGAACATGTACTAGAAAATCCTTTTGCTACACTCAATTTCTTCATCTTCTATTTATATAAGTTATGACCAAACCGGAAGAACAAAATCTAAACAGCGTGTCTCAATACAAACATTGACATTAGTATCTACGCTTACCATGTTCTTATTTTGTTTCTTACAAAAGATTATTGTCTTCACTTTCTGTTACTCCAAGCATCGCAAGTGCAAGATGACTCTTCATCTCGGATTTTGTTCGCTGCAATTGCGGATAACAGTCTATCAAACCGGAAAGATTTGATTTTTGCCGGCTTGAAAAAGTCCTTAGCTTTCTCCCTTCACCGCCCTTAAGAATTGAAAGAATCTCCTTCATCCCCGGCCTTCTTGATTCCTCAGTGATGACACAGGCTTCTGCAGCTTGAATCATACGCTCCATCGAATCTGTGTTTCTTTTTGTCCATTTCAGCATTGGATCAAGTAAATCCTCTATAGCTTCCTTCCCTCTATGCAACAACGGTTTTGCCTGCAAGAAACATTAAGAAGTGAAATCAGAATGGATATTAGACAAATCAAATGCTTTAAACTGCACTTGACCAACCCTGTTTTGTCAGAAATACAGATTCTGGTACAAAAGTTTATACCGAGTACAGTTTACTGTGGTTGATTCAGAATTTGTAGCTCAATCGAGCTTGAGCTAAACCAGAACAGAACTACTGAGAAGCGTAAATGGAAAGGTCATTTCTTGGTTGGAAATTAGGATTCTCCTTTCCATTTTTAGAAAAGGGAGCTTGTGGAATTCAGGTGGGTACAACTACCAAAGTCAATGGGTTGGTTTACTAGTAGTTATCAAAGATAAAAAACTTACCCAAAGTACCAAATTTTCTTCACCAGATGGTCTTCTTGTTTCAATTGGCTTTCTACCTGTTATTAGCTCAAGCAACACTACTCCAAACGCGTAAACATCAGTCTTGCCAGATATCTTGCCGTGTTGGAAATACTCAGGAGCTAGATAACTGAAAGAAGTTTCCATATTGTTGTAAACTTTTAGATCCATAGGATTGATTTCATGACATTATAGGTGTTCAAGTGCAATACCCGAAAGTTCCTTTCACGGCCTTACAGAGGAAATGAACCGAAGGTGCAGCCGTCCAAGTCGCTAACCCAAAATCACATAACTGAAAGAAAAAGAAAAGGAATTGCATATTATACAGAACAATTACAGAATATACGGAACAAGCTTGAACTGATAAATGAACAAAGAGCCATCAGAGTCTCTTTACCTTTGGCTTTTTGGTTGAGGAAAGAAGAATGTTGGAGGGTTTGATGTCTCTATGGACAACACATTGATCAGTGCCGTTATGTAAATAAGCTATGGCATCTGCAACGCCTAAGGCGACCATGTACCTTGTTGACCAAGGCAAACACAAGGGCTTACCCTTCTTCTTCTTCTTGTCTAATTCATAAAACGAACAAAATCTTTGAATCTATGCACAGCTTTCAATCCAATTGAAAGGAGATATATTGAAGTGTAAATACCGTGTAAAAGACTTTCGAGGCTGCCACCGGAGACATACTTATACACCAAGAAAAGCCCTTGTTCTGGATCGATACAGAACCCTAGAAGAGGTACAATGTTTGGGTTGTGAAGAGAGCTTGCAATCATCAACTCTCTACAAAACGACTTTGGAGATTCTTTATCTTCTTTATCAAGTCTTTTGATAGCCAGAACTTTACCCCAAATCCCAATTCTACCCCTAAACACATAGCTGCAAGCTCCTCTTCCCAACACTCTCCCTAAACCAATTTCAACACAGAAGTAACAAAGTCTCAACTTTTACCCTGTTTAACATATCAATTTACTAGAAAGAAAACGACTTTGGAGGTTTAGGGTTATACCTTTTGAAAAATTGCTAGTGGCTGTTAGGATTTCACTGTAACTAAATCTGATCAGAGTATTGGCTACCGGAGAAATACTCTTCTCCAGTGAAAGAGCTATCGGACTATTCATCTCAACCGTTGATTCTTCTGTCTCATTCTCCTGATTTACAATCAGAACCGTCGCTGATCCTTCAGACACCGAAAAATTCCGACGGAAAGACGAAAGTGTCTCCCTTTTCATTTTGTCCAGCTCCACCTGCGAGCAAAGACTAAACCTAAATGAAGAGCGTACCGAATGTGGCTCTGCATGTGACTCTGAATCCATAAGCTTTGGCCCTGTCTCCGCCAAAAGCCAAGCTTTGTTGTGCTCATGAGAGCTTGTTCGAGAAAGAAAGAAACAATCAAAGATCATTTTTCCAAATGGGTTTTGATTTCTGATTCGTTGTCATGAAAATTTGTGTTTGTGTTTCGCTGATGAAACATAAAAATCCATTCTTTTCCAAAGAGATAGATTTGTAAAAGAAGAAGAAAAGGCAGAAAGAAAGTGACAAAAACACAATTCTCTTTGAATGTTTGAAAAGTAAAAAAAAAATGGTTTTTTCAAAAACTTTGCTTATAACATTTTTAGATTTATAAATCAAAGAACAAGTTGAAGAAGAAGAAAATTTAATTAAAAATCGTCAATGCATTGTTGGTGTGATGTTGAGCAAGAAAAAAAGCCAATGGAGGAAATAATTGTGAATCAATTAATTGTTTTTGAATAATTGTTAGGATAACAGTTGGGTGATATAATTATGTATAATTAATTATTTGAAACATGGTTAGATCGACTAATTCATATTCAATATATGAAGATTAGCTGGTAAAGTTGTTAAATGCCCAAAGAAGAGACAAGACTAGAGCTCATACCAGAAAATAGGTTTGGTTTGTATGAAAGAAAGAAAAGAAATGTTAATGTCTAACGTCTAGAAGATCATTAGAAAAAAAAAAAAAAAAGACAAAAAATTGTAAAGAAATAATTTGTTCATGTCTGTGGTTCTTTTTACTAGAGTTTAAGTAGATAGAGTTTAGGCTAAATCAAATTTTCTTATCCAAATGCTAATATATATCTACAATTGGAATAAATTGTTTTAATCATCCCTACTATATAAAAATAGAATTTTAACCCTTTTATATTAAAAGTTTAAAACTTCCTACGCTAGGTTGACAAGTATTGTTTATAAACTATTTAAGGGTTTCTTATTCATTTCTAATTAGAGTTTAATTTGGTCTTCCAATCTTTCTGAGATAATGATTTTATTTTTTGTTTAAATTAAGTTTGGTATTGTTTGCATGAATCGGTTATGGGTTAGACCGGTTTATATGATACCAACTTTGGATGAGATCGATTGTAGTTTGGGAAGCAATGTGTGATCAAGTTCAAAAAGTTTTATATGTTTCTAACTCAAAATCTGCCAATGAGTAGATTACTTCATGTTTCTTATTGTTAGTTCAAGAGACAAATGGACTCAAAAAAGATAACTATATTCATAGAAAACATTGGCTATATAAAGCCTTACACAATCAGAAAGTGAAACGAAACACAAACGTAAACGAAACAAAAGCGTACGAGTTATTTAACTCAACTATTAAACATAAAAACTTCAAGTCTCCACTAAGGCACCATCCACGATTTTCAGCATTGATTCACATAACATTAATGTATTCCCAACACTTATACACCACTTAATCTTTGCTCCGTTTCAAAATATAAGATATTCTAGATAAAAATACACATATTAAAAAACTTAAATTTTATCAAAATATTAATAGTCAGATACATTTAGTTTTGCATAAAACATCTTATAAATTGAAACAGAAGGAGTAGAATATTTGTAATGTTTCATGACATTCCAACTTAAATTCAATTATGTATGAAAGATTTGTTCATATCCTGATACATGCTTACTTCTGGCATTCATCTTTCAAATAACATTCAAAGCTTATATATATGCTTTATAAGATACACCAATAATTAGTGATAAATATATATATATATATATATATATATATATATATATATATAAATACACCAATAATTTTCATATCGACTTCTCAATTCTCTCTGATTGGCTTGGAAAATTTCAAGAACCAATTATGGGAATGCCATCATTACTGTTCATTTCTTATGAGAATGTCACTATCCAGAACTCTTTTAAAAAGACCATCACTTTTTTATGAAAAGTCCATCTTGTCCTATTTTCTTCATCTCTTTCATATATTTTTTCTTAACTATGATTTTTTAATTTTAATAATTTTTCTTAGGTTTAGGCTTCACAAGGAGTTTAGGATTTAATTTTGATAATTTCATATATTATTAAATGCATTGAATTTGAAGATTTTGGGAAAAAAAATCAAAAAATTTGGAGAAGAAGAAGATGAAATCAAAATAAATTTTAATATTTTCCTTTGGTTTAGGTTTCCTAGGAAATTTAGGGTGTAGTTTTGATAATTTCATATAGTATTAAATGTTTTGAATTTAAAATTTTTGAAGAATAAGCAAGAAAAAAAAAAAAAAAGAGAAAAAATAGATAAGGGTAAAATTGTCCAAAACTGCATAAAGTGATTGGTCTTTTTATAAGACCCTATCAAAAAGTCATAAAACACAAGTTTGACTAGAAAGAGATCATCTTTCTATAATAATCCCAAATTTCAAACATATCTTCTTATAAACCAAATCACAATATATAGTCTCTAATCAAAATATTTCAATTTGTATTTTAACAATTATCTTCTACTTCTCCTCCTTTCTACTCTTTTTTAACTTGCCTTTTCCTTTAGGATTTTCAAATCTATCTTCTTCTCTGCCTACTTATGATGTTTTTCTGCCAACTTTTCTCTCAAATGCTCTATGTGTCCTTCTACGAGCAAATGACTAAGAGCAAAAAAAATTTGTCCATTTTTGTTAAAGTAGAAAGTTATATTCCATTTATCAGCATAATTAACTACGATATGTTGGCCAAAATAAGATAATTTCTGACTTCTCATGAATTATGAGACAAGTTTTGAGGATTATTTTTTCTTTTTCTGGCTCTCAGATCAATGGAGTAAATGAGATTCGATTATACTTAGAGGTCATGAATACTTAGATAAATTACTCCTGAAATGTCATACATTGTTGTAATTTAGTTTCGAAGAACGTTTGGAACCGGATAGTGTACTACCACTTTCCCAAGTTTTTTGTGTTCACTACTCGGCCACCACCATTCAAAGAGACTTAAGAAGAGAACCTAAAGAAGAAATTATAGTGTGTAAGAGAGATACTGCGAGTGTGTGTGTGTGACGTAATAGTGCAAACGAATCTTAAATAGTCTTAAGGCAAATTTGTGGAGCCAAGAACTTGAAAACCAAAGATGTAAACACAATGGCCAATAATTCTTACACAATATATAGTTGCAAACTAATCTTGAGTATCATCTAAAATTCATTTTGCATAGTAAGTTCAATGAAATTGTTAATTATGTTAAGACCCTTTTACTTTTACACATTCATGCTGATTGCTAAAATGAATTTGGGCTTCTTAATTATTTGAGGCATAACAAAATCTATATCTCACAGATTCTTAGCCTTTGGGTTTGGTGGGCTTTGTTGTAATGTATCTTGTCGTTTTAAAAGGTTTCTAAACTAGATATGAATTATTCTGTACTACATGTTTTTTTCTTGAACAAAGTAATAGTATTAACTAATTAGGACGCAACAAAATAATTAATTTATAATATAATATATCTATATAGTTGTAAGATGTGATTGGAATTATAATATTGTTACTTCAAAAGTTCATAATAGGATTTATACAATTATATTATGGAGTATATTACTCATATGTGGACGTGTCGGCAAGAGAAATGAAAGTAAGAAGCAGCTTCCTCAAAAATAAAATGAATCATCGAAACAGAATTAAAATATATATATATATATAGATTTATATATGAAATCGAAACAAATGATATATAAATTAGAGAAAATACAAATGAGAATCAAAAAGACGTGTAGATTAGCGGAAAATACGGCGATGCTTTTGCTTTTATGTTTTTTGGCTTCTCTTAATTAATTATATATATTTTAGGGTTATAAAGTCTGAGTCCATTAATTTCACCTTACTGCCAGCTAACAATCCCGATGAATTACTCATAAATCTTTAATTACATTTCTTTCATTTTCTATAAATTTTTTTGTAAAAGATAATGATCTTATAAGAATTGAGATCCATACTTTGCCCCGACATCTAGATTTTTTTCAGTGACAATTTTTTAATTAATTCTTAATTTACAGTTTTGACCAAGTGTTTTTTTCCTATAGTGTTTATTTTTATATAAACAAATATATCATTTCTCCATGATAAATATCAGTGAAATTTTATACACTTATAATGGTTAAAATTTGGATTATTGCTATTTATGGTGTGAACACTACAGAAAATCTTTTATAATATTTTGTCATAAAACAAATATTTAATCACAAATTTTTACAAATTAATAAAGATTTATAAATATTTACAATATAAGTATTATAAATTTGTGTTCCTAGCTAATGAATAACAATTTCTTCACTAATCATTATGAAACATAATTTCAATAATTTATTCAAAAAATTATAAATTTGTAATAAATAAAAATTGTAACAAAATTCTTATATAAATAGGGATCACAAATTTGAAACTAATATTTTTAGTCATAATTTTTGTCATAACAACTCAACTGTTTTGTAGCGACCAAATATGATGAAATAGGTTACCAAGTAAGATATTATGTCCATAGTACTACAATCTTCTACCGCATTAGCAATTTTTAGAAGCACTAAATTTATTTAGTAGACTTTAATTCTTAGTTTTGGTTCATTGGAGTTCAACGAATTGAATTGAAAAGAAACTTGAAACTGAGTGGTTCTTACGTACCAAACCTTTTTTGTTGTAAATATTTTAATTCAAAATTGATTAGCCTAAATGTTATACATTATACTTATTTTATATTTTCAATAATTATATTTTTAAATTTAAAAGCTAAAAAAATGTTGTAAAACTTATTGGTTAGATAAGAATATCATAGATTTTCCTCACCAAAAAAGAAAGAATATCATAGATTTTAAGACACAAAAAAAAACTATGGTTTTGATTGGGATCAGTTTTTAGACTAGTTTCTACTTTTTTTTTTTGGCCAATCATGATTTTGCAAAAACAGTTTTTACGTTATATCTCATAATTCGATTTTTTGGTTTTTGGTTTCCCTGAAAACTAGAAAAAATTAGTTTTTAAAAAATCAATATTAATTTTTCTAAAAACCAAAAACCAACTTTTCTATTTTTTGAAAACAAAAACTAATTTAAAATCCAAAACCAAATCTAAAATTCAAAAACTAAAATCTAAAATCCAAAAACTAGTACATCTATTCATAATCTATAACTTCTTAAAACTTATATCTTACTATTGATTTTAAATTTACACCCAAAAAATATTTTAAATGATTGCAGTAGAACAAAGAAACTGGAGTCCATACACAAACTAAAATCACTACAAATTCTTTAATTGAGAGGTATACTCCCCCATAAAAACAAATATTAAGATATTGTTATCAATTTGTAATTTGTAAATAATTACTATATACAACTGTATATTCATAATAAAAATATCATAATACTTGTAACAAATGAATTAATAACAATTTCGTCACAAATTATTATATATAAAACATAACCATTGACATATTCAAAAAAACTAAGAATTTATAACTAATAAAATTACAAATTTGTAACAAACTTTTTAGTCTCAAATCTTTGTTAGAAAACTAAAAGATAATGGCTCGAAAATAACAAAAACAGTTGCAGTAATTTCGGTAGTTATAACCCTTTAACAAAAAAAATTCGGGAGTTATACATACGTTTTAGGCAAGCAACTTTAATATCGTTTTTCTAGTTAAGGTAAATGTAAATATAAAATATACTTTAGCTAGAATTCTATGTATTCATGACTTCGAAGCTTCAAACTGAATAAAAAATGTAGGTTTGATTTAATGCCAGCTTCTTTATTTATTTTCTCTAATCAGTTTATTAAAATTCAGTAAATTAAATAACTAAAAAAATCTAGAAAATACGTCACTAGCCTTAATAAAATATTAGACAAAACCACTTATATAAACCTTTATCATAACCTAACTACACAAAACCATTGTCTCTCTTTTCTTACCAATAGACAACCTTAACGCCACTTCTCATCAACAACAAACACAAATTTCTTACCAAAATCGAAACACTCATCAAACTTATAATTAGTGTCTTATGGCACTCGTTAATGACCATCCTAATGAGTCTACTTACATGGCAAACCAAAATTCATCCTCTTCTGAAGATCTCTCCTCTCAGGGATTGGATCAGCCAGAAGCAACTTATGCCGGAGGAGGAGGAGGTGGTTCGGCATCAAGCAGTAGCACCATGAATTCAGATCATCAACAAAATCAAGGGTTTATGTTTTACCCATCCGGTGAAGATCACAACTCTTTGATGGATTTCAATGGATCATCCTTTCTTAACTTCGATCATCACGACAGTTTTCCTCCTCCGGCCATAAGCTGCGGTGGTAGTAGCGGTGGCGCTGGCGGTTTTTCTTTCTTGGAGGGCAATAACATGAGTTACGGCTTCACAAATTGGAATCAACAACATATGGATATTATTAGCCCTAGATCCACTGAAACTCCTCAAGGTCATCATAAAGACTGGTTATATTCTGAATCTACTGTTGTAACCACAGGTTCTAGACTTGACTCTATGTCTCCTAAAGCCACTGGAATCAAACGTTCTCACACGGTAATTACAAACTTCATAAACTTTATTTTGTATTACATACATTATCAAAAGATCAATCACCCAAAGATGCTTATATATGTTGTCAATTTGAATTATGAATATATAGGGAGAGAGCACTCAACCTGCAAAGAAATCGAGTAACGGAAAGGCCAAACCTAAGCCAGCAACTTCTTCACCTAAAGATCCCCAAAGCCTAGCAGCCAAGGTTCGCTTTCTCGACATTTTTTTTGGTATCGAGTGGTAATTCGGTCCCACGAATATGAAAGCTTGTTGAGTACTTACATATTAACATCTGATAACATTAACATTTTCATTCATTACAATGATAATTTTTGATATGTTAACTCAAACTTTATCAATATGTTACTGTCTTCAGAATCGAAGAGAAAGGATAAGTGAACGTCTCAAGATATTGCAAGAACTTGTTCCCAATGGCACCAAGGTACATACAAACATATTCATATAAATACTAATTATAATAGATTTTTGAAAATTGATTACTCTGATAATTAAAGATATGTGTAATTTAATTCTTTCTAGGTTGATTTGGTGACGATGTTAGAGAAGGCTATAAGTTATGTGAAGTTTCTTCAAGTACAAGTGAAGGTATATTAGTTATGACATACATCCTTCAATATCTCTTTAAATACATATAATCATATGTTTAGTAAATTTAAAGTAACATAAATTGATATAATCTAATGTTTTTTAGGTACTTGCGACCGATGAATTTTGGCCAGCACAAGGAGGAAAAGCTCCAGATATTTCTCAAGTTAAAGACGCCATTGATGCAATCCTCTCATCATCACAACGAGACAAGAATTTGAATCAGATCACTAATTAATGAAGAGGCGTATCATTAATTACGTACGTTGTAATGATATCGGGGAAAACAATGATTCTCTCGATTAATTCAACGTAAGTTTTTAATATTCTGATCGAAAGATTATGTAAAAGTTAAATTATGTGAAAATCGACAAGTTCTTAATAACGAAGAGAAGACAAAAGAGATATTGAAATCAACGATGATCAGTCTGATTTTGGGTCGACAGGAGGATGGAATCTTTAACTATTGTAAATAAGTAATAATATACATAAATTTCTCTCTCTTTTTTTATATTACTAAGTATTTTGTATTTTTATAGTCAACGAAATACAGATCTTGTAATGGAATTTAACTCCATGAAATGAGTAATAAAATTCTGCACTTTTGGATTTTCCTTGAGATTTCAGTTTCACAGAATCTATTTGTTTTTGTCACCTTTCTCATCTATTTGAACAGTGCCTCAGGCTTTGTCACGTTCGAAAACATTCGTAGACTTACAAAAATAATGTTATTTGATAACAGTAAATTCTTTGGTAAGTCATTGGTAACTAGCGAAAGAGATTACATTGCTTAGTAACAAAACTAAAATTTAATTGAAAAAAATATCGGTTATTGATTCGGTTTTGGTATAAGTTTGGATTCGGTTCCGGTACATGTTTGGATTCGATTTTCTAGATACATAGATTTAGGACACATTCTGATATTTTGTCGGGTTCGGTTTATCTAATTCGGTATTTTGGTTATTTTAGTTTAAGACTTTATCAAATAATTTTATTTTTTTAGATAGTGTTTGGTTTGGTATAGATCGAGTTCGAGTTTGAGTATTTTTATATAAAAATTCAAAATTAAAAAATATTTAATAGAAAAACTCAAAAAAACTAAAATTTGGTTCTTAATATGGTTCAGATTCGGGTACGAGTTTGATTTTTTTGGGTACATAGATTTAAGATCCATTTGAGTATTTTTTGTCAAATTTGGTTTCTCTAATTCAGATCAATTTTGGTTCGGGTTTCGTGCCTCTAAAACAACATCTCAAAAACAATATTCCAAAATATTAACACGGATCTAACAACCTAAACAAACATAGTTTAAAATAACAATCAAAACAATCTCAATCCTGTGTTATAACGCTAGATATATATGTAAACGCTAGATATTCCAAATTTATAGATTCATATTCTGGGATTTAGTGATTGATTAACTTGTTAATGAAATTTTTTTTATCATTATTATTATACAGACTATTTTATTATTGGTTAAGTAATCTTTTAGAAAATAAATTGATGTTTTCATATAGAGAAAAATAAAAAATTATAAAATTTACATAGTTTTTTTAAAATTAGTTGCAAACTTAAACATAACTTAAAATTAAGTAAGTTGTGAAGAAAATTAGTGTAAAATTATAACCAAAAGTAACAACATTATTTACTTTGCAAATGATATTTTTAATTTTGTTTGCGTTATTATTCTTCCTTGTTCTTACTTTAGTTTTCAATACCCATAAAACCCTAAATATGATAGTATTCAAAAGTACTAAAAATATAGAAACAGACAAAAGTAGATAATTAACTCAACCCAAAAAAAGAAAATCTGAATTTGAATTAATATATAAGGCAAATTGATTAACTTGCAGAATATTCGTATCTTTATAATCAGTTGTAGGAGATACACATCAGCAGTTTTATATAAGAGATAAT
Source organism: Lepidium didymum (assembly GCA_963920545.1). Classification (NCBI taxonomy): domain Eukaryota; kingdom Viridiplantae; phylum Streptophyta; class Magnoliopsida; order Brassicales; family Brassicaceae; genus Lepidium; species Lepidium didymum. The sequence goes on from OY986987.1 coordinate 3,954,711, forward strand.
TATTCTCACAATAAGTTTATAATTATATTAATTGATTGGACGACATACCTAAGATCTCGATTAGAACAGCTGAGTTCATCATGTGTCGTTTGGGAAAGATTAGGGATACGTGTTCAATTAAATTATCTAAGATTATTTTTTATCAAAGCTATTATTTAAATGTAAGTCCAACATTATTATATTAATTAACTATATGATTAGCCACATGGATAATCCCACTTTAGGCGCTGTACTTGTATTTATGTACTTCCGAGCTCCATTTAAGTACATAAGACAAACGAATTTATTGAAACTTTGAAACATAAAAAAACTTTCTAATCCATTACATGATTTCATATATATCAATCCGATATATTACATAAGTTTTTTAAGAAAAGAGTTGCAGTATTATATTACATTTTGCAAATGATCTATATAGAAACAAACATTAACTAGCAATAATTACAAAAAAAAATTCAAAATATTTCTTGTTTTGTCCTATTTTTCTTCTTAGTTATTTTTTTCATTCTTCCAGAATAATAAATGAAGTCGAAGTGATATTTCACAAACCATTTTTAATATATATATATATATATATATATATATATGAAAATCTTGTCAAGAAACAAATGGTCTAGTTGGCTTGCCTCTGATCTAGTATACCACCAGGTAGTAAATTTGAATCCCACCAAACTTCCGTTGAAAAACTTTGGTTATGGATCAGACTTTGTCGATTTTTGACAAAATAAATATATATATATATATATATATATATATATATATATATATATATCTTAAAACATTTATCACTTAGAAATGGATGGAGTATTATTTACACTACTTAGTGATGATACCAATTAACTAGAAGGGAATATATTTGGCTCTTTAACAAACAAACAAAAATCGAATTAAACTTTTAAAAATGTAAAGAGCCTCCGCTTCTTTCATAATTTCTATAAAATAAAGGTACTTCTAATTGTAGTTATGCTCATCATCCAAAGTAATGTAGAATTACGTCAATTTAATGACGATCGTAGACGTCAAGAAACAGATGATTTAATTGGTTTGTGTCTAATTTAATTAGGTACTATGTAATGAGTTTAAATCACATCTAATTTTAGTTAGAAAACTTAGGTTATAGATTAGACTGTTGTCGATCTAATAGTTACTTGTTGACGGAAAAAAATTATGTTAGACATATGTCATGCTGAGTGTACTCTATGATTGTTGAAAATTTGAAGATATTACAAAACAAGCTTGATGCAGTTATTGAAGAGGACATTAAAATTATGTCATCCGGATTTGTGGGAGAGAAAACCGAGAAAAATGCACACTCGACAATATATAAGTGACCAAGTGGGAGCCGACAAGTTTCAAATTAGGACCGGTAACAAGATTTCGAGGTGAAATGTTGGAATGATTTATAAACTTATTTATCTCAACAATGTTATAAAAATCTGCATAAACGACTCAAAACTTGTTTACTAATCAATATTTTGTTTGAAACCAGTTGTTGAAATAGATGTTTAGAAATGATGTTTAAAACGGTTGTTTTGACTTAAAGAAAATTGTTTCTAAATAGATTTATTTATGAGTGTTTCGATGATATCATATGCATTTTGATTTTTATCTATAAACATGGACAATGAATATCATCTCATTTGCATTTTGATTTGTATGTGGTCTCTACTGTAGGTGATAAATCTACTAAACGCATGCACATTTGGACATCTAGAAATTGAATTTTTTTTTTCTACATTACACAGGAACTTGGTTAATGGACCGGCTAAAAACATGGACAATGAATATTGAATATTTAATGGTTATTGTGATCAATTTAGTTAAACCGAATAATTGAGAGGTAGCTAATGTTAACTAAAATCAAACCTCTATGAATAACCGAAGTCAAAACTCTATAAATAACTGCAAACATCTATTGAAACATTATATTATTGAGTGTTGTAAATCTTCTTTGATATGGACAGATCGTAAGTGAATGTTATAATGTTTTTTTTTTTATTGTCAACCTTACTCTTATCATTGGATCGACAAGACTCGATCCATAGCCAAACCCATATTCTAAAATCTCTCTTTTTTCTTCCCTTTGCATCAAGGAGGAATCGAACTCTGGTGCTTGAGAAATGCTAAAGTGACCACAACTATTGGGCCACACGTCTTCGGCAATGTTATAATGTTATTACATTTAGAAGGATAGTCATTTTGTATTATTCAGATATTATTTTGATAATAATAATTATATTTTTTATTATTAATGTAAAAGAATATGTTATTGTATAATTTCTAAAATAGTTATTTAAATAAAATTCTACTTACTAACTTCTATATATTTAGACTATTTAATAGTTACCAATTAATCTTAATTTTTAAATAGTCTTCATTATAAACTTTTTGCTAACCGATAATCATTATCTCTAACCGCCGGTTTTCAAACAACATTAGTTAGGGTTTAGGTATATATGTTATGATGTTTTTTGTAATTTTTTTGGAGAATTTTTTGTTTTGTTGATTTATAATTTCTATATGAAAAAGTAGCTTTTTAATAAATTCTTTTTTTACATATATCTGACTTGGTATTTAAATCAGTTTTTATAAATGGCAAATTGGCAATCATTGTACTCGTGGTCCATATCATTTAGAAGGTGGATACCGTAAAAGCTGCTAGACTTTAGTGGTAAACTAATTTAGTTTCGTTAAAAAGGATAGTTGTTTAATAACAAAAGAGAAAACTTAATTTATTTTCTAGAGTTTGAGATTGTTGACTCCGGCCATAATATCGTACTAATAGTTTGATACATAATGATATGCTTAAAATAATTCAATTATTAAGTAATGATTTTATAAGAATCTAATTACGTCATCATTTGATCAATATTGAGGATATACCTTTGAGAATTCTCTTATATAATAGTTAATAATTCCTTTATTTATTATTTGGATGTCTCCATAATTAAGAACATGGAATTTCAAAAAAGTGTCATAAATGCCAAGCCACTTCAGCGTACAGTTTTACTTAAATTGTTTACTTGATAATTAGTTGTATTATTATATAAATACGTTACTCCATAATATCGTTTAAAAAAATTTATGACGAAGTATCTCAATATTTGATTGTAATATGACAAGCTATGTTGTCATGACAGTTGTCCCCATGAATGATTTTGTTAGCCATTGAGTAGTTGATTAGATACAAGTGTTGCATTTTTTTTCATACCAAAAAAAAAGTGTTGCATTTTGCTAGAAATATAAACAGTCGAGTTACTCTCAGTCTGGTGGTTAGGATGATTCAACTAATAATTTGACATCATAGTTTCGATTCTTACCCGCTGCATTATAGTAGCTTAAAAAAAATATTATAGGAATGAACTTTAGGCTATGAATTGGGTCTTATCGATCTAATTGTTGAAAAAAATAAAATAAACACACTCTATAAACTTTGTGGAAAGAAATTAATTTATGTTATAATTTAAAATTTTATTGAAGCCTCTTTGAATATGTTGTTAGGAACCATGGGCAAAAAATATTAGTTTGGACTCCATCAATGAAATATATATAATAGTATATAGCAAGAAAGATAGTGTCATCTCTTTAATTCATCTTGAACAATTTCTGTGTATATATAAAAATAAATTTTTATGCACTGTTTTATAAACTCTCGATTTTTGGAGTGACTTTTACAAAAATATATAATAATATTTTGTTGACAAAAATATATAGCAACGAAATTTACCGTTAGTTTTTTCTTTTTCTACGTCAATGAATAATTATTTTGTTTAATTGTTTTCTATTTAAAACGGTATATTCCAAATAAATAATTTGTTTCAATAAATCTTGTTTATTGGTTGATTGAATTACCTGGCTATTTTTAAGATATAGTAGTTATATATATATATATATATTATTTTTTTGTCAACAATTGGATCGATAAGACCCGATCTATAACCTAAACATCACCCCTATAATCCTTTTTTAAGGTATCATAATACAGCATGTAGGAATCGAACTCTGGTGCCAAGTCATTAGTTGGATCATCATAACCACCAGATTGAGAGCAACTCGGCTATTCATTTCATTTTAATTTATAATTTTTATGTCAACTATTTAATTGATAAAATTCAATTCAGAATCTAAATTTTAACCTTATCATACTGGATTATGCATCTTTTTAAAATTGAATTATGAGAAAATTATAGAAATGGAGATTAGTGTCAACCAAATTAAGTTTCCCAAGAAATTTTTATTTCTAAAAGATGAGAAAATGGTGGTGATTAGTATATAACACTAATTAAGATAAGAAATAATTACTAAAACACGAATAACTAATGGATATTTTTCATTGAGGGAAATTAAATAAAGAGAGAAATTCACATGGTAATTCGAACCGGATATTTAGTACTATAATTATATGAGCAGAATTTAAAACTGTAAACTCTCCAAGTCGTATCCTACATATCGAATCACATACAATGTGTTATTAAGAGAATGGCAGGCTGGATTTTGTTATCATAAAGTATTAATTACTTACTTAATCATTAATTATTAATGATTAATAATACAAAGAAGATGAGAGAATCCACGTGCACACAGACTTGAGAGATTATTACATCCTCAGTTTTTTTTTTCCTTCCTTTTTCTAATCGCAGTTTTGTTTGTCATTATCTTTGTTTTAGCTCCTAATTCGTTTGTTGTTTTATGAATCCAATACCAGAAGCTTTATTTTATCAGCTTGATGTGGATAAACACATTTTTCGACTAATTTAAACACGTCAGCTGATTGAGTAATTGTATATAGATTCAAAATTTAAGTTCTAGGGAAAATAACCAATTACACAATAATTTTTTTTTTGGTTGATAAAACACACAATAATTCAATTTTATAAAATAGATATAATATGATTAGATGGTATATATGTATAGCACCGTAATTTTTTGGGGTCAAAATAGGATTTATCAGGAAGTGATTTTCAATACAGTGTGAGTTAGTTTATATTTGTATACGTCTTTATTGATAATTTAGTTGTAGATATATTTGTTGATTAATGAAATTATAATTTGTTTTGATAAATATACTCTAGATCAGCAATTAGAAAATAACAATTACAAAAGAAAAACCATGTTATCAAAAGACATATAGATCCAAAGCATAAAGCCATTTTTCTTTCTCTTAATGAAAACTAATTAAGAGGGGACCATTATGAATAATTAGTATCGTTTCAAGTGCACAAATTTAGATTAACACATGGCTAATCACTCAATCATAATGTATGTTAATAATCTTGATTAATATGGTTATGGTCCAACTATTTTGATTTCTTTTTGGACTTATTGTCGTTAAGATCATAATTTCATTTCTCAATCTATTAAAATAGAAAGATGCTCCGATTAACTGCAATTGATTTTTTTTTGAAAATAAAACATTCACTAAATTTAATGAGATAGTTCAACTTACATATATAATTTTAGACAATTCATATTGGTTACTCAAGTTGACCTTCTAAGTCACTCTTTCTATCAATAGAATATGTTGGAAATCCACCACTTGGTTAATCAAGTTAATATTAAAGTAGAGGTTTCCATAATTAGTCTCTCAATAATTAAAACTCTATCTTTACAAATCTGCACTTAGAAAGAACTTTAGAATGTTATATAATTTTTCTTAATATTACTACAAATATATTAAGATTAGAGTTACTTAGCATATCACGAATTAGAAATTAGTGCATTTTTAATGCAATATTTACTAAATACGTTTATCTTGCCGAAGACAGATGGCTCAGTGGTAGTGGTCACTTTACAAATTCTTATACACCAAGGTTCGATTCTTCCCTAATGCTAGGAGAAGAAAAAAAAAGATTTTAAGATATGGGGTTTGGCTATAGATTGGATCTTGTTGTTCCAATTATAAGAGTAAGATTGAAAAAAAACGTTTATCCTTGTATAAAAAATTATATTATTCTTTATCTTTTTTATTTATTCTGGAATGTTGAGTAATTCTCCAAATCATTTTTGACATATTTATTTGATCTCTAAAATGAATTTGTACATATTAAACTTAAGAAATTGCCATACAGAGTATTTAATAGTGCTCTTGTTTTATATTCTTCTCTGGTTTGACATCTAAATTTGATGTCCCAATGTAATAGTTTTAGTTTGGCATCTTCTAATTATTATTAAACAAAAAATAAAAAGAGAGACTAACCTAAGAAAGGATGATAAAGACCGGAATGCATAATATTTCATAATATTAATTTCCAATTATGAATATAAGAATAAAGGAAAATAACCGAAATTAGGTATAACCTAAAAGAGAACGTGGCTAGCAAAAAGAAAGAGAGACATGTGGTTTGTCATTTTGTGGCATAATAACACAAAATCTCTCTCACAACTTTCTTTTATTTAATAGTTTGAGTAGACTCTATACTTATTTTTATTAGATGGATTATGGATTAGTCGTGCCCCGATCAAAACCAAGTTGTACCTATATACAATAAGTTATAATATATCATAGTTTGTCCATCCCAAAATAGTAAAACAAAGCGTGTCTAATTAAGATACAATTCGTTTAAGAGCATTAGTGTTAAATTTGACTAATTAAGAAGCGGTCGTAGAATAATTATTAGTTTGTGCTTCTTCTTTTTTTGAGACTAGAATGCAGCTAAGTTACAATTATGTGACGTTAGTAGACTTCGAATAGAACAAATTTTTACTTTGTATAAATGTTTTTTTTTGTAAAAGACTTTGTATAAATGTTTATATAACAAGAACTACGTGATGATTCCCATGCATAGATATATATATATATATATATATATATATATTCATTGTCAACCAATTATTTATATTTTAAATATGGGTGTAAATTTATGTGCATATGCATTCCCATATATTAACAAACACCTCATGAATATTTCTATTTTCTTATAAGAAAAAAAAAGGAAATATAATTAATTTATGAGAGAATCAAGAAAGTACACATTAAGAAGAAATCATAACGGTGTGAAACATGCATGCATGCATGTGGCCAATCCATGGGTGAAATTTTATTTGCTTACTTTTCGCCAATCTATACATGTGAGGATTCGAATGATACATATAATATATTAATATATATGTTTTAATATACATAATATAATATATATATATATATGTATTATGTATATATGTGTATGAATAATTCCCTTGAAGAGAGGGATCTACGTCGAAGAGGGATAAATAAACACATAAAAGATCAAATGCATGTATGTGTTAATAAAAAAAACTATATATATACATAAAATTTATGTGTAAATGCATAACACGATTCCATAGAATGAGAGCTAAATCTAAATCAATGGGAGATTATCTTGATAGAAGTTGCTAAGAACAAATAAAACCAAAAACAAAAAATGTTGCTAACAATTTTTTCATGGGTTTTTTTTAATACAAATAATTTATAAGAGAATTAAGAAATTAAGTAGACATTAATATAAAGAAAAGGGACATAACAGTGTGAAACATGCATGCACAATATCTTAGAGGAGATAACATTTGATTACTTTAGCCTTAATTTAGAAATCTATACATGTGTCTTAATTTTAGAATTTCCAAGTACTAGCTTTCTGATGCGAATGTACTTTCCCTACATTAATCATATAAAGCATGTGCGTTTTAATTTATCTAATATTTTACTATGAATTTTAGATACTTTGTTTTTGTATGTCTAAGCTTTACATAAGGGATTTGTAGTTTGAGTGCATCTGGTCCATATTTATTTAACTAGAATGAAAATTTATGACTACTATATTGTAAAAATGGATCTGTAAATGAGAGTTTTTTTTTAATTATGTAAAATCAAGATACGTGAATAACTGAATTTTTTCAGATTAAAAATTTAAGAATATATCTTTCAGATAATAAATAAATATTATATATATATACACACACAAGAAGTCGTAGCCTAATTAGTTTTAAAGTCGTTCATGTGAATTTTTTTTTGGATCAATAGCCAAATTCCTATATAATTTAGATAGTGGAATTCAATCTCTAAATATACAAGTGCGTCAACTTTTAGTAGATTTATTATCTACCACTAAACTAAAAGTTTAACAGTGTTCACGTTAAATATTAGTGATCCTTTTTATTTTAGTTATCGTAATAAAAAAAATTATATCGTAATAGAACTTTATTGGGCCTTTCATTCTCAATGTTCAATTTGTCTATCTAGATAAATTAACAAAACATTAAGCGCCCACTAGTTTCATACATTTGGGATTGGGACAAGTTTATCCCAATAAAAATGCATTGTCATTTGGGATTGTTCGTTTAGTGACGTGTAACTCCAGCACTTTGTGACACTACGCGCAAGAAAAAGTTTGGGCCAAAATAAACCCAATAGGGAAAAACTCCAAGTCAAGCCCTAAACAATAACATATATATAGTTACATTATGGTTACACATGACATTAGCTCGAGAGATATTGTTTTAGGGTTAAAGAGAGTGTAGCTTCTTGAACATTGATAATCTCTGTGAACTGTGTAATATTCTTCGATTTCTTAGTAGATTTTGGGAGCAAGTATCTCCCACGAAAAACATTCATAACTATTCAGAGAACTCGTTAAATTTAGGTGTTATTTGTCTTACAAAACACATAACTTAGCACACAAAAAATAAGCCGGAATAAATCAAAAGATTCAACACTTTCAAAACCTCAAAAATAGCATCAAATTTTTAACATTCAGACCAAAAAAACTTAGATTGTCGATAATGTCCAATCCATGTTAGTTATCTTTTGTGAGCAAGTCATCATCTCATTTTACACTTTATCTATGCTAATTAATAATTGATAAGCTAACGTGTCACATGTGACACATTAATTTAGTTTATGATCGAATCATGTTAATTTTACATGATATTGGTTCTGACGCAATTTTCGACATTCATGATCAGACAATTAATAGCCAAAGGTTCGTAATGATTCTCATATAAAACCCCACAACTAGATCGTAAGCCCAAGTCCACGTTCGAATATCAATCCAAATCTCACATCGAAAATTTAAATAAAGAGTGTCTAATATATTAGTCAAGAGAAACTCCAATTAGTATGAAGTATTTTGGGAATGAGTCCAATAAGGAAAACCTTGAGGGTTTTGCCAATTGAGCTCAAAAAAGACAATATCATACTAATTGAGAGTTTAGATGGGCTTCCAAAGCCCTATAATTGGTATTAGAGTTCATGGTTCAAAGTGGAGGACCTAGAGAAGTGAGTGTTGATTGGAGGTTCAGTGTGGGAAGAATTCTCAATATAAGCTCGCGATTCATAGGAGGCAAGTAGCTTGTGTCGAAAGTCTACCTAACTTAGAGGAAAGTTAGGTGGCGGGTTTCGTTAAGTGATTACGGTAGCACAAGAGGGGTGTCAAGATGTTTGACTTGAGGGGAGGTCACAAGATGTTGTGGTCCTTGGTTTGAGGGGAGGAATGTTGGGATATCAATCCAAATCTCACATTAAAAGTTTAGACAATGAGTGTTTAATATATTTTTCAAGAGAAACTCTAATTAGTATGAGGCATTGAGGGTTTTGCCAATTAAACTCCTTCCCAAAAAGCCTCATACTAATGTGAGTTTCTCTTGACTAATATATTAGAAACTCTCTAAAATTAAACATTGTCTCTCAAAGTCTTAATGGAACAACTTTCCAAATGCTCTTATTTATAGAACTAGGCTAACTCGCTATTCTACTAAGATTTAATTTACATAAATCTTATCATTTTATTTGATCTTATTTTGTAGAAGCTAACTCATTCTAGAAATTAGATATTCACTCAAAAATGATAATTTCTTTAATCCGATATCAATCATAGATTAGATATTCATGGTCAACTATAATTCATCATGAATCAAAAATTGCCTAGTATCAATATGGATCCAAATAATCAAGAATCCAGCTCGGTCATCAATAACTTGATCATGACCAAGTGAATATTCACAATCTCAATCCAACCCATGTGATTGTCCCCAATACTATCATGCTCGATCGGTCCATACTCTAGCATGAACAGTCAAAATTTGCTTTGTGGGTTCATCGTGACATTTATATGTATTTTTATTTTTGCATAGTCGTTTATATATATCAAATATGACTAAATAATTTGTATATAGATACACATAGAGAGCATGTGATAGTCTAAATCTAGTGGGAGAGTGGTGCACTTAAAGCACTCTAAAAACCAAATGTATCTTTCTTTTTTCTAATTTGGCTTAAAGAGAATATTGATTTTTCCACTTCCACCTATAAGAAGACTAAGATACAAAATAAATGACAAATAATCATCTAAATTTTCCTCCTAAATGTTAATATACATCATATAAATTTATTTTAGTAATTCTTTCTATAACTAATTGTACGAATGTTTGAGTTGAGAAGTAAATATTATGAAGTATGAACATTGCTATAATTCGAATATATTAAGTTATTTTGTTTATTAGTCTATGTGATTTATGTTATTGTAATTTGAAAACTTTTAATATACAATTTGATTTTTTGCATATGTTTTTTTTTATTATGGGAGAGCATCCTGATAAATACGATATCAAAGCTATAAAAATAAAAGTTATGCGACTAAAAAAATAGATTAGAGAAAATCATATAATTTTTTTTTTATTATGAGGGTAATCCGAGCGAACCCGACAAATTCCTCGGATATAAAAGTTCGTCAGACACTAATATACCATTTTAATCATCTATACTTAAAAGAACTGAAACCTCCGACACCATATTAGTAGGGATCTCGCATCATCCAAACAAGTGTAGAGCGGATAACCCAGAAGCAGTGCTACAAGTTTCAAACGGAAATCGAACCCGAACCTCTGCGAGTTTACGCCCTGAGACCTAGGCTGTCATTCATCTACCCAACCACCACTCACTACAAGAAAACACGCAGTTTGTGACTGAAAAGTGTGACTGAAAAATCAGTCACAAAATGGTGATACTAATTTGAGACTGAATTGGGACTGAAGTGCGACTGAAAAAATCAGTCGCACTTCAGTCCCAAATATGATACTGTAAATTTCAGTCTTACATCAGTCGCAAAAGTGTGACTTTTTTGAGACTGATTTGCGACTGAATCATAAAGTCGCAGATCAGTCACAAAATTTGAGACTGATCTGCGACAGAATTTAAACAAATGGTATCAGTCCCTAATCAGTCTCAGATTTTGTGACTGAAGTGTGACTGATTATTATATAGATCGGTTTTTTCCAACATAGTCAAATATAATTATTTCAAAACTGCAATTTACATTGTTACATGATGTTTACACATCATACTATCCATTTAGGAATGATTAAAATTGACGTTTTATCGATTTATATGAAATCACATTGACGTTTATGTAATTGTACTTCTTAAACGATATTACATTATACTTCCATTTCTTCTTCGAACATAAAAATATTCTATTATCGTTTGTATATATTGTTTAAACTATGTTTGTTGTTTTATTCATTAACATTAACACTTTGAAATGATTATAATTTCATAAATTTTGGCAACCCGCAAATTTCCGGGGGAAATTTCTAAAACCAAACAAAAAACAAATAGATAATATATATTATTGTCCGTAAGTCATTACCGAAATAGTCTACTAGCCCAGTGGTTACTGGACAACAACAAAAACATGTATCACTCGAGGTCACGGGTTCGAGTCTCGGGTCCATTTTTTTCAAACTAATTAAAATTGAGATTGATTAGGGACTAATAGCATATTTTGCAATTCAGTCGCAGATCAGTCACAAAATTTGAGACTAATCTGCGACTGAAACAATTTAGGGTTTAGGGATTCGAAAAATTTAAAAATTTTAAATAAAAAATTTAAATTTTTAAAAAAAAATAAAAAATTTTAAATTTTTAAAAAAAATTAAAAAAATTTCGGAAGATTTAAAAAATTCAAATTCAGTCGCAGATCAGTCACAAATTTTGTGACTGATATGCGACTGAATTTGAACAAATGGTATCAGTCCCTAATCAGTCTCAGATTTTGTGACTGAAGTGTGACTGATTATTATATAGATTGGTTTTTTCCAACATAGTCGAATAGAATTATTCCAAAACTGCAATTTACATTGTTACATGATGTTTACACATCATACTATCCATTTAGGAATGATTAAAATTGACGTTTTATCGATTTATATGAAATCACATTGACGTTTATGTAATTGTACTTCTTAAACGATATTACATTATACTTCCATTTCTTCTTCGAACATAAAAATATTCTATTATCGTTTGTATATATTGTTTAAACTATGTTTGTTGTTTTATTCATTAACATTAACACTTTGAAATGATTATAATTTCATAAATTTTGGTAACCCGCAAATTTCCGGGAGAAATTTCTAAAATCGAACAAAAAACAAATATATAATATATATCATTGCCCGTTAGTAATTACCGAAGTAGTCTACTAGCCCAGTGGTTACTGGACAACAACGAAAACATGTATCACTCGAGGTCACGGGTTCGAGTCCCGGGTCAGGATTTCTTCCAATTTATTTAAACTGAGACTAAAAATCAGTCTCAGTTTAGTCACTAATTTTGGCTCCATTTTTTTCCGAAACCATTCAAGTTTCGCGGACAATTTTTCCCAAAAAAAACAGCGACTGATTTGTGACTCTACTACTTTAGCGACTGAACTGAGACTGATTTTTCAGTCTCAGTTTAATTACATTATACCACAACATTTCTTCTTCCTCGCGACTCCACGGGTTTCTTCTCTCAATTTCTCCGATTTTGGCGGATTTCCTCTCCATTTTTTCTCTAGTTTTCAACAAATCAAACCCAATTTCATGTCTCAATCGGGTAGATCTCGATTAGGGAGAGGAGGAGGAAGATCCGGGAGAAGTTTTCAAGCAAGTGGTGAGCCTTCCTCTTCTCCGGTGACTCCGATGAGTACGGCGGCGCGACTTCCGGTGGTCCGACCTCACGGCGTTGGCTCCTCCAGTTATCCACCACAACCCAATTTCGATTTATGCCATGAGGATTCTCCAAATCTTCAACACTTTGATGACGGATTTTCTTCTCAACAAGAGAATCAATCGGCTCAATTCACTCTCGAAGACCTCCTAGCGGATGAAGATAGAGCAAGGGATCTTCCTAAGTTGGATCCGTTTCTAACCGACGGAACCATATGGTATAATTTTTGTTCTTCAATTTTCTTCAATTTTATTGCAAATATTGATTAAATTAGTATTAATTTGGTTGGATTAGGTTGATAGAATTTATATTTGGTAGATTAGGAATTTTTATGGATATAAAGGAAGTTTTAGGAATTTTTTATGCATTTTATGAATTTATAATCTATTTATTATGAATTAATAAGAAGGTTTAAAATCTTGTAATGAATGTTTAGAATTATAAATGTGTTTTCTTAATTGTTTATATAATTTTAAGAATATTCATAAATTTGTTTGCAATTTTAATAGGTTTATATGATTTTTTAAAGTTTTTAAGAATTTTTCTAAATATTTATGAATTTTAATAAGTATTTTACAAATTTTTATAAGTTGTTTAATTTTTTTAAATTTTTTTTATGATTTTAAATAAGATTTTATGATTTTTGAAATTTTTTTATGATTTGTGAAAAGTTTTTATGATTTTTAAAAAGTTTTTCAATTATGTAATTATTTTTCTTCGATTTGTTATTTCAGGTTCGACCGAGACCGAGAGAGCCAAATATCGAGACATATCTCGAAGATCATCAGGGGCGGGTATGATGGCGTATATCTGAGTTGGACCAAAACTCCGCCACATGTGCGCGATCAGTTTTACTTTTATGCCTCCTCCTCCTGCTCCTCCTTCATAGCACGATGGTTCGGGATCTTCTTCTGCAACCCAACCTACTGACGACTTCCCCAACCAACATTGATTATCTTTATGTTGTATTTTAGCTTAAATATTTTATGTTTTTAGATTTGGGATTCAAAACAATTAGGTTTTGGTAATATATATTTTATTTAAATTTTTAATTTAAATAAATATTTAAAATTAAATTTACATTTTAGGAAAAATCATTAATGAAATAAAAAATTTTAAAATAAAAAATAAAAATGTGTGACTGATTTGCGACTGAATTTAGGGACTGATTTGTGACTGATTTTAAGACTGATCTGCGACTGAATAATTGTGACTGATCTGCTACTGATATTTGAGACTGATCTGCGACTGAATTTTAGAGTCTCTAATCAGTCGCAAATAGTGTGACTGAACTGCGACCGATTTTAACAACGACTAAGGCTTTGCGACTAATTGTGCAGTCTCAAATGACATGTTTTTTTGTAGTGACTGCTGGGTTAGGAAAATATTTGTATATATTTTCTCTTCTTAGGATTTGAACCTAGAACATCCACTATACTAAACATATATGAAAGCCACTAGACTACAAGCCTTTCGGTAAAATCATATAATTAAATAGTTAAATATTCACTTTTACTTTTACAACCAAGAAGAAGTATTCCAATTAGTTTGTCCATAATCTAGTTTGGCATCATGTAGTGAATTCGAATACCAATCAGCTCTAGTTAAAAAAAATTTGGCTATGGATTGAGTCTTGTCGATCTAATTATTGTTAACAATAAAAAAATTCACTTTTATAGTTTTTCGATAAAATTCAATTCTATGTAATCACTTAATTTTACATGATAGGATTTTACATATGTTCAAAGATGATAAAATTTAGTTCTTATGTAATGTAAGTTTTTTTTTTGTCAATACTGGGTTACAACTGACTGGCCCATTAGCCAAATTCCTATATAATGTAGACGGTGAAACTCGATCCCTGGTTGTACAAGTGCGCATATCTTAATGGACTTACTATCTGCCATTAGACTAAATGCCACTTGCAAAATATTTTGTCTTAAAAGCAAAACTTAATTTATAACTATTACATACTTTATATTTTTACTATTAGGAATATAGTTGAAACATCATTTTCTTACCATAACACTTTCTTTTTATTGAGTCCAAACTGATTCATCATTTCTTATTACTCCAAACAAATTTTCACTATTAACTTCTTTTTTTTTTTTTTTTGATAAGTTTAACAACCCATAATAATTATTGGCCAACAAAGCAAGTAATCATACGCTCTTATGTCTAGTGGACTGCCAAAAAATGTTGCCTTTTGCTACTAAGAGCAATTTCGTTTTTAGATATTTTTTCTTGAAATTATGTGAAATGAGACTTTATCTTTTTGAGATTTTTGTTTTTTTTTCCAAAAAAAAATGATTGCATATATAAAGATCGTTGATTATTAGGTTATTGGTAGGGTAGGCACCCAACTATGTCCATTAACTCCTTTAAAAAATTTCTATCTTAAAAAGTAATGAAAAGACTAATTAACGAAAAGTGAAACAAATAGTTCTAATTAGATCTAGTTGCTAATAAAAGATTTATATCCACATATGATATGAGCCCTACCATAATATATTTATATGAAAATATAATTAAAATGGTTCTTAAAAATAAGAAGAAGAAGAGAATTTGTTGTCTAAAATTAAAGATCATTTTCCACTTCTGCTCCATAAAACAGGAAGCTCACTTCCACCTTCTCCGGCAAAACTCACCTGCTTCTGCACATTTTTAATTTATTACAATTAATTTCTTTTGACTCTAAATTAAGTCACAAAAAAAGATAAAATAATATATGATTAACCACAAACCGACATATCATTTATATGATCAATAAGATCTTCATCATTGCTATAATTATATGATACTCTTACAAATATATATTACATGAATAAGCATACCATTTGGATATAAAAGTATTTATATAAGAACATATTTCAAAAGATGTGAACACAATTATGTGTTCTTTTTGTTTGGCAAAATAAGTCAATTCCTGCCTTCGATAAATATGTTGACCTTTTTTTTTACCTCACAAATAAATGTTTTGACTAAGTTATAAAAACAATTAAATTTTGTTTCTTGTCTTCTACATTAATATAGGAACTCTAACCCAATACACAAATTAAACAGTTTGCTTAATCTTCGGAGATAATATTTAATTTTCCGGAAGAGAAAGTTGACATTCTGTTATAATAATATTTTTATATAAATATATTTATTAGGAAATATAACTATAGCAATGTATAGATATAATTCTTTTTAAAACCGGTTTTGAATTTAGGACCCTAACCGGATTTTCCACGACCATGACTAAAAAAATCAACCGGTTTAATGACTGATTCCGGTTTGGTTGCCAAATAAATTCTAATATTAAATTAAGTTGAATTTGTCTGCTTAAATTTTCAGGTCAAAGAACAAATAAACGCGGTAAAATAGTTTGACAAAAAATACGAAATTACCTCACGCGGCTTAATTTCCCCACTTCCAAGTTTTCGGCGTCCGTCACCGCCGCCATTTCTGCCGCCAATCTTACCGGAATTATTCTCCATATAGATACCTAAAATCTTCTCAGCGATCTCTGAAGCATTGGCACTCTCATCCATCAGCTTCGTAATCTGAGAACGAGGCAATCTCAGCCTCACACTAGTCTGACCAGGCCCAAGCCCAGGCCCAAATCCATCTCCACCGTTAGATCTTCCGATCATGACGTCAGAAACCGTTCTTCGAGATAACATCAGCATTTCTAACCTCTCCTTCGCGCCAACGTGAATACCAGACCTAACTCTCCGGTAAGGAAGCTTATTCTCCTTATCAACCGCCGTAGTCTCCGGTGGAAGCTTCGGAAGCTCGACGAGAAAATAAGTTCGTTTCGGTTTTAAGATCTGGTTAGGTTCAAGCGGTTTGGCGCGAACTCCGAAGTGTTTTACGGCTTCGGAATCTAACAAAACGTAACCAGGATAATCCGCTGCGACTTCTCTCGCCGTTGCCGGAGTTTTTATTCGAAAAATCTCGCCGTCAATTTTCATCACTTTTGCTCTCTTTCGCTTCATAGTTATGCTGTTTCCCATTTTCTTCTTTTTTTTATTAATGTGAAATGTTATAAAGCAATTGTGTACACTATTTATATAGATTAGGGAGGTTAGGTTGAAATTATTATTTTACGAATTTTAGTGTGTGTGAAGCTGTGAAAAATTTAAGAGATTCTTGTTATTATAAATTAAAGTCGTTAACGTTGAAAATTTTGTTCGTTATGTTTGAAAAGAATAAACTAGAATATGTCGGTCTATAGCAAATTTACATTTAAATATATTTCTTATAAAATTTTAGCACAAACTTTTTTCCTATGGGGTAGTTTTTTTTTGTTTTTCACTGAAGATAACTTTCAACTCATCAAAATAGAAAATGTAAAATACTAACACATTGTTCATCTACTAAAGCTAGTGAAAAACGAAATATCCTAGAAACATAGCCAAAAAAAAAAACCTTTTAAAATACTAATAAACTAGAACATCAATAGATTAAAACTCGAAGAAAGACACCTGCAACAAAGATCAAGACCACCGCGAAGCAAGACGAATCCCAAGTCGAAGACAAAACCTCCTATGATAAATAAGTGCATCTTACAAATGAGCGTCAAGGCTACTAATCCAGCAAGATAGAATCTCACTAATTTTCTAGATATGGCAAAGTCGAAGAAACATTCGACCATTTGACGCCAAGTAGAGCCCATGAACAAACTAGACCACAATCAAGTCTTAATGATGCTGACAAAAAACAAACCTAACTCAACTCGAAAGAAATCAAACTCGATTGAATCTAGTAACATATTGAACCCGAGGAAGAAAAACTAAAACAATCAACCTACAGAATCTAAAACAAGACTTTAATCCATAATATCCTAGCTCATGACCGAACTCTAACCTTAACAAGGGCCAAAGAGTAAGTCAAACTTAAGATCTAACTATATAACTATGATAAAGAGTCTAAAAGGAAAAACAAATCGAGTACTCAAGAATTGAGGAGCACAATCCGGAAAAATCAAAAGCTCCGACCAAAGCAATCGACGGCGAAGCTCAGAGGACCATCATGGTGGCTGATGAGCACTAGGACTCTCGCTGGGAAAAATCTTTTCACCTGACATCCAAAACCACAGGTAGAAACAACAACCTCAGCGCACGACGACCACCAGCGAGGCTTCAACATGACTGCTACCCGGACAAGAGCTCCGACAATACTCTGGCAAACCTTCCCCAAATAGATTTGAGTTTGATTTGAACCTTTTCTGAACTCCGGCTAGACTAGGTAGAAACAACGACAAGTGGAGAGTAGAAGATACATCGTCGGAGCTAAGGGAGGCTCCAACCGTCGGCCACCACTCCCAAAACAAAAATCAACGGTGGAGGCTAAGCTAGGGTTAGAGCAGAAAATCGTTATTTCTCTCTAAAGTTTTAGAAAAAAATTAACGCAACCTCCTCTTCTTATGGGGTAGTCTTATTAAAAAGAAATAAAGTAGCTATGATACTTAATACAAAATGACTGTAACTACCCCTCCTGCTTTGCGGTTGAATGTTGAATCATGAATGTTGTTAAATATTCATGTAGTCATATTAAAAGTTATGTGCATATAAATATTGCGTCAAGACTTTGTTACTGTAAATTGATGGGCAAAACTCTCTTCATACACCTCCTATTCAAGAGAAGTTTCGGATGGGCAAAAATAATTCAAGAGAAGTCGTACATAAGGCAAGAATCTATCTTGGTCCTTTCACGAATTTGACACCTACTAGATATTAGAAAATATTATCTCATATCGGAAGGTGAAAGAGATCCTAACTAGTATATATAAGATACGAGTCTCTCCACTCATTGTCAATTGGTTTTGAGTTGAAACCTTATAATCTAATATGGTATCAGAGTCCACGATCCATACTGTCCAACTCGATGCAACCCAAAGTTGGTCCAATTAAATTGGTGATGTTAATCTATTCTCAAACATATCAATATCAATGGTAAAAAAATCATCATTTCGAAAGAATGTAATAGAGAATATTATATCACATCAGAAATTAGAAAGAATCCTAACTAATATATATAACATATGAGTCTCTCTCTCAATTAATTTTTAATTGAAAGCTCATAATATTATACTTCTCTATTGGGTCAATTAAATTTTTTTCCGGTTTCAGATGTTTTTTATGGATATTCAACAAACCACGTCAACTTACGGCTGTCTTTGCCAAAACCCCGAAATACTTGAGTTATAAAAGTAGGATGTCTAATTTTTTTTTACTAATTCATTAATAGTTGTGAATAGTTACTTTGTACTTGTACAAATCAAAATCTAGCAATACAATACCTTATGCTGGAGTTTTATTTAGCATTTGCAGAGAACAATGCAAATCCATGGAGTTTATTTGTCATTTAAATCTTTTTTTTTTTCGGTTTACATTTTGTTTTATTATCTGTGGTTTTGTAAAGGTGTGTGAACATGTCAACAATTTTTTAGGTTTTATAGCGACTTCTAATTAAAGCTTTTTGATAATTGTATCTCAAACGTTAAATATATAACTATTTAAGATTCTCTTACAGATTTTCAATAAAATTTGATAAAACTCGGTTTGACTAATTTAATCTTAACTTCACCAAAAACCAATAATTTTTTTTTTAATTTTACCTTAAACCTTACTCTCTTATATGAGTTTCCAAATGATATAATTTATTTACCCATCGACTTATATTGGTTATGAAAATGTTGCTTAATTATATATATTATCAAGGAATAAAAACAAAAACAATAATTATCACAAAAAAAAAACAAAAACAATGTTTTTCTTAAGATCGGTCCTAATTGTCGAAAAAAACATATCACATGCAAATAAAAACCTATTAAAAATAGCAGCAAAATCAGATGAACCAAACGAATTGAAATTAAACGTGTTATATTCGAATTGATAATCCTAATACTAACTAATATAAATAATCTTAGTTGTTCATATTTAATCAAATAAATGTAGTAAGAATACAATTATAGTATCAATTAGAACCCAAATTTGGAGCTTTATTAAGGATATATTGGAGACAAGTAAGAATAGCAAAACCATACTCTGTTGAAGGTTAGGTCTTGAGATGTTTGCAAGTCAAACAAAGCATTCCACATCTACTAACCCTCTGTTCGTGTAAGTACAAAACGAAAAATTAGGCTAAAATATGTAATTAAAAATATTACTTATCATTTATGTTTTGTAATTAAAGTTTTGCTATCAAAATAATTGCAGTTGGTAATTGTCAATTCTTTTATAAGCTATAAATACCCGTGACCCGAATTTTGACCAATTCGGTTTAGAAATTAATCAACCGAAAAAGTCAAGGATTCTAGTGTTTAACGACCAATTCATATTGTACATCGTTATTTTTTACATTTTTTTTTCACAGCATGTTACTAGAAATCAAAAGAACTAAAAACATAACATTATCTTTCAATTTTTTCATATAAGTTAATAATTATACATGTCGACGAGTACAATTCTCAATAACCATCGAAATATCTACAAATTAATATATAAAGATTCAAATTAACCAGAATATCTACATTTACATATTTGTTAGTTGTTTTTTATCAATAGAACGAGAGCAATTTACAACTTTTTTTTTTCCTTCTTTTTCTTTTTGGTCAAATTTTAATGCATTTCACTAATTCATAAGATCATACTCATCATACAAAGTCCCTTGGACATAATCTTAACTATAAAAACATTAAAAAGGCCCATAAAGAAAAGAGATAGGTTCTCTTCTTAAGGGTCCAAATGGCCCAATAAGATAAATGTAAACATATTTGGAGCCGAAACGCTCAATAAGAATACAACTTTGTTTTGTGATTATAACCATAATCTCAACCACAACTCATCTATTATCCAGTTATCCACTATCCATCGATCTCAATTCCCATAAACAATATACTTTAAAATCAAACCATTCTAATGAAGCAATTTTATTGATATTGAGGGTTTTACTATTGATTTCACTAAAGAACAAACTTAATTAACATGCAAAGTTAACATGCTTGGAACAAATCCATACAAATTGATATTATAAAACTGTTCCATAATATTTTTCTTACATAAAATACCTAAAAGGAGGATTCTCAAAGAAAAGACTTAAATTTACATGTCCTAATCCACTGCTTCACTTGGGCTGTGGGACGGACCAAGCAGCTCTCTCGATTCCTCTGTGGGTCATCTGGTTTCAGGCCTACACTTAGCATGAACTATAGGACCATTCTTCCTTAAGTAGACTGCATCTTTGTACATCCAATCATCAGCTTCATGGCTAAAGAAATCTTCAAATGGCTCTTCACATAACGCACAGATCTTCTGATTCTCATCTGCAGGAACTACATGTTCTTCTTCTGCCTCTTCTTCTTTCTTCTGCTTCTTCTGTGATTCTCCGAATGATGCTTTAGCTGCTTCTAATGTTCCTCCTGTTGTAGCTGCACTGAGCCATAAAGTCGTGCTCGCAAACCAATCCCGCGATTTGTGGCTTTGTCTCGTTGTGGTTTTAGCACTCCTGTTCTTCCTTACATGCCAATCCATGTGCTTACTGTGATCTTCTTGGCTTTTGAATCTAATCCCACACGACGTACATTGCCTTGGCATATCAGAATACAGAGACTTAATCACAGATTCATGTCGCACTCTAAGCGACATTGGATTATCAAAGCTTAATCCAGGAGGTAATTCATCACTTTTACTTGCTTCTGAGTTTTTCTTCTCTTTCACATTGTTAAGAATGCTAAGTAAATATGACAAATCTTTGCTCTCAAAAATTGGTTGAGACATTGATTGTGACACAACTGAAACCATGTTCGAATTATTCAAAGGCAACGACTGTGACACAACCGAAGCCATGTTTGAATGATGCAAAGGTAACGAATTTGGATAATTCGTAAAGACAGGTTCTTGAGCTTTTGTGTTAGGCACAAAATTCGATGTAATTGGAAAATTCGGAGTTTGGGTTCTCGAGACGGATTCGTTTGGAACCCATTCGGGCAACGAATCGCAAGAGAGATCAAGCTTACGATAAGGTAATGTAAGCGGAGCAATTTGGGGATTAGGGTTTCCATAACCAAAGGGTTTCTGATAATCGATGTTATATGATGAACAATCATTGTTACGTAAACCAAAACGAAAGTTATTCCTTGAATTAGAATCAATCACATCACCGTAATTATATGATTGAGAATCCCTAGACACGTTACTTCTACCATGATACAGAGGAGGACGAATTTTGTCAGATCGGAACTGCGTTTGCGTTTGTGATCTGTAACGTTTCTGAGGCGGCGCGTAACGGTTCTGCTTCTCTTGAAAATCTCTGGATTCGCCGTAACCGCGATTGTAGCTTCGTCTCTTCAACGTCAGTCCAGCGATCGCGTTTGTATTCCGGTGTTCGTTTCTCTGAGAAGAGAAGATTCCGATTGATGACATGTTCTCGATTACTGGAGAAATTGTCTCGTGATCAAACGAATAATGAAAGAAAAAACCCTAAATTTAGATTTCGTGTTTTGTGTTGCGAGAGAGAGAATCAAAATTGAAACAAATTGGGGAAGAAAAGTAACGAATGCGCTAGTAAGTATGGATTCCTTATATAGATTTTATGTCGGTTGAAGTAAAACGCGTGAATAGCGCGTAAAAAAGCCACGTCTTTTATATTAGAAATGGGCCGACCTGAGGCCCATTCTGTAAAGCCTAACTTTAAATGGGCTAAATTGGGCTTATGAATAGTGATGCAGTTTCTGGAATTTACTCGTCGTCCCGCTCTGTTTCGGTTTCTCTAATTGATCGATTTTAAAGTTAGCCCCAAATTAGCGAAGAAGAAGAAGAAGTTATGGATTCTGAAAAGGCACTAGAACTTGTGAAGCACGGAGCTACGCTTCTCTTTCTCGATGTTCCTCAGCATACTCTTGTTGGAATCGACACTCAGGTTGGTTAAGTTTGAAATTATGTCTACAAGTTAGAGCTAAAGTTTTGTGATGAGTAATTATATATCTTTGATAATTTCTTTTCGTGTAAGTAGAATCCTGAGAACTAAGTTTATGTGAAGTTTTTGATGTGGCCGTGATTGAATTAGAGGTTTTTAGCGTTTCAATATATTGCTTTGTTGGGGATGAAATTGTTATGAAATTAAGGATGGTATTTAGCCAGATTCGTTATTGGTGGAAATTTGTGAATTTTAACGATGTTGTGAATTCGTGTTACAGATTTTCTCAGTAGGACCAGCTTTCAAAGGGATTAAGATGATCCCTCCTGGAATTCACTTTGTATTCTTTAGTTCATCAACCAGGTTTGAGTCTTTATATGGTGCCTATACTTCTATATATTGTGTAATAAAACCCATTCTATTTTTGTTTTCGAGTAGAGTTCTATCTGATGCTCTACATCAATTTTGTTTTCAGGAATGGTAAAGAATTTTCACCTACCATTGGCTTCTTTGTTGATGTTGGTCCGTCACAGGTTCGGAATCAGTCTGTTCTCAACGACCTTTGAATAGCTTGTGTTATCTTTTGATCTCACATCCATGTTGACCTGAGATAGAGATTGCAATATACTAATTCTTTTGCTTGGACACTATCTTGGAAACCATTTACACTTGTTTTCTATTCACCAAACTGCTTAAATGAAGAATATATTCCAATTTCGTGTCAATCAGAAGTCTCCAAGAAAAGCATATCTATATATATGAAGGTTTTTTTGTCCACAGGGTCTCGGTTCTTTTTTTATTCTGTTATTAGACAGCTGTACAGATTGTTATTACTTTAAACCGCCAAAATTAAATAGTTATGCCCGTGTCTGTGTTTGATATTCTGTAAGTAGCACCAATGAACTCTGCTAACTGATCATTTAAATGTTTTCACCATCTGTTATCTCCTATATAAGGTTATTGTACGCAAATGGAATCAACCAGACGAGTTGTTAGCAAAAGTATCTGAAGAAGAGGTTTGTCCTTTTAATAACCTAGTGCATTAATTTTATCAATGCAACTTATTATTTGGTCAGTAATTTGCATGCTTGTTTCAATTGAGCTGATGTCAATACCTGTTGGAGAGGAGTATAATTTAAATCATTGTGCAGTAGGCACTAGTCAGTTGGCTTGAGATTTAGTGCTGGGTTATTTATTTTCATTCGTCTCCTTTAATGCCAGGAAGAGAGATATTCTCAAGCAGTCAGGTCTTTGGAGTTTGACAAACATCTTGGCCCATACAATTTAAGTCAATATGGGGAATGGAAACACTTATCTAACTACATTACGAAGGATGTTGTTGGAAAATTTGGTATATGAACCTTAACTTTTGGTGGACTTTATAGCCACATTGTTGATGTTGTCCCTCACTCATATAGTGAATGCTGTAAAACTTATGCTTTTCTAAATTTTGTTTGCAGAGCCAGTTGGAGGAGAAATTACAGTCATCTATGAATCTGCTATTCTGAAAGGTGGACCTAAAACGGCAATGGAAAAAGCACTTGATGCACAGATTAAAAATATCAAGTCTAAGCCACCATCTAGTGAGCAACCCAAAGGGAATGTCTGGGCAGGAGCTAACCTCTATGAATCATGACAAGGCAACTCCTCTTAAAAGATTCTTCTTTGTTACTTTCTTGGTAGATTTTAAAATCTCAAATTCATGTGGGGCCTAACTTACGTCTTTTTCTCTTTTTATTTGTATAGTCACAACTGCTAGAAAGCGTATTGTCAAAGGAGTACAAAGATTCGGAAGACTTGCTTCTTGGGGAGCTACAGTTTTCTTTTGTAGCATTTTTGGTATGTGCTGCCTACCGCAACATATGCTTATTATAATATACAAATAGGAATCCTTGATTTGTTCCATTCTCAGATCAAGGTGTCACATTATTGTGCAGATGGGGCAGTCTCTTGAATCTTTCATGCAATGGAAGTCCATAGTTAGCCTTTTATTGGGCTGCATTGATGCGGTATGTGATTTTGAGGTTCCATTATGTTATTATAATTATCATACCAAAATTCCTTCTTCTTGTTCTAAATAAAGTTGACATGATGTGAGATGAATATACACCCGCCTTAGTTATTTGATGTCTTATCTATTGTATCTGTGAAGTTTGTGATTTTCTATATAAACCAGTTTTCTCTGATGTGAGGATGTATCTTTTTCTTTCTGTTAACACCTGTTATTCATGTCTCTTTCATTTATGACATTTACATTTCTTTGTGACCTTTTGCAGCCCTTTCAATCGAGGAGTCAACTATTTACAAAGGTGAGTTTCATTTACTTTCATATCAAATTGTATATCTGATAATGCATCTAGTTGATATGTATATCTATATTATCTCTTCTTTCTCTACCTTTATGTGCCCTCCTAAATAGTATCTGCATTATGCAGGGTTTACCAGTTAATATCTTATCGTTCTATGTAGTTTAAAAAAAACTAATTAATTGTCTCTCCCTGATGCGTTGTTTATAGTTCATCAAAGTCATCTACCATCAACTAAAATATGGACTACAGAAAGAAAGTACTGGTCCAGAGATGGGAGTTCATGCACTTCTTGATGATTCTTGGCTGGCTTCCGATAGCTTTCTGCATTTTCTTTGCAAGGTAATTCTCTGGCTAACATGTTTTCTCTGAGTGATCATACCTTTTGCCATATTAGATATTCGAAATTTGATTTCAAATTTTCATATCATTGCTTTCTTAACAGGACTTTTTTGCATTGGTGGAAGAGGTGTCTGTAGTTGATGGGGATTTATTGTCGTTGGTATGTACAAATTCTAGATTAATATTTCATATCAGTTTTCCACTACCCTAATTTTCCATGTCTCATGAGGTTTTTCTATAGCTAATTTCACTTTCACACCTGTCTTTTGCAGACAAGGAAGTTCAAAGAGTTGCTCGAGAATAGACTAGGATGGGAATTTCAGAAGAAGAGCGCTGTTGATGGGATTTACTTTGATGAAGATGACGAGGTAAATATAAATCCACCTCCAGCTTTGTCTTAAGCTTGCGTTCTGTTCTTTCTTTCCACTCATGGACTCCTGTTAATTTGACATGGTGCAGTATTCTCCTGTGGTTGAGATGTTGGATGAAAGTCATGGAGAATACATGGCCACGTAGACATCAATCACTTCAGGTATTCTTTGATTTTATATGACATTTTGTTGGAGTTTTACTTGCACCAATGTTGGCCTATGATGCTAATGCTAATTCTCGCATCTTACATATAGATATTGTTGCCATTAGCATAGGACAGTGATTTCTGATTAATGCAGTAACAGATCCTTTAATACAGTGAATAAACATAAGCATACTTGTGAGCAGTCTTCTTGATCAAAATTCATGGAATTAGGTTCTTTGTTACAGTCATCATTTTGATCAAAATCTCCAAATGAGAATTTAATTCAAAGATGGGAGGAATATCATATTTATTTCAAAGAATGTGGAGAAATTAGTCATAAGTTACGAAAATCATTTTTAAAAGAAAGAATATGAAACCAAAAATTACTTCGTATACTTTTCATCGCTCGGACTAGCTGTGAGAAACTGGTAATTCAGAGAGAATATAAAAGTGGCTACACCAGATTTGGAATTATTTGGTTCCAACTTTCTGACACAGCTCAGTTCTGTTTCAGTTTCTGTGTTCACAGCTTCTTCAGTTTTTGACCTCTCAAGCCATTCCAAAAAGCGGCGGCGTTGATCACTTTCTTACCAGGAAGCTGAACTTCCAGTACCTGAATCAGCAACACCAAGTATTAGCTTGTTAACTGCTAGATTAATGACAACATCATAACACCAATAGTGAGTCTGTAAACTTAATTTATTTATAGAATAGTAGCAGTGATATGTCTTTATAGCTTTACCTCCAAAGCTGTACCTCCTCCACAGGGGAATATCAGTGAACCTTTCTTGAAAGTTACATAATCTTGTTCACTATCCTGGATTTCCAGATCTTGACATACTCGAGTAGTGATTATTTTAAGCTCGAGTACATTTTGCTGACTGCTTTTGTCATCGAGGACTGCAACTTTAGCTCGTGTTCCCGGCCATCCTGCGAATGCGCGAACCTAGAGAGCAGGTTTACTTATTACGTTTATGATTATAGACCAACTGAAGATAAAATTCTTCTACCTTGTTATGTAGAACAAATGCTTCCTGGTCAAAAGAAAGCCAAGCATCTTCTGGAGCTAGCTGTGCATCAATTGAATCATTTCAGTCCAATAATATGTAGGATCTTATACAGAAAACAATATACAGGTATGCCTTTAAATTTTTGTGCTGTGTTCTTGTCATGATTCATGCAACAAATACCTTTGGAGCTAAGGTAGCTTTAGAATCATCTTGTGGAACTGCTTTTGATTTTGCAGCACCATCAAATATCGAGGGAAGTTCCTGAACTAGAAGCTTAGACCCTGCAGAAAATTTGATCACATAGTGAGAAATTCCGAACTCTCTGATGATAGAACCTGATAATGTTCAAAAAACTTTCACTGAAAAGCTTAACTAATATTATCACCTTCAGAAAATAAGAAGGAAAGTAGTTCTGGTGCCTGCAAACGATTCAGTTGCACAATGTTCATTAAGATAAAGAAATAACGACAAACTGAAGAGCTAAATCGGGAGATAAAGTAATACCTTTATTTGATCATCTACTTGGAACCTCTTAGAGGCAATCACTGGCCCTGCATCCAACTTTCGCACTGTAAATGCTAATGAAACTCCTGTTTCCGGGACACCATCCTAGTGCAGCCACCAAGTGTTATTGTACATACTTGAGTTAAATAATCTTAGCATACTAAGAGTGGAATGAGTAAAGATTGAAAGATAATTGCACCTGTAATGCTCTTTGAACTGGAGCAGCACCACGGTACAAGGGTAGCAAACTTGGGTGTATGTTCACTGTCCCTAAAAATGGTAAAGATTGGTCTTACAAGATTAGACGACATTGCAGTATAACATTCTTATTTCCATTGACCATCTACAATGTTCTATGAAGTATTGATTTCAACTAACCATGTACTGGAACTTTAAGGAACTTGGTAGGCAAAATATTCCCATAAGCTGCTGTAATACAAAGCTCAGGTTGCAATTCTCTTAAAGAAGATAAGAATGCTTCCTGCATCGAAGAATCACACCAAATTTGATATATATTCAAAAGGCAATGTCATCTTCACATGAAGGAATGAAAGAACACATCATCCCCAAAAAAAGGAAGCAAGAACTTGATATCAATCAGATGAGATTTCTTACATCTCCTGCCTTTTCAGGGGAGAAAATGAGATCAGAAGGTAAGCCTTTATCGAGAGCGTATTGTGCTACCGGTGAAGGCAAAACTTTTCTGCCTCTATCTCTCCTTGCTGGAGGCTGTGTGACAATGCCTGCAACCTAGAACAAAGTCGAATTAGCAGATAAGAAACTGGTTAAGTAGAAACAAATGTTCCTAAAGATCTTCACCATGTTTCTCTTCTCTTGTTTAAAGTATCAAAAGAACAAATTTCGCGTTGTCTATAAGCAACCTTGTTTCCCATTAACCAGAATCAAAGTCATGAATATTCAATTATGAGTTCCAATGTTCAAAAATCTCATTCACATCAATAAACTCCAAATAGGAGATATCTTTATAAAATTCAGTTTCAGATTGTACCTCGAAGGAAGAGTTTGGTGCAGAAGATGCATTGAAAAGAGCGTCAAGCACAGTCACAGAAACCTAATTATTCTCAGAAAGAAAGTAAATTAAGCTAAACCCTAAACCCACAGTTATTTTGGAGACGAAGATGCAAAATATCTTACCTGAGGAGAGCCTAGGAAGATGAGAGGCTTCTTCTTCCGGGAAGGAGGTATAGAAGAAACAGTTGAAGAAGCGTTGTAGCAGATGAAACGACGTAGTATCATCGTTTCTTCTCCACTTTTACTGCTTCAATGGTTTCGAAGCTTCCTTTGGAATTTGGAACACAGAGAAGACGGAGAGATGATAATGGCACTATGTGATTACATTTGTAACTCGAACCGGACATAACCGGAATTGAACCGAAAAAATTGTACATAACCCAATCGAAGTGATTTTTTTTTCTCTAATTTGCTTTAACAGTACTCAACTAATTAATTTAATTTTACACATGTGATTTTGCCTAACTTGAGATCTAAAATGCATTAAAATTTGTGGATGTACAGTACTTCAATCAGATTATAATCCCAAATCACAGAGAAGAAGAAATCAATCAATTCAAAAATGGAAGAAGCTCAAACTCTAGTCTTCACATTCCTCATTCTAGTTCTCTCTCTCACATTCCTCATCAGAAAATTCAGAAAACGAAACCCAAACCTTCCTCCGAGTCCACCATTCGCGCTTCCGATTATCGGTCACCTCCGCCTTCTCAAACCGCCGCTTCACCGTACTTTCTGCACCATCTCTCAATCCCTATACGATTCTCCGATCTTCTCTCTTCGTCTCGGAAACCGACTCGTTTTCGTGGTCTCTTCAAGCTCAATCGCCGAGGAATGCTTCACGAAAAACGACATCATTCTCGCGAACCGATCAAACTCAATTGCTTCAAAACATATCTCATATGGTCACTCAACTGTGGTCTCAGCTTCTTACGGCGAACACTGGAGAAATCTTCGCCGTATCGGTGCCATTGAGATTTTCTCCAATCACCGTCTTAATAGCTTTTCCTCAATCCGTCGTGTATAGGCCCAATTTGACTGGGTCCAACTTTACGGCCCAAATCGTCTAAGGCCTGATAAGAAATGGCCCACTAGCAGAAGGGCCCAAATACGCATGGCTCACATCCGGCCAAAATGACACCTGTGCTATGACGACGAGCATACGATTCCGACACGTGTCCTATGGAGTTGCATGCGAGCTGACACCTGTGATCTAAGACCACCTGCTCGTCACCATCCCCATTCCACTATAAAAGGGAGGCCCAGACCAACGGAAAGGGCATTCGAAAAATCTTGGACAATTGAGAAGAAAAATCAACTCGACGAGCGTAACAAACGAATCGACGAACACAACTTAAAAAGATCTTATCGACGAACGTAAGTTATCAACATAATTTAGGATATTAAAACGACGAACGAGAGAACCGAAATTTTGAACGACGAGCGTAGTTTAATCGACGAGCCTAAACACCCTAAGTGGTGAGGCAATCGACGAGCGCAAGAATTAAAATATAAACGACGAACGCAACTTTACATAATCTGATCGACGAGCCTAAACACCCTGAGTGGTGAGGCATTCAACGAACGTACACTAAATCGACACATTGACGGACAGAAATTCAACACCTACACCTGTGAATTAAACACCCTAGTGGTGATATATACTGACGAGCGCACTAATAAGACATAATTTACCGATCGACGACCGCACGATCGTCGAGCATTATTCCAGAGCAATTAGTGGTTGACGACCATCTGACCATATAAACGAGAATCTCAACCCACTAAATCTCCATGTCCCTTCGAAACTAAGAACTACGAATTGACTTGATTCCGTAAAACGGATATGTAGGCAGCCCATACAACGGTTCAGTCAAAAATCACAAACAACGTTCGTATCTGAGGCGTGCTAAGACTGGTACGAACAATTGGCGCCGTCTGTGGGGACGAGAATTTTCTAGACACCTGTCAAGATGGTGGTCGATGTACCAAGGAATGAAGCACAAAGCAGTGACGAGCTGTCACGACAAGTTGGAAATATGAACAATGAACGAGTATCGAGGCCAGAGACGATTCCCCTTAATCAACAAAATCAAGAAATAGTTCTTCAAGAAGCCTCGCCCGCATCAATCAATGAACAAATGGACGTTCCTGAGCTCCTCCAAACTCTCTTGAGAAAAACGGAGGAAGCCTCTCGAAGCACGCATCAAAAGCTCGAGGAATTCCAAAATAAAATCACGATACTTGAAGAAGCACAAACAAGGGCACTCCCTTTAAGTGCGGATCATTCACCTCACCAAAAAGCCCAAATCGAAGAATCACCTGACTCAGATACACGGCAAAATCAGCCGACAATCCAATTACAAGAACAAATGACGAATAGGCGTGTCGAGAGACCTCGATACCATGAGTTACGCGCAAGTCCGATCGAGCCATCATGTTCGACGCTCGATCGTTTAGAAGACCAAGCTTTAACAATAAAGACGATGAAAGAAGAAATGATGAAAATGGCATCACAATTCCATAACGCAACCAGATCAGCACCAGAGATCGACCATATGTTGACTCGAACTAGAAACTCGCCATTCACTAAACGATTATTGGCAATTCGAGTTCAACATACCATCAAAATCAAATGCCCGACATATACCGGGAGGACTGACCCAAACAGGTTTCTCACCGCTTTTGGAATCGCGATGGGTCGAGCACAATATTCTCCACAAGAATATGATGCGGGATATTGTCAAATGTTTGTGGAAAACCTAATCGGAGACGTGCTAGATTGGTTTTCCAAAATCACGCCCAATTCCATCGATAGTTTTGAACAACTGTCGAGGATGTTCCTCAAGCACTACTCGATGTACATTCAGGCAGCAACGACCAGCGCCGATCTTTACACAATCTTCCAAGGACAAAGAGAGAGCCTACGATCATACATCGAACGATTTAAGACCATCGCATCAAAAGTGACCGTGTCCGATGATGTCGCGATTCCGGCTCTCCGAAATGGGTTGCGCAAAGATTCGAATTTCAAAGACGATTTACATATCAACGCACCTCAAACTTGGGAAGATGCACTCCATCGGGCAAACAAATTTGCTGAGGTCGAGGATCGGAAATTTCAATTCAACAACCAACCAGCGGCTAGAGAATTCCGCAAAGAAGAAGAAAATCGAAGAGGCAGAGAAAATCGACAACGACAATACAAGGGAAATTACCCCAAAAATGACGATAAGGCCGAGGCATTTAACATCAATTCATCGACTTACGAGTCAACACGAGAAAACGCAAATTACCGTCGGAACAAAAGTTCCAATGCCTATGTCCCAAATATGCAAGCATATTGTGAGTTCCACAAGCGATACGGGCACCATACGTCGCAATGCATACAATTGCAACGTATGCTCCTTGAGAAATATCAAAAGGAAAACCCCGACAAAGGTGGCCTGAACACAAATAGTCATGAGAAAGATAAAAGGAACGAGGAAACATCAAGAAGAGATAATCGGGATGATCGAGAAGCTCGAAAAGAGCGAAATTCTTCACCAAGCGAAAGAAGCCCGACGGACTCATCCAAACGTCCACACGATGACGACAAAGACAAATTACCACCTCCGAGAAAAAGAATAAATATGATAATGGGGGGACTTACTTCGTGCAAAGATTCGGTCCGAGCTATCAAAAGTTACGGACGAGAAGCGCGAACGGCACAAAATCGTCGAAATCAAACAAACGAGAATAGTCAAACAGAATGGGTTCCCGCACAAGACATATGATTCACAAGAGAGGACATGATGGGTATTGCCACACCCCACAATGACCCACTCGTTATAGAATTAAGGATCTCGGATTGCGACGTGTCGCGAGTCTTAGTCGATACCGGAAGCTCCGTCGACCTAATCTTCCAAGAAACACTACAACGTATGGATCTGAAAGACATCAAAGTAAAATATTCGCCTCGCCCATTGACAGGATTTGACGGAGACACGACCATGACACTTGGGACAATAAAGCTTCCCATTTTCCTCGGCGGAACAACCACTTGGGTAAAGTTCCGCGTTATCGACAAGCCAGCAATCTATAACGTCATCTTGGGGACTCCTTGGATATTTACGATGAAAGCCGTAATCTCGACCTATCACCAATGCTTAAAGATTCTAACTAATGGAGGGACGTGCACCGTACGAGGTAATCAAGAGATGGCGAGAGCGTGTTTCGTCAACACAAGCTTCGAAACAAGGAAAAAACCTTTATGGTCGCAAACTCGGCATTGGTACAACATGACCGCAAGATCGAGGCTGACATCTTAGAAAAGATCGAACAGGTGAATATTGACCCTTCCGACGAAAAGAAATGCGTCGGAATAGGCTCGGAAGTATCGATGGACCTAAAAGACAAAATTGTCGATTTTCTCCGCCAAAATGTCGCAACATTCGCTTGGGCAACTAAAGACATGCCAGGAATAAGTACGAAGATAATTTCTCACGAATTGAACGTGGATCCAACGTTCAAACCGGTGAGACAAAAAAGAAGAAAGTTGGGAACGGAACGATCACGTGCTGTGATCGAGGAAGTCGACCGGTTACTAAAAGCAGGTTCGATAATTGAGGTACGCTACCCCGAGTGGCTTTCGAATCCAGTCGTCGTCAAAAAGAAGACTGGAAAGTGGCGAACGTGTGTCGATTTTACTGACCTAAACAAAGCCTGCCCGAAGGATAGTTTCCCGCTACCACGCATCGACCAATTAGTTGAAGCAACATCGGGAAACGAGCTCTTATCCTTCATGGATGCATTCTCGGGATACAACCAGATTCAAATGCACCCCGGTGATCGCGATAAAACATCCTTCATCACCAATCGCGGAATATACTGTTACAAAGTGATGCCGTTCGGACTTAAAAATGCCGGCGCGACGTATCAACGTTTGGTCAACAAAATGTTCAACGACCAAATAGGAAAAACCATGGAAGTATACATCGACGACATGCTCGTCAAATCAACAAAAGCCGAGGATCATTTGGATCATCTGAAAACCTGCTTCAAAACCCTCAATCAATATGAGATGAAGTTGAACCCGACGAAATGCATTTTCGCCGTAAAATCCGGGGAATTTTTGGGTTATGTGGTAACAAAGCGAGGAATCGAAGCTAACCCAAAACAAATTAAAGCAATAATGGATCTACCGTCGCCAAAAAACAAACGAGAAGTCCAACGACTTACCGGAAGAATCGCGGCACTCAACCGATTTATATCGCGATCCACTGATAAATGTCTTCCCTTCTACAAGTTACTCCGCAACAATAAGAAATTCGAATGGAGCGACGAATGCGAACTAGCATTCGCGGAGTTGAAAAGGTACCTATCGACACCTCCGGTATTGGTAAAACCCGAAGACGGGGAAACGTTATATCTTTATATCTCGGTGACACATGCGGCAGTTAGTGGGGTATTGATTCGAGACGATCGCGGAGAACAAAAACCAATATTTTACGTAAGCAAATCGCTGAACGATGCCGAAACAAGATATGCGACGATGGAAAAGCTAGCGTTAGCAGTCGTAACATCCGCGAGAAAATTACGACCATACTTTCAATCTCACGCCATAACCATCTTAACAAATCATCCCTTGCGATCGATACTGCATAGTCCAAGTCAATCCGGGAGACTGACCAAATGGGCAATTGAATTGAGCGAATACGACATCGACTATAAAGCAAGAACAAGCGCGAAGTCGCAAGTCCTTGCTGACTTCATAATCGAATTAGAGCCAGAATCACGGGAAAACGATTGCCTCGATGAAAAATGGGCCTTATTTGTGGACGGATCATCATCCACGCGCGGAGCGGGAGTTGGGATACAACTTGTCTCGCCGGAAGAAAGTTTTATCGAACAATCGTTTCGATTAATGTTCGCAGCTTCCAACAACGAAGCGGAATACGAGGCTCTTATAGCCGGGTTACGACTTGCTCAGTCACTTGGAGTCCAAAAAATAGAGGCATATTGCGACTCTCAACTCGTAACGAGCCAATTTAGCGGCGAGTTCGATGCAAAAAATGAAAGAATGGACGCATACCTTAAAATGGTCCAGGAATTAGCTAAGGAATTCTCGGAGTTTCGTCAAACAAAAATCTCGCGTGGCGAAAATTCCTCAGCCGATGCACTAGCTGTGTTAGCATCGACATCGGATCCAGATCGGCACAGAATCATTCCCGTCGAAGGTATTCAGGCCCCGAGTATAGCCTTGCCCAAAGGACTATGTCTAAGCATAACAGAAGAAAGTAATCCCGACGAATTTCCTGAGGACAACCAAATTATTAAAGATCCCGTCGATTGGCGACACGAGATCAGATTATACATAGCTGATGGAACTCTTCCGGAAGACAAATGGGCGGCACGCCGAATAAAAGTCCGAGGTGCGCACTACACTTTGCACCACGAACATTTATTAAGAAGAAGCATCGACGGGACAATGCTTACATGCATATACGGAAAAGAAACCATTCGGGTTATGCAAGAGGTTCATCTAGGAGCCGGGGGAAACCATTCGGGTGGAAGATCACTCGCTCTTAAAGTTCGGCGACTCGGATACTTTTGGCCTACTATGAACGCCGACTGCGAAAAATTCGCCGCAAAATGTGAAGCGTGTCAATATCACGCACCTCTCATCCATTCACCGGCAGAATTTCTCGCAACTGCCACTACACCTTATCCGTTCATGAGGTGGGCAATGGATATCATCGGACCACTACCCCCGTCTCGGCAAAAACGTTTCGTATTAGTACTCACGGATTATTTTACCAAATGGGTCGAGGCAGAATCTTACAAAAGAATCCAAGACACAGACGTTCGAAAGTTCGTATGGAAAAACATAATTTGTCGCCATGGGTTACCGTACGAAATAGTGTGTGATAACGGTTCGCAGTTCATATCCGACAAGTTCGAAAATTTTTGTGCAAATTGGCGGATCCGTTTAAGCAAGTCAACGCCGCGACATCCACAAGTAAATGGGCTTGCAGAAGCATCGAACAAGATCATTATCAATGGGCTTAAGAAACGCTTAGATGAGAAGAAAGGGAAGTGGGCTGATGAACTTGACGGCGTATTATGGTCGTACAGAACAACTCCTTGAAGTACGACGGGAAAAACTCCTTTCTCATTGTCACACGGAACAGAAGCGCTAGCACCAGCTGAAGCAAGTGTTCCAAGTTTGCGAAGAACGGAATTACCAAAACAGCCCAAACTAAACAACACAATGATCGAGGATTCTTTAGATCAAGTAGAAGAACTGCGAGACCAAGCGTTGCTAAAGCTTCAAAATTATCAACAAAAAGCAGCGAAATATTACAACGCCAAAGTTCGAGGACGTCATTTTCAAGAAGGAGACTTGGTTCTACGCAAAGTATTCGAAAATACGATGGAACCAAATGCGGGGAAACTAGGCCAGAATTGGGAAGGGCCTTATATAATCTCGAAAGTTGTTAAACCAGGAGTATACGAACTATTAAACATGGATGGAACACCGATACCCCGGAGCTGGAACGTGGTCAATTTACGACGTTACTACTACTAAGTATTTCTCACTATGAATATTTGTAAATAGAACTACGTTCGGCTTAATCCCTTTTTAGAGGGTACGTAGGCAACCGAATACGGTGCAGCCACTGTAAAAAAAATCTCTTATAAACGATTGCAGGGTCGTAGAACAACGCCTGATCAATTACGACCAACCATTCGCAGCACAAAAACCTTGTGCAACGTGTTGATCGAAGCCTAGTCTCTCAACACTAAGCCAAGTCTCTTGCTGTGTGGACGAGCCCAGTCTCGATACACAGCAACGAGCACAAAAACCTTGTGCAACGTGTTGATCGAAGCCTAGTCTCTCAACACTAAGCCAAGTCTCTTGCTGTGTGGACGAGCCCAGTCTCGATACACAGCGACGAGCACAAAAAACCTTGTGCAACGTGTTGATCGAAGCCTAGTCTCTCAACACTAAGCCAAGTCTCTTGCTGTGTGGACGAGCCCAGTCTCGATACACAGCAACGAGCACAAAAAACCTTGTGCAACGTGTTGATCGAAGCCTAGTCTCTCAACACTAAGCCAAGTCTCTTGCTGTGTGGACGAGCCCAGTCTCGATACACAGCAACGAGCACAAAAAACCTTGTGCAACGTGTTGATCGAAGCCTAGTCTCTCAACACTAAGCCGAGTCTCCTGCTGTGTGGACGAGCCCAGTCTCAAAGCACAGTAATGAGTATAACGATATACGAGCGTAAAATCACAGGGTCTATGATATCGGATCTCTATGACTTGACGAGCCGAGTTGTGAGATAATTTCATTACTTCATTATGAAAATAAATTCTAAGTCATTTTATGTTTTCAGACGTTAATAGGAATTAAAGATTGGACGAACACATAATTGCCGAAGAAAATATTCATTTATCAGAAGAATGGACGAACGTCAAAACGACGAACGTCATTACAATGTACAAAAACCGAAGACAAAAAAAATCCAAGTACAAAAGAAAAAATGTTACAACGAGCCTAATCTATTCAGCTCGGCTTTCTGGAGCTTCCATTGGAACAGGAGAAACGTCGAGCACAGGCTCGGCTTCCGCAGCCGGATCAACTTGGACGAGCTCGTTTTGAGTAGACGGAAGGACGACCGTAGCCTCGTTTTGGACTGCGACAAGAGTAGATGCTGGTAGGAGATCCTCTTCAGCAATGTCGAACGCCTCGATCTCCCTAACTTGGAGATCATATAGCTTCAGGTCCTCCTCCATCATGTCGAACGTCTCCTGGGGGATCTCAACCCCTTCCTCTTTCAGGAATTTGAGACAGTTCAAAGTCCCTTGACATTGGTCGAACAGGGCAAATGGGCCCTTCACAGCATTCAAGTAGACGAGCCGACGACGCAGCCTCTCCAAACGAGCAGAAATTGGATCTATTGACGCTCGCAGCTCGTCTTTCTCTGCCTTCAGGGTATCATTAAACTTCCGCAATTTTTGATAACGACCCTTCAAAGCGTCGAGCTCGTTCGTCTTGCTCGACAATTCAGCCTTAAGCCCAGAAATTACGGCCGAGCTGTCCCGCTCCATATTCTCGATCCGACTCTTGAAGCCGATGATCTCCGACTTGAGGAGCGTGTTCTCGTCCTGCTCCTTCTTCAGCTCGTCCTTCAACTGCTCGTTATCCCCAGCTCGCTCCAAGGCTTGACGAGCGGTCGTCAACTTCTCCTGATAATCGACGATCATTTGATTCAAGGGCGCGTCACTCTGCAGTAAAAAAAAAAATACATATATATGATGACGAACGGAAGAGAAACAAATCAAATAACAAAAAAAAAAAATAATAATACAACGACGAGTACTCACTCGAACTCTCGTCCGGGAGAAATCCAAGTATGTGTCCTTCTCGTCCAAGTCGTCGAGCTCGGGAAAATCATAGTCCGTATTTCTAACGGAATATATGTACTCCGCGCACGCTCGTCGATGATTGACGAACGAAGTCTCTTCATTGCTATAGTTGAAGTCAATGAAGTTGGGGCGAGCGCTGCTTGAAGGCCCTGCTCGTCTCGACGAACGAGTGGTGGCCTACTTCTTCCCCTTTGCCGTATCAGCCGCCAAGGAAAGCACGACTTCGCCTCGACGAGCAGACGAATCCTTTGGACGATCCGATGCTCGATGAACAACTACTTCCGTACGTGCAGGGCGACGAGCGGAGTCCGTTGGACGAACGGCGGGTCGACGTGTCGAAGCCTCTGGTGCCGCAGTCTTTGTTTGGCGAACGCTCGACTTCGGAGCAGTTCGCATTTGCTCAGGAGCCTCTGCTCGACGGCCGGCCTCTTGGCGAGACTTTTACGAGCCGATTCTTCGACTTTTCTTTTGTTCGCCGCGGCCTCCCGAAGACGAGCAGAATAGTCCATATCTTCAGCACCTAAAAACACGCTCGTCGAAAAGGATTACCTCTGTCTAGACAAGCAGATCTTTTGCGAAGACGAGCCTCAAGTATGGCTGGAAAATGCGATGAGAGAAGTCTCGGATCCGGTCGACTTCCTCTCTAAAGTGTGCTCGTAGTGGTCGACCAACTGGATGACGATCTGCAAAATTGGAAAATTATTACAAAACAGTTAGAATCATTGAAAAGGAGATGAAAGATTCAAAATCAGACCGACGAGGGCACTCCAACGTCCTCGATAAGATCGACGAACGTCGAGCACTGAGGCTTCGTTAATCTTCACATAGAAGAATCTTTGCTTCCAGTTGTAGATCTTGTTTGGCGATCCGCAAATAATCTCGAACTTGGGCTTCATGCTGACATAGTAAGCCCCGGGATAGTCCGTACAACGGGCGATCGTCGACACTTCCTCAAAAAGACGAGCGTCGACTTGAACGTCACACCTGTTCGCCATCCAGGCGAACGTTAAGAGGTTGTGGACTGAAGTAGGGGCCAGCTGCGTGAATGCGGCATTACGCTCGTCACAGTAGTCGACGAACAGCTGTTGAAGCGGGAAGCTCAAGCAACAGGCAAAGAAGCTCTCGTAGACACAAAAATATCCTTCTGGAGCCTGCCATGGACGATCGGCTGGATGAGGAATCATGAATTCAATGTTCCCCAATTGATGACTCTCTATCACTTGACGAACGGACGCCTCGTCGCACATCGAAGGAAGGCCCCTCAGCGAGTCCAACCAATCTTGCAAGTTTCTGACCGGCCTTGGAACGTACGAAGAGCCGGGCGGCTGCTCGTCGCTTGGAGCCTCTCGGGAAGCGCTCCCTCTCGAGCTGCTGGAAAAATCGATCAGCCCTTGCCCTAGGGGAGACATGGCTCGCTCGTCGTCGCCGAACGTCGGGCCGCCCATTTCCTGAAGCATTTCTTCAATTTTGCACTCGTCGAAAGACGTCGTGCGCTCGTCTCCGCCTCTGTTTTCCCCGCCGAGCCCCATATGATAGCCTCCTGAAAAAGAAATCAACGCGAGGCGATTGGGATCGACGACCCTCTGAGCCATTCCAGGCTCGTCGTCTACGGGCGTACTTGCTTCGCCTTCCTCACGGAAGATGAACTGACGCTCGTCGACGTCCGTTCTCTCTTCGACTTCTGGAAGCTGAGCCGCTTCACCCTCAAGTGGTCGA
Organism: Lepidium didymum; assembly: GCA_963920545.1. Lineage (NCBI taxonomy): Eukaryota > Viridiplantae > Streptophyta > Magnoliopsida > Brassicales > Brassicaceae > Lepidium > Lepidium didymum. The sequence goes on from OY986987.1 coordinate 3,994,399, forward strand.
ACGTGCTCATCTTTCTCAAACGGCCTAGACGACGACCCCACTTCAGAATGACGAGCGTTGTCCCCTTGCTCGATAACTCTTAACGACTCATCCTCTGATGATGAATCGACGAGCGCATACCCAGAGGTTGCAGAATTTTTTCGAGACATTTTGTGCGTTCGTCGCCGAGCACGATCAAAACCCGAAAAACAAGAAGCAAAAAGGAAAAAGGCAAAAAAAAACTTAGAGAGAGAAAGTACCTTGAAGAGAGAGGTTGCAAATAGGACAAATAAAGAAGACAAAGACCTATTTATAGGAGTCTTCGAGCTCAGGCGCGCGTTCGCTTTATCGGAAGAATCAACTGCCCACCAACCTGTTGACACGTGGCATCCATCAGTTCGTCGAATCGCAACTGGGCCGCATTCAACAAACTTGGGGGGACTGTCTGTATAGGCCCAATTTGACTGGACCCAACTTTACGGCCCAAATCGTCTAAGGCCTGATAAGAAATGGCCCACTAGCAGAAGGGCCCAAATACGCATGGCCCACATCCGGCCAAAATGACACCTGTGCTATGACGACGAGCATACGATTCCGACACGTGTCCTATGGAGTTGCATGCGAGCTGACACCTGTGATCTAAGACCACCTGCTCGTCACCATCCCCATTCCACTATAAAAGGGAGGCCCAGACCAACGGAAAGGGCATTCGAAAAATCTTGGACAATTGAGAAGAAAAATCAACTCGACGAGCGTAACAAACGAATCGACGAACACAACTTAAAAAGATCTTATCGACGAACGTAAGTTATCAACATAATTTAGGATATTAAAACGACGAACGAGAGAACCGAAATTTTGAACGACGAACGTAGTTTAATCGACGAGCCTAAACACCCTAAGTGGTGAGGCAATCGACGAGCGCAAGAATTAAAATATAAACGACGAACGCAACTTTACATAATCTGATCGACGAGCCTAAACACCCTGAGTGGTGAGGCATTCAACGAACGTACACTAAATTGACACATTGACGGACATAAATTCAACACCTACACCTGTGAATTAAACACCCTAGTGGTGATATATACTGACGAGCGCACTAATAAGACATAATTTACCGATCGACGACCGCACGATCGTCGAGCATTATTCCAGAGCAATTAGTGGTTGACGACCATCTGACCATATAAACGAGAATCTCAACCCACTCAATCTCCATGTCCCTTCGAAACTAAGAACTACGAATTGACTTGATTCCGTAAAACGGATACGTAGGCAGCCCATACAACGGTTCAGTCAAAAATCACAAACAACGTTCGTATCTGAGGCGTGCTAAGACTGGTACGAACACGTCGCGACGAAATCCGGCGACTTATAATTCGCCTCTCTCGGAACGCTTCACTTGTATGTGAGCTTGACTGACTGATATCGAGAATCGTAGATCCAACGGTCGAGATGATTTAACGAGAATTTAACGGTCTTGATGGTCGGTTGGTCTCTTAACACTTTCATAACTAAAGTATTAAGACCTAAATTACTATTTTAGGATAATTTTAAGCTTTACTCACTAGTTTAGGATAAATCTGGTGACAAAATCCATTTTCTGAGAAATTATGTCACTAACCGAAAAGAGAATTTTGATCTTAGTTAAATTTAGGATGAATAAATGTTTATTAAATGATATAAAATTAGTAATCTCTCTAGTTAATCTTTGTTTACAGGGAAATTTATTTCTGAATTATTTTTTATTAATTTTTACATTAGGCTATAATTATAAAATTATTGCAGGAATTTGCTAAGGTTGAGATGAATTCAATGTTATCTGACTTAACATTCAACAACATAACTAGAATGATGACTGGAAAGTGTTACTATGGAGTTGGAGTTGAGGATGATCCTGAGGCCAAACGAATGGGCATTGTCAAGTTTGTTGAATAATCCTGATGTACTGCACAAAGCCAGAGATGAAATCGACAATAAAATTGGCTTAAACAGACTTATGGAGGAGTCAGACATCGTTTCTGAAACGTTGCGCTTGTACCCTGCTGGTCCTTTGATGATCCCTCACGTCGCATCGGAAGATTGTAAAGTAGAAGGTCACGATATGCCACACAGTACGATGTTATTGGTGAATGTTTGGGCCATACATCGAGATCCTAAGCTATGGGATGATCCGACGAGTTCAAGCCAGAGAGGTTCCAGAAAGAAGGAGAGACTCAGAAGCTAATGACGTTTGGGTTAGGAAGAAGGGGTTGTCCTGGTGCGGGACTGGCTCAACGGTTAGTGAGCTTGACTCTCGGGTGTTTGATTCAATGTTTTGAATGGGAGAGGATTGGAAAAGAAGAGGTGGATATGACTGAAGGTCGAGGACTCACAATGCCTAGAGCTAAGCCATTGGTCGCCATGTGCAGAGCACGTGAGTTTGTTGGTAGAATCCTAAGTGAGTCCGATTGATTGTTGACTTTGTAAATGCTCATACACTAAAAGATAATTGTAAGTTAATTTAAATACATAGAAAGTTCTTAAAAAATGATTTACCCCAATAAATTCAGCATTTTATGAATGAAGAGTAATTTCAAATAATGCCCCTTTGAAAATGCCCTTTCCCATTGAAAATAATTCAAAACAAAGGAGTAGTTTTGAAATTTTTTTTGGCTCAAGAGTCATTTTTGAAATTTCCCTTTAATGAAATACTGAAACATATTAAAATATAGAATATACAAAAACCTCTAAAAAACCTGTTCAGATAGATTTTCGAGTTTCCTAGATATCAGGTTTCTTACCATTCAAAGCATCTATCACTTTACAATTCAAAACAAATTGACAATGAATGAATTTTTAAATCATATATTATGTCAACATCTAATAGCGTGGCTAAAAATATCTTTCATAATTCGGAATAACTTAAGTACTATCAAAGAAGAGCAACCAGATTAAATCTTTAACCAATTCGACGAACTCAACTCAGTTGATATTTGTAATAATTCCAAATTGATTGTTTGGGATCACCTTTTGTTTCTTTTGTCTTATGGGTCACATTTGATTACAACATTTTTAAACCAAAATGTACTATAAAGTTCGGAGTACAGACAAAGCTTAAAGAACAAAGTCACAAAGAGAAACCTAAGTTTAAGGACCACTGTAGAGAAAGAACAATTTCATTGAGTTTTTGTGTTTAGCACGATAGTGAGTGATGAGATCTTTGTAGATATCTGCGTAGTAGTTGCAGACTGGTGCTGGACATCGATTCAAAGAGAACTCACATTGTTTCTTATGTTCTTCTTCTTTGCCATAAGGTAACATCTTTGAACAGCCATGTTTAGCGTTTGGACATGGTACGAGGACTGATTGCACAACATTCTCTACCGTTCGACATCGGTAGTTACCGATAGGCAATTTGCAGAAGGAGCATTTGTATCTCAGTTTAACACAGCAAGAAGAACAAGCTACATGTCCATTATCGCACTGAATTATAAAGAAGAAGAAAAATGGCTATTATTTAACTCGATGTGGTAGTAACAATTTAATTCTCTTAAATCGAATCAAATACAAGTTTATACAAATCTAATACGAATCTAAAACTGTGTATACCTGAAAGATAGAACTCGTGAGTGCATCACAACAAATTGGACAATCAAGGACATCAAGATCGAATAAGAGACCCGATTGTTGCTCTATCTTCTGCCTCTTTGAGCGGCTAATCGATGCTTCTCGAATGGTTGCGTACATTATGTCAGCACAATTTCTTAGTTGTTTTGATCTTGATGCTAAGAGGATCTTTTACAATTGCTCTTTCAAGGAACCGTTTTTATAGAGACAGAAGAAATTGTTCGAAATCCTAGTTTTCTTACATTTGCAGTTGGAATGTTTTTTCAAGTTTGAAAGAGATTTTCAGAATCTGACAAATTTAGAACGCTTTTCATTTACCTATTTTACTCGGATATCTTTCCTATTTTACAAGAAACCCTCGAATTAAATTCTACAACTTTTTGTTTTTATTTAAAAAAGTGCACTATTTTTTTGTTGTTGTTGTTTGTTAGTCAATTCATTTGAAGATCCTTTAAGGACAGTTTCAACAAAGGAATGATAGTCAATTATAGCCAAAAATCAGTCATTACATTACATTTTCAGCAAAAAATTATAAATTTAAGAAATTTGTTGGATTCATGGTTTTAGAAGATTTTGTTTTATTTATTTCCCAATCATGTATGATTCAAAGACTTTTAAAATTTCTTTCCAAATCTTATGTTATTGAAACATGGAACCAAAAACAAATTTTTACAATCTTTCGTTATTCAACTAAATATTAATTAAAAAAGCCAAAAGGCACTAATTAATTGTATGAGTTATACGTCTCAAGTGTAACAATGAACATAGCTCTTTGTGATCTATCGGTGACTACCGATGCATGATTGATGGAAAGACTTGTGGAATCAATTGTTCTTTCATGTCTTTACCGCAAACACATAAAAAGGAATATGGATGCGTTTTATGATACTGTCAATGTGGTGATTATAAAGAGTAGTCTCGAACGAAGCCACATTCCACCCTAAAACTGCACAAATTAATTTCTTTGTTATCACAAGATATTAGTACTTATAGTCAATTTTTCTCTTTAGACCAAGTTTTGTTTGTCATTATATATAATACTAATTGAATTATTCATTACATTTTCCAGAAATTTCTTGAAATATTTTCCTTTTGGTCTGAGAAACCTTATTTGATCTTTTAATCCCGTGTCATGTAGAATCTAATCAATCCAAATCTATACTTTGGGATAATTATTTTTTCTTGGTTTTATAGTTTATTTTTGTCACAAGTTTTGCTTCTATAGTTTATTATTTCATAAAACTGAAAAAGTAAAGAACTCAATCACTCATACGGAAATGAACAAGTGTAGCCATTAATTTTAAAATACAGACAAAATTATTAAAAAGACAGACATAAACATAAACATAGACAATGTTTAAGACCATGAGTGTCCTTGTGCTTATCCTCCAAATGTTTATAGAGATCTTGGTACAGTCTAGTTCCAGAACCCACTACAAAAAAAAGGGGTATTGATAGCACTTTATAATAGCGTCCTTTTCGAAACTGCTATCGTAAATAATTTGTAAAATTTGGTATCTATATCATAGCGTTTTTTACTCGTGATGGTTCTAAACAATAGCCTACAACAAAGCCACATTCCTTTGTATGTGCTGCTACTTTCTCACGAAACATTTTCTCCTTACATCCATGTTTTGCATATGGACATGGAAACACCATTAATTCAACAATATCTTCCATCATTCTGCATCGATAATCACCGATTGAAGAAGTGCAAGAAGGACACTTGTATCTTACTTTTTTACAGCAAGATGAACATGCTACATGTCCATTGTCACACTGAAACACAAAACTATTATTATAATATTGATCAGAATAATGAATTTTTGATAGAAGTAAGAAGATAAATCACCTGAAAGATTGGATTTGACAGTGGTTTAGTACAGATTGGACAATCTAGAAGATTAAGCTTCAACAATATCCCAGATTGCTTCACCTCTTCTTCACCTTTGTCTACTTTGTCTTCATAAAATGAGAAAATTCGAGGCTTCTTCTGTTTTCTTCTGCGGCTGCTCGATGCTTCTCCAATGGTCTGCACCATGACTACAGATATTTTCTAGATATTAATTTTTTTTTTCTTTTTTTGATGTTAAGAGAGTGTTTTACAATTGCTCTTTTGATGAAACCCTTACATACATACACAGTGATCCACAGGTGAATAGGTGTGTAAACCCTAGTTTCCTTATATTTCCCATTGGAAGGCGCAGACTTTGATTTCAAAATATTTCTTATGGATAACAAATTTTGTGATCCTATAGCATTTACATATTTACTGTATATCAAAAAAGGAATGAAAGTATATTTTAGCCAAAAAATCTGCCAGTACAATGTACGTAAAACTTAATTCCAGCAATAAAGTTGAAATCAAAATGTTGAAAAAACTTTAATATTGTGAATAGATAATTTTTTACGCTATCATAAACATAATTTCTTGTACTCGGAATCAATGGGTAAAGGTCAACACTGATGGTGCATGCATCTAGAGGAAATCCGGGCCTTGCTACTGCAGGTGGTGTGATTCGGGATGATGGAGGTAATTGGTGTGATGTTATGCCCCGCTTGGAGAACTTTGCGGAGTATACTATTACTATGGTCTTTACTTGGCTTGGGAACATGGTGCAAGGCGGGTAGAATTTGAAGTGGATTCGAAAATTGTAGTAGACTTTCTTTAGATAAGGATTGAAGATTCTCGCCCCCTGTCATTTAGTACATTTTTGTCATGATTTTATCTTTAGGGATTGGGTAGTCCGTTTCTCACATGTGTATAGAGAAACTAATCGTCTCGCTGATAGTTTAACCAACTATGTTTTTTCTCTTCCTTCAGGTTTTCATACTTTTTCTTTTGTTCCGGATTTTCTCTCTATAGCGTTAGAAGAGGATAGAAATAGGTCTACGTATCCACATAGTATTAGTATTTGATTCTTGATGTTTTTTTATTAATAAACCCGGGAGATTTTTCTCCCGTTTCTCGACCAAAAAAAAGAAAAACTTAAATTTTTGTACATCTTATCCGAAACTCTCTCGTCCCATCATTTTAGTGACTCTTAAGTGTTTTATTTTCACTTTTGTATCACACAAATATTTACGCATGTTTCTCATATTACACTACTAGACAATGTTAAAATGTTATATAACATTCCGATGGAAGTAGTGTCCGTTCAGAATTTTTGACTAGACATCTTCTCAAATGTGAATTATATTTAGATTCTTTGCCGATGCAAATCTGCATCTTCCATGGCTCATCTTTCAACATATTAGGCGGAATCACCATGACTTCATCTTCTGGATCCATTTGCTCTCTCACTTTCACAATTTTCTTCACCATTAATCCATGCCTCAATGTACCTTTAGGTTGTGTTTTGCCAAACTACATGATGAGAGATCGCGAAAACACGGATCCAATACAGTTCACAGTCTTAATTATGGTCCCTTGAAAGCCTGAACTACAATCAAATCACCCTCATTCATTCATTTCCTCTAAAATGACAATCTTGCTCTTATCGAGTTTCAGATCAAAGATTAAAGGAATGTCAAACACAAAAGGCGATGGCTTTTGAGATCTGTGTAAGAGCCAACGTATTTGCAGTCTAGGATTGGGAAGAAGCATCCAGCAAAAGCGCAAAGGTTCTCAGCTGCATTTGGACACAAAACTATGGCTGCTTCAATATCCTTCTCCACGGCTCTGCATCTTATGTTCCTATTCTATTGTACAATATTAATTATATCTTATCTTATGATTTTTATCTATTTATAACAATTAAATCTACTAACATATAAATTTAAATAAATTTACTTTGATCCCGAAATAAGAAAGTGAAAGACACTTAAAATTAATTTCCCAAATCCGTCCAAACACAGCAATTTGAGAAAGCAAAACATACATTCGTCGTTAAATATATATATATATTTTTTTTTTGTCAAACCATCCTTAAATATTCATATCTGCAGTTTTTCTACCGGACTTAGCAGATTCTCTAGAACGATTACAAGAACATAGTAAGATAAGATCTCAATAAGATAACTAAATAAGACCTAAAGCTCACAGTTGGAGAAGATTTAACTTCTAAGAAGTTACCAAAAATAAAAGACTTCAAAACTTCCGTTCCAGTATAGATTGGATTCAAATATAAATTGGGTAAATTTATACAAACATTCAAAATTAATAACGATTTATTAGAGAAAAATCTAAAAAAGCTTTAAATTAATTTAAAAATTATGATTAACCATTCGATTCTTGGTTCAGATTTGGGTTTGGGTTCGGATTCGTGTTTTCTGATAGAACCTATTTAGATATTTTGTCAGATTCAATTCGGAATTAGTTCTTTCCTTTTCGGGTTGGTTTTGTATTAGAAGTTATGCATCAGTAATCAGTTGTTTTTTTCATTGTCTCGTTTCTTTTTAATCAATGAAAAGAGAATGATAGGTAGTTTCAATCTGAAAAGTCTTCGTAGTTCAAGCTTTGAGCAATCAAATCTCTATCAGATTTTCCTCCCTAAAGACATTAGTAGAAGAGAGTTTCATGATCGGAAAAAAATTCAAGAGCATGTGTCCGATTACTCACACGATCTCATGTTTCAGAGAAACGTTCCCTTCACAATTCAGGTCAGATCCAGCAATGGAATCCATCTTCTCTGCTATAACAAATCATGTACTTTTGCCTTCAAATTACTCCAAAATCTACTCGAGGATCGAGATTATGAGACAAATACAGGAACGCAATATTGTGGTTGCAGCTAACAGATTAACAGACAAAGAATTTTGTGAGAGACCATAAACGCTACAACAACAGTTCTATTCGTTGGCTGCGTAGCCATTTTGTATCCTTTAGCGCTCAAATGGCAAGTTCGTGTTGTCTTTATTGGTTCCTTCAACTTTCCAAAGATCCCAGACTTTGGTTTTAGGAGGAGGAGTACCATCTCCAATTGGTGCAATTAGTCCCGGTTTTCCATCATCGATTACAGCGTCAATCAAACCATATTCTTTCGCCTCCCATGGATTCAAGAAATTATCACGGTCTGTGTCACCTTCAATCTGTGAATGAGAGCATAAGGTTGTAAGGAAAAGAACCATGTACAAGAAAACCAACAAAAGATTTACATACCTCTGATTCGGGCTTCCCGGTGACTCTAGAGAAAATCTTGTTAAGTTTAATCTTGTGGTACATCATTTCTCTAATCCGTATGCTCATTTCCGTTGCCTAAAAGTAAACATTCCAAGATTTTTCTTATCTAACACTTATTTCAAAAGAAGAAGAAAACTATTTGAGAAGCATAAATAAAAATAGATCAAAGTATCGTACTTTTCCTCCTGCAGTACCAAGTGGCTGATGAATCATAACTTTAGAGTTAGGCATGCAGAAACGTTTCCCTTTCGAACCAGTAGCAAGGAGAAATGCACCCATAGATGCGGCTAGGCCTAAGCAAACAGTCGATACATCTGCTTTGCATTGTTTCATTGCATCATATATTCCCATCCCTGCAAAGGTATAAATGAAACCAAAGCATTTCAGAACTCGAGATCCACACACAGTAAAAATGATAAGAATAAGGGAACAAACATACCAGCAGTGATAGATCCACCAGGTGAATTGATAAACAGCGTAATATCTCTCTCGGAATCCTCGGCATCTAGTAACAAGAGTTGACTTATGACCAAATCCGCAGTCATATCATCGACCTGGCGAATATCAAATATGAAGACAACTGAGTCACGGTAAAACAAGGTCTCTAAATCTCTAATCTCTCTAAGTCTCATCAAACAATTTATTGAGTTGAACAAACTTGCCTGCATTCTACTAGTCAGCATGTTGAAGTAGATGCTAGAAACAACATAATTTACATCATATGATCCGTTAATCAATTATCACAATCTTTTCTGCTTTCAGATAAAAAAATCAGATACAAAACTCTACACTCTCTTAGTCTCAACAAACAATCTATGGAGTTGATCAAACTTGTCTACTCAGCCTGTTGAGGGAAATGCTAGAAACAGCTTAAATTACATCAAGTGCTCCATTAATCAAATTCTAATCAGTACAACCACACAATCTTTTCTGCTTTCAGAGTCAAGTACGAACTTTTTGTATCAATAATGCAATGAACAGGAATCTCACTACACTAAAAAAAAACACAAATTGAATGAACAATATCATGTTTTCAAAACTAAAGAGCCATAGCATTTAGAAATATCTTTGGTTACATATTCAATCAAAAAGAAATTTCTACCATAACCAGGATTCCTTAAAAGCGGATAAAATTTTGAGAAGAAACCTGAGAACCGAGAAAGACGATTCTTTGACGGAGCAACATGTTTGTGGTGTCAAGTTCCTCGAAACTTGGGAGTCTTGGAGGCGATTGAGCAACAGAATGAACGGAGAAGCTGGAGACATCCCAGTTACTAGATAAGGTTTGTCTGGGTCTATACAAGTTCATCGAAGACTTAACGCAAAAGGGTTTCGCAGTTTTAGAGATTCTTTGGTTCCGAATTGGGAAATTAAGACTTTTTCCTGAATTAAAAAAGCAAATAGGGTTCGACGTTGAAGATGATGCGAGACGCAAACTCATCTCCATGGTTTGTTTTTGTTTCGGAAGCTTTTTTTCTTCTTGTGAGTTTTGAGAATTTGCTAAAGAGGATTAAACAAGTGTGATGAAATTGTTTCTGGAGGCTCTTCAAAACGATGCCGTATTGTCCAATCAGATCGGTAACGTGTATGATTCTTTTGCTCTCTTATTGATTACAAGTTTCAATCTTAAACATCAAACTCAACTACTAACTTCCAATTCTAAAATTTTTGGAAATTTGGATACTTTGGATTTTACCTCTTTTTTCTTCAACTTGTTAAGTCCATAAAATAGTTTTGCTAAATATCTAAAATTTCGTATAATTAAATTTAAGTCTATAAATAAAACTAGTGAATCTACTTTAACCATATTAAAATCTGATTTGGCTTTTGATAATTACTCTGATATGGTTTCTAATTAGATCACATTGTTTATCCAGAATGTACAACCTTGAAGCAATAACTACTAATCTGTCTTGTACTTGAACCTCAGAAAAGAGAAGAAAAACACTGATAAATGACCAAATCAGTTTTTCTGAAAAAGAAATTTAGGTGTTGTTAAGAGATCCAGAAGCATAGCAACTGTTTTCACATTTTTAAAGAAAAAGAAAAGAAAAAATGGAGATAAGGAAAAACTCTGAGCATTATGTTATGCAAATCCAACCAGGTTTGTTCTCACTTCCGAAGAAAAGCGACAGTTGCCACACGTGATCCTACAGACCCACCAAACATGAACGTCGGGTATGTCCTAACGTGGCTGAGATACTCAAACGGAGGTTGATCGATTCTACTTGCCGCTTCAGAGCCAGAGGACAGTGCATTGGTCGCATTATCACCATCTCCTCTACACAAGTTGGACTTTCTGATGTTGAAATTCTCCACTTCTTCCACCAGTTCGTCCTTTGTGTGATTACACGATGTGATCACCTTCAACAGCAGCAGAAAAAAAAATTCAGATAACATAGAGGACGTTGTTTAAGCTTTTAAGGTGTTCTATGTAGTGCGCATCGGGAAACAAGTCAGATAATATTAGGATGCATTCACATTTAGTATTCTTCGGTTTCTTTTGAGTATCTTAAACTTATGTACATGCTTATAACTAAATAATTTTCAGGAGTCAGAGATGGTTTTACCAATATTCCACCAAGGGCAATTAGCTTGGACACTGAATCCCAGTACATGACTCTACAACAGACAAATAAGAGTGTCATTGGCAACCAAATCTAATTGACCTGACTCTAAGGACCAATAAATATGTGTGTTCGGTAACAGAAAGCAACTGCAGTACCTTTTGACAGGGCCATCAGGATGCAAACCAATGGCATCTAAAGTTCCTTTGTCCATTACCAGCTTAAACTGCCGTTCCAATTTTGTCTCAAGGATATCATCAACCTACGAAAGCAAACCGTTATTGCCAAAATGCCACAACGTTGAGCAACATTAATCTTTTCTCTTTTTTCCCAGATCTTTCTTTTGGTCTTGTGATTGCTCATTACAGTCAGCACAACCAGTTCACAGAGAAGATCTTGTGTTCTGTCCTACTATATGCTAATTGTATGTAACCAACATATCCTAATACTTAATCAAAGTCAGTTACCATTTTCAAGAAAAAAGAGTTATACACAGAAAAAACTGCATTACTAAGTTAATTGAGACTTTTGTTGAGTAAGAATCACGGATTGTGCAAACCTTGACCACATTAGAGCTAAACAAAGTCATACCATGAAACGGATATTTGGATAGCCATCTCGTTGGGCAAGATGTTGAGCGAGTTCTACCGCACCTTCACTGTAGTCAGTCCCAGTTAAATCAGAGAACCTGAGCAAGAAAAGTGCAAGGATGATGAATTTAATTATGTCAAGAGAATTGTAGAGTTTAAACACATGAATCTGGTACGAGATGAGCCAGTGTGTAAATGTTCTGTTCAAGTAAAAATTATCAATGAGCGTAGTTTGGGTTTCCATGACATTAACAAAACAAGCTCGAGAGTAAAATGTCTTAAGTATACAGGTAGAGTAACAGTCTTGTTTCATAGATAGGAGGACTTAGGCCTCTGAGAGAAGCTGACTTCTGATTACTATTCTCAATGAGAATAAATCAACAGAATTCTATATGTCGTCCCTATACTACCATCTATAGACTTTCTCTATATCTATATTTTGACAAACAATAGTTGATTTCCATGTGAAGCAGCTGCAGAACCTATATTCAAAGTTTACTGCAGCTGCAGAGACTCAAATTCCAAAAAGGCCAGCGACATACAGCACCATCTAGGGATCCTTACAGAACTTTAAATTCTTAAACTCCATTATGATGAGACTATTTGATAACATAACTTCATGCAACAGGTATTGCGTGCAGTAGTGAAAGAAGAAAGTCAATAAAATTTAAGGAGCACACAAATCAGTAAGACATTATAGTAGTTTGTTTATTTCGAACGCTACGTGGTTCTAAAATTTTAACACTTACCTAGTGGAATCAGCTAATGTAAAATGACAGAGTGACATATAATCTCCATGGAAAGGGGTATAAACAGAATATTATATACAGTAACTATAGATAGAAGAGCATTAAAAGCCATAGCTTAGGACGATGTTTAGAAACTCACCCCTCCTTAGCAAGTTGGTGAAGGAGTAAGCCATTTCCAGTACCAAGGTCAAGCACATTCCAACTACCCAAATACTTGTCAGCCTGATCATTCACCTCTGCCTTGACATCATTGTCAGAAACAGACATTTCTCGTTGAGAAATTTCAACGCATAAGTCTTTTGTCCAAGAAGTAACAATTTCCATGACATCATCTCCAAACCTAAGTCACAAAAAAAGGGGATTCATACCAAGTTGATAGACTTCCACTAGCTAGTGAATTACAAGATAAAAAAAGTATCAAGAAACTTAAGGATCTTCTCTCTTTCTCAAGTCTCAAGATCAAAGATCTATAGTGAGATCTGAGAGTTACCAAACTTCGCCAGCATGACCATGCTCCCTGAAATTTGTGAGTTCATCCGAATACGCAGCGTCCCAATAACTTTGGAGACCAAGCATTGACTGTCCTCCATCAGCATCTGGGTCCTCCTTGTCAGAACTGCGTACATCATTTCAATCATCAACATTCAATAAAATCGAGATTTGACGTACAATAGATGAAGTAAACCCTAAGATCTACATAGCTCAATCTTCCCCAATCACAAAAAAACACGAAAGGGTAAAAATTTTCCGGAAATGTACATGACCCAAAAGCACAATTTCTCCATCTAATCTATAACTCTCCGCGTGATTATTTCCCAATTTTAATTTCCGAGAACAAAGCAGAAAGAAATGTCACAAGAGAGAGTGGAAACCTGTAATCTGAAGAGACGCGGAAGTTAGCGGAGGAGAGAGCCTCAGCGGCATCGGCATGACGCTGATCGTCGTCGAGAGTGCTTCCATACTCACTCTTGATCGACCAAGAATCCGCCGCAATAGATCGATCGTCGTCGGAAGCCAAACTATCCGTCGTCGTCGCCGCCGCAGCTCTGGCCTGTTGCTGAGGAGTCGTCTCCGGTTCTTCCGGTAGCAATCTGATTCCCGCCATCACAGATTCAACGCCCAGGAAAAAGGGGGAAAGTACGGTTCCTTTTTTGACGCAGTCGAAGAAGATGATGCTGATGAAACCGCTTTACATTTACTAATCCTCCTCACATATATTTATTACTTTTAACAGGTTTTAATTGAAGATTTTATTGATGGTTTGATTTTAATGAATTTGGAATTTTTTTATAAGATTTACAAGTTTATGTAAAACCTTATAATTCTAAAATCAAATGAACTACCACATCCAGGTTTCACAAGTTATCAATGTTTTGTAAATAGAGTGTGGAAAATATATATCAATATTTTGTAAATGGGGGAGGAAAGTATTAGACTTTTTATTCCATTGTAGAATGGTTCTTTTTCCTAAGATTCTGTAAAGGGCATGTATGGGAGCTCGAGTAATTAGAAGGGGTCTATGTAACCTTTCATTCATAAGTCTAACCAATGTTTTGGGTGATGAAATGCATTCTTTCCTTTAACATGTCAGAAATTGAACTAGCGACAAATTGCTCGGATGTAAAACTTCTGAAGAATGACTGGCTTTTACTCCTTATCTAGAAAATTTCACGTGGCTCAAAAGCTTTTTTAGATCTTTCTCTAGTCATGTAATTTTTAGGACTTTGAATCATATAACGAATTCTCTCACTCATAGTATTACAGAATCAATATGTGGTTCAAACCTTCTATTTATGCTTTGATGACTAATTCTCTCACTCATAATATTACAAAATCAACATGTGGTTCAAACCTTCTATTACACTTTGAGAATTTCTCCATTTTTAATAAAGTAGTCTATTGACAAAAAAAAATTATATGAAGTAAAAGAGAGTTTATTAGAGGTATAGGGGATTTAGAAATTTTTATAAAATCATATGTCATTTTTTGTCAATAATTGGATCGATAATGCCTGATCCATAGCCTAAAGTCCCCTTTCAATTTTTTTTAATCTACTAGTGTAGTAGGGAGGCATCGAATCCAAATGTTTGATTCATTAGCTAGATCATCCTAACCACTAGACTGAAAGCAACTCGGCAAATCATGTGTCATTCAAATATAGATTTTACAATTCTCGTGTTATTGTTTTTCTAATGAATATAATGAAAATACATGTGGTCTTTAGTGTAGTGGTAGATGGTAAGTCCACTAAAGGTAGACACACTTGCGCATCCAGAGATCGAGTCACACTGCTTATATTATATAGGAAATTGGCTAATGAACCGGTCAGTTGTGGCCTAATGTTGAAAAAAAATGAATATAATGATAATAATTTCCTTTTAAAATGCATTATCTGATTTATGCAATATAAAAATGTATGAATGACAATTTAAGACTTACTAACCCTAGACAAATTTATCCAAGACACAAATCAAGGCATTGAGCTAAACGACTTCTGATGCTGAAATTTCTTTGTGGTTTGGGGGCTGAATTTATTTATTTTGTGGTTGGAGCTGTAATTTCTTTGTGGTTTCACAACATATAGATTAAAAAGACCGGAATATCTTCCACAGAACAAACAAAACACAAAGTCAAAACTTATTTTATCAAAGTGATCGATGAGTGACCAAAGAGGTGATAAACCATGTGAACAACTGACTAACACAAACATACAAATTGAACATATCGAAAATGTGAAAAATCAAAAATTCGACCAGTAACATATTTAGAACTGATTTTAGTCTTGGACATCATATAAAAAAAATTTAACTAAAAAATTATATTAATATAAACGTAAGGTTCTTATAAAAAAAATACTAAAGAACTATCCTATGTTCCTCCATATTTTAGAACTTTTTTTATTACCGTCTCATTTGTCATTTTATCAAACAATTCTTATTTAAAAATGTGTTTTAACAAAAAATTAATATAAATTTAAGAATTATAAAACAATAAGGTGGATTGTTTCTGCTTGTATAATTTGGTTGAAGACAAAAACAAAGTAGTTAGAAAGAACAAAATAAAACTGTAAAAGATGAATGTGTTCAATGATGATTGCTTGATTGCTTGCTTCTAGTTTCAGTTTTTGATAAATTTGTTACGTTTAGGTTTTAATGTTGATCTTTTGTTTTCAAAAAAATTTGGGTGGGGGCATTTACTTGTTTTAATAATTTTGGGCCTGAGACACTTTTTCTTTATAGTCTCTAAAATCATTAAATAAATTATATAAAAAATAGAGAAGTTATATTTAAAAAGAAAAAAAGTTCTGCATGGGGCACGTGTCCTATGGGTTATGGCTTTGCATCCACGAGTGCATGTGGATGTTTGAGACCTTTGATGAGATCAAATTGATGTGTATATATGCAAGATGCAAAGAGAGGCTTGGAGTGTGATAGAGACTTTCACGCTATCTTGCCTTCATCCTGATAATCATTCATACTTTGGACTTAAAGAGTGAACCAGACATATGAAATATCTGGTAAAAAAAATTTTTTTTGATGATTTACTTTTTATTGTTGTCAGGGTTGGCTCTTAATGTCTTGTAGTAATAGATAAATAGATAATCTACATTCAAATACATTACTTGATTTCTCAATTTATTGAAATGTAAATGTATTCGTGAAAATCACTTGACTTCTCAATTCACAGATACAAGAGTTCTCCTCAGTTCCTTGACTTCTATGGTTACAACTCCAAATCTCTTGGTTAGTGGTTGATAGTAGATGACATGCAATGCAGTTTCACTGAGCTGAACAAGACCATGCCCACTACCAGGAAGATATTCACAACTACCAGCACATGTCCCTGTTCCAGTCTCAACCACAACTAGTCTAGAAGAGTGAGTTAGATTTCACACACCCATATGGATGTACGAAGTTCAACAAAACGATTAAAAAATCTAGAGGCTTGGTAAAAATGTTAGGTAATTGAGTAGTTGTGTTCACATAATCTATCACAACCAGTTTCTCCTTAACTAATTCCCTGATGAAGTGATTGCCTAATATCTGAAATCGAAAATTGCAAAAGAATTATAAGAATTACTCTTCTTTATTAAGAAACTTGCTCAAAAGTTAACCAAACTCTTTCACTTGTCTTATGGAACAACTCTCCAAAAAAACTTATTTATAAAGTAGGCTAATCTCTCTAATCTATTAGGATTTACATGAATCTAATCCTATTTTATTTTGGTGTTATCTCTAGTAATTAACTCTTACTAAAGATAACTTTCATCCCAAGCTATTGGACTTATCCAACATTCACCCCCATAATTCCGACTTGAATTCCAGGATGAATTATCTCGATGACTTTGTAAGAATGTCTGTCTTTTGTGCTTCATTGGCTACATGCTCAATTTCAATTTGGTTGTTCTCCACACACTCTCGAATGAAGTGATATCTTGAGAGAATGTGTTTACTTCTTCCATGAAAGACCGGGTTATTTGTGAGTGCTATGGCCGATTTGTTGTCAAGCCTTAGCTTGACCTTCTTGTCTTCATCTACGATTTATTTCATTAGCTCCTTAAGTGATATTGCTTTTTTGCGGCTTCAGTGGCAGCTATGAATTCGGCTTCACAAGATGATAAGGCACCTTTGGGTTGTTTTTGTGATGTCCAAGTGATCTGAGATGAACCAAGGTAGAAGACATGGCTGGATGTGCTTCTACCATCATCAACATCAATGTTGTAACTACTATCACTATACCATATGATTGTCTTTGATTCGTTTCTCTTGAAGTGTAAACCAAAGTTTGTTGTACCTTTGATATACCTTAAAACATGTTTTAGTGCTAATCTATGTGATTCCCTTGGACTTTGCATGTATCTACTCAACAGTCCAACTGCATATGCTATGTTCGGTGTTTTGTGTGATCTAAATATCGTAAACATCCAATCGTTCGTCTATATTCGTGGCATCAATCTCGGTTTCATTTTTAGCTTTTGAAAACTTCAAAATTTGACTCCATTGGTGCTTGTGCTTGATTACATGAATCCATCTTTGTATCCTTAAGGATTCCTTTAGCATATCCTTCTTGCTTTATCCTTATTCAATCATTACCTTGGATCACCTCAATTTCAAGATAGTATGTTAGCTTACCAAGATCCGACATTTCAAATTCTCTTGACATATCCTCCTTAAATTTCTTTATGATTTATTGTGTTGTTCCTGTAACAAAGAGATCATCGACATATATAGCTACAATTAGAAAGTCATTTTTCTCTTTATTTATGTAGAACGTATACTCCTTTACACACCTTTCAAAATTCATCCCTTTTAGAACATGGTCGAGTTTTACATTCCATGCTCGTAGTGCTTATCGAAGACCATATAAAGCTTTGTGTAGTCTATAGACCTTGTTTTCTCCTCATTTACTTATGTATCATTCCGGTTGGCTCATATAGACTTTCTCACTTCATTCTCCATTTAAGAAGGTTGCTTTGACGCCTAGATAGTGAATTTTCCAGCCGTTTGTAGCTGCAAGACCTATGAGTTATCTTATAGTTTCGAGTCTAGCAACGGGTGCAAACACTTCTTTGAAATAGATACCATGTTGTTGCACATACCCCTTAGCTACTAGTCTTGCTTTGTATTTGTTTATTGAGCCATCCCCATTTCTTTTAATCTTGAAGATCCACTTTAAACCAATAGGTTTTACTCCATCGAGTTTGTCAACAAGCTCCCATGTACCATTTTTGATAATTGATTCCATATCGGCTTTCATAGCATCGATCCATTCTTGTAGATCTTTTGCTTCTAAATATTTTTCCGGTTCTCCATCTATTGTTATTAGTAACTTTTCACCTTCAAATTCAGCTAACAACACATAGTCATCGAGATACCTTGGCTTAGAAATCGTTCGACTATATCGAGTGGTAGGGTTAATTTAACTTGATTTTCACCAACATCTTCGACACCTTCTTCAACTTGATTTATTGGTTCTTCATCGGCTTCTTCCTCGGGTTTTTCTCCTTCTTCTTTGTGTTCATCAAGATCATCTTCCGGTTTGTTTGCTTCTCCTGCAAGATTTTCTTGATGAATCTTGAACATACTCGGTTCTCCATCGATTTATTTTGGAGAATTCTAATCCCAAGCTTTTTCTTCATTGAAAATTACATTTCTACTCACAATCACCTTTCTTGTGATTGGATCATAAAGTATATAAGCTTTGGAACCAGATTCTGACCCAAGATTGATCACACAACCAAAAATCCTCATATGTTCGATATTTAGTTTTCTTCCCATAAACTTCTCAAAAGGGGTATTTCTTTTTCGAGCTTTTGTAGGTATTTTATTGATGAGATAGGTTGAATGACGTACAACTTCTCCCCAAAACTCATTCGGAACCTTCTTCTCCTTAAGTAAGCTTCTTGTCATCTTCATAAGGGTACAATTTCTTCTCTCAACTACACCATTTTGTTGTGGTGTATAAGGTGCAGTTAGATGTCTTGTGATATCATTCTCTTCACAAAACGAACTAAATTCCATAGAAGTAAACTCTCTTCCTCTATCGGTGCGAAAGTTTTAATTTTCAAAGTTGTTTTCTTCTCAACAAAATCCTTAAACCTTTTAAACCGATTAAACGCCTCACTTTTCTTTTTTAGAAGAAAAGTCCACATAGATCTTGAATGATCATCTATGAATACAAAGATATATCGATATCTTGCTGGAGCTGGAGGTGAAACCGGACCACATAAGTCATCATGAATCAGCTCCATGGTTTTTGTGCACGAAAAGTTGTCTTTGTTGGAAACGAGTTGTTGATTTTTTTTCTGACTAGACAAGTTTTGCATATACTTCTCTCATAATTTATTTGCGGTAACCCAATAACCATCTCCTTCTTTACCATGTTATTCATCACTCCAAAGCTTACATGTCCTAACCATGAGTGCCAAAGTTGTGTAGTGTCAACATCTTTTGCAAGAAGACACCTAGGATGACTTATTTCAAGAGTTGTCTTGTATAACCGATTTGATGACCGAGTTACTTTGAGTAGAATTCTCCCTCGTGGATCCCTAAGGTGAAATTTATCTCCTTTCATCTTAACTTCACACCAATTCTTAGTTGCTTGTCCAAGACTTACGATATTATGTTTCAAATCAGATATAAAGTATGTTAACATGTGAGCCATCTCCAAATTTTACTCTGGTCTTGGCAATAAACATGATAAACCCTTTTGCAACTATGTTAACATGTGAGCCATCTCCAAATTTTACTTTCCCTTTGACGTTTTCATCTAATTTAGAGAAGAACTCTTTGTTTCTCGTCATGTGATTACTTGCTCCGTTGTCAAGATACCAAACTTTTGAGCCTTCTTGACTAGCACCGTAATTTTGAGGGAAATTTTTATCTTCATTCAAGAACACAACCTCATGAACATAGAGAGCTTCTTCTTCAACTTCATCTCCTTCTTCTTCAAATTCATTCAAGTTTGCATCTTGATTCTCTCTAGGTCTATCGGGACAAGGTGAAACAAAGTGACCCGACTTGTCACATCTCTAACATATCACTTTAGATCGATCTCTCCTTCCTTTTTGGTTATAGCTTTTGGTATCTTCCTCTTCGTCTCGGTTATTTGATCTACCTTGACCTCTCTCGCAGTCTCGTCTGCCTCTACCTTCTCGACTCTACCCTCCTCGGTTTTCCCCTCTTCCGTAATCATTGTTAGAGTACATAAGCTTTCTTTGCTCTTCCACGCGTGTATCATTACTAACCCGTTCATTAAATGCTTTTATTCTCCCAATTATATTTTCTAAACTTGTTATCTTAAGGTCTAAGACTTGTTCAAGGGAAGCTACAATGGGAATAAACCTACTTCTTGGAAGTCCGTGTAGAAACTTCTTAACTAGCTTTGACTCATCGATACACTCTCCAAGCGAAGCTGATTGAGCTGCAAGACCCGATATCTTTCCTGCAAACTCATCAACTGTGTTAGTGTCATTCATCCTTAATCTCTCGAGGTCTGACAATAAGGTTTGTAATCTTACTTCCTTCACACGATCAGCTCCTTGGTACTGAGACTTAATGGCATCCCAAAGACCTTTTTCCATGTCTTGATCTTCGATTTGCAAGATGAGTACCTCGGGAATAGATTGAATCAAGAGAGCTATGACTGTAACGTTTTTCTTTTGATCCGTAGATCCTGGATCACTTGTTTCCCACACTTCACTAACCCGAAGCGTTACTTTCATTCTCATCGTCCAAATTATGTAGTTTGTCGATGTCACATAGAACAATGGATCGAAGGCACTCCTGGTTCCTTTCGTGGTGGATCGATGGCACGTCCCCTATCCGTGGTCCAAACTCTTTCACTTATTTTATGGAACAACTCTCGAAAAAAACTTATTTATAGACTAGGCTAATCTCTCTAATATATTAGAATTTACATGAATCTAATCCTATTTTATTTTAGTATTATCTCTAGTATCTAACTCTTAATAAAAATAATTTGTATCTTAAACTATTGGAATTATCCAAGAATATCAAATTGTGTTTTGTTCTAGAATGTTGAACTGGAGTTTTTGCATATCAATAGCACATTGATTATCACAATAGACTAACAGGGAATAAGAGAGTGTACCGTAGCCTCGAATGTTGTATAAAATCCTCTCACTCTCAGATTGGTTGTTCCCTT
The DNA here is from genome assembly GCA_963920545.1 of Lepidium didymum. Lineage (NCBI taxonomy): Eukaryota > Viridiplantae > Streptophyta > Magnoliopsida > Brassicales > Brassicaceae > Lepidium > Lepidium didymum. The sequence goes on from OY986987.1 coordinate 4,015,685, forward strand.
AACATACTTGAGTATGCAGTTAGATTTGATTTCTTAGGCTGAGCTTAAACTCTTACATCAAAGCAAATGTCTGGTCGTCTACTAGTAGTGAGATACAACAATTCTCCTAGCATGCTTCTGTATGTTTTTTCATTACAATCATATAATTAATGTCGAAAATTAATCCTGAATTGAAAAATAAAACTACAAATAGAAATTGAAGTACACCAATTTTATAAGATTCATGTTTTTTAGTTTATAAATAAAATGTCCTTATAAGAGATTTTGATATGATCGGCTGTTAATTTATTATAATCATCCAATTAATGTCTGATTGGAATTACTTTCGTTTTGTTGTTTTGAAAAACAAAATTCTTTGTACAAAATTGAAATTAAATCAATCATATATTAGAGTCAAAAATAAAATAAAATATGATTGGTTTAATTTAAATCTCATATAAAGATTTTTGTTTTTCAAAGCAATCAAACGAAAACAATTGCTAACCGGGAGAACCTAATTGAAATTATTTTCTTTTTGTTGATTTGAAAAGCAAAAATATTTGTTTGAGATTTAAATTAAATCAATCATATGTTAAAGTCATAAACAAACTAAAATATGATTGGGTTAATTCAGGATTTTATTATTGATTATAATCGTACAAATAAGACTATAAATAATAAAACCAGAAAAAAAGACTAAAATAAAAAAATAAAGTCTAAGAATTGTACATGCTTTTAGTTTAAACTCATTATATATATGATTCAAAATAGCGGATTCAGAGTTTAACTCAAAAAATTTAAACTAATGATAGAACAAAAGAAACACAAATACCAATATAATAAGATGTTATAGTCAAGAAGTTTAATGATGGTCAAAAGCTATTAAGGTAATTGTGTAACCTTAAATTCAAACTCTGTATTAGGTTGAATTGTCAAAACTAATTAAAATAACATATGGAATAGTTACATGATTAAAACATAGAGAAATTCCAATGAATTACATAATTGGTTTTCAAAATTAGTTCGTAGGTTTAGGCTACAATGGTAGCTTTCTGTAGCAAAATTAAAGACATTCATGGCCCTACTTTTGAAAGTACAAGATATTTTCTCTTAGGAAAGCGGCTCTTCATAAAACAAAACAAAAAAACAAAATATATTTCCTCATTTTCTCTCATTTATTCTCTTCCGTCACCATTATTCTTTCCTCAGAGAAATTCCTTAGTTTTTTCACATCTTCCTCTGATTCTTCTGCAGACACCAAATCTTTGCATTCTGAAATCGTCTATCCGTGTATCGTTCTCCACTCACCACTTTTTGCCGTTACAATCCACTGCAGCCCAAACCCTAGGTCAACGAAAGTATGAGATTTTCACCACTTTTCTAAATGTTCACGCCATCATTGCGTTTCCTTTTTTCAGAATGATAGGTCCATTACCTCCACAATTTGTGTGGGTTACGACTAACTATTGTGTACACATTTAGTTTGGGAAGCATTTGTCAATGGATTTTGTTTTTTTGTGTTTTGCATTTTCGACTATTAGCGTGTTCATGGGTGGTGGGCTCAGATTGTTGTGTTTATGCTTGTTGACTCCGTCAAATGAATGTTGCGGAAACCCTAAATCATATGTTGCAGAAACCGTAAATCATATTCTGCACATAAAATATGTGTTAACTAATCATATTTTTATTAGCAGGTATAATATTAGTTATAAGATAAACTAAGTGTTAATGGATCAAATATTTCTCTTTAATTATGTGGGTTTTGATTGATAAAGATTAGCCTTTTTAGTTTCATATATTCATGCTTCATTATCTTATATTATTTCTTCTTTGTCGAAGTTAATTAGGAGATCCAGAATAGATCCGAACGGAATCCGACTCACTGAGTCAAAAACGAGTTTTGGAATTTTGTTGTGCTTAACCATCACGACGTACTTTCACACGAAACGCAGAAAATGGTTCACAAATGTTGTCGAGTTAGCAGATAAAATATGTGTTAATGGATCATATATTTGTTAGTATATAAAATGTAACCAAAAGTATTACATGTATGATGTGTATGATGTAAGATGTGTATGACTTAGGGGTTGGAAGATGTGTATTACAATTTTAACATCTAACAATTTATTTATTAGGTAATATAAAAATACTTAACCGAAAACTATTATTTTATCCGATAATTCTTCTATTTTAGTTACCTACTTATATAAACCCCCACGATAGTTATCATTTTTGTTGGGATGCCTACAAACATCTTTTATTGAAATGTTTGTATTTGTTATACGTTAATAAAAAATTATATCAATTTCATTAACTGCTAACTATTTATTTATCCGCTAATAAAAATAGTTAACAGGTAAATGTTCGTTTATCGCAAGTGGCATTTAGTCTAGTGGCAGGCGGTAAGTCCACTAAAGACAGTGCACTTGCACAACCAGGGATCGAGTTCCACCGCTTACATTATGTAGGAACTTGGTTAATGGGTCGGTCAGTTGTGGCCAATGTTGAAATCAAAAAAAAAATGTTCGTTTATCTGATATGTCTCTTCTCCCTTAAATAATTACGACTTGAGCATTGAGATATGCTCTGTATCTTCCATTTAATGCTAATGTTTTCCTTAGAGAGCAAGCTGAAGAAGATGGGCCTTCGATTGTGTGGTGGGCCAGTGAAACCTAAAGCAATGTTTTGTTTGAGGACCATTTTGTATTTGCTCACTAGTCCATTGCTACTTTCTTAATTTCAAACACTATATGCTACTTTCTTAATTAGTTTTTGGATTTATGATATCTACTTAATTTTTCCTAAAACATAATCATTTATCAAAAATACTTTATTTGTAACATGACGTTTTATTATTTGTAGGATATGGGAGAATACAAAGACACATTAAGACAACATGAAGAAGAAAGAAGATGACAAAGGAAGAGACAAAACGCTTTCGTTTAATATTAAACAATATATTTTGTATTATGTATCAATTCTTGCGAAGCACAATGAGGTACTGCATTCCGGGTTTGGCATTCTGGAGGCGAACAATTTCTTGGTGCGCCTTTGTCTCGACAAGCTCGAAGGCTTTCCTCATGGCTTCGACTCCAAAATGTGCGGAAATGAAAGCTCCATAAAAGGCTTTGAAGGAGATGGCTAATATCTTGGGGTCTAATGGAAACTCTGAGTTTGAGTGAATGATTTCTTCAAATGTCTCGATTGTGAACTTCCCATTCTCCTCAATGATTTGCCTCAACTCGCCTTTTTCTGCAAAGTAAATTGAGGTTCTGAAAGTGTCTACCTTTTCTTGCTCCACGACACCCTTTCCAAAGTAGAAACCAAACAAGATTAGATAATGGTAGTTATAAGGGGTTAGATGCTCTATTTTCCCCTTGGAACAATTATATGGCATTAAAAATCCCTCAGAACTTACCTTAAATCTAAATGAACACGGAATCAAAGTTCCATATTGAACAAGTAACTCATTAAGATATGAAATTTGATTTTGGGTTTAAAGAAGATTTTAATTTTGATTCAATGTGCTTGTAAATTTAGGAAAATGTTATGAGGATTTGTGGTGTTATATGCTTGTTCTAAGAGAGAAATAGATTGTCAACCCAATTAAAATAAAAGTAATATTTGTTTTAAAGATCAAATTATTTACCTGTTGAGCAAGATCACTAAGAGATTCTCCAATAAAATCCATGATTATTCCTTTAGGGGTCTCAGACATCTTAACTCCATCTCTTAGACATGATCCTAAAATCAACATCATTCCTCCAGGCACGAGTTCTTCAGCTCGAACATCCAACAGATTCTTGGTGTCGATGGAGTACTGCTCAAGATACGCTTTCTTGACCACTTGATTAAACCCGGTGCACTGCATGTCTTTGTTCCACAAAGGAGAGTCACGGTCCATGATCCCTTTGGGGATTATGGAGGTGAAATGGAATGCATAACTCATGACTCCGATGTGGAAACTCTGCTTAGGAAGAACACGGTCGAAGAAAGAACCAGGAACTCCAGCGCTGTAGTATCTTCTCTCTGGAGGAAGTGTCTGGAAGAGAGTGTTGAAATCGTTGCTGCTAAAATCGTTGAAGAGGACTTGGAACTCGATGTTATCTTCAGAGTTTTGTCCGGTTTCTCTTCGATACTTGTCTTCCACTGCATCTATTATGTGTTGAACAGCCACAAAAGTGTTAGGTCCACTTGCACAACCAAAGTCAGCTACACAAAAGCGATTCGAAATCAACTCGAGGCTAAGTTTGGCTGAGATCATTTCGTTCATCTTGTCCTTTGCCGCATCAAGCAACGCTCTCTGTTTAAAGAAGACATTGTGAATCACATACATCTTAGTAATTCAGATTCTAGCTAACAAGGCAATTCAAGCAATCATTTATGTTTAAACCTGATACGAGGAATGTTGGTTGTAACTCTCAGGACCTTCTCCTCCCATCATGATCCATGCTGGAGGCGTAGTCATGATCTTTCTTTCTTCTTCTAACTCTTCTTAATTTGTTTGATTCTTTGATTTAATGATGAGAGCTGTGATGATCCATGGACCTCTCTATGTTTATTTATAGTGCTATTCTTTGTGCTTAAAAGAACAAAGAATTAATTAAATATTTTATGAAGTTTGAGAAACAAAAACATCTTATATATTAATTACAGGATTATTATTCACGGTATTGTGACATGTTTGAAATAATTAATTAGATTATAAAATGTATAAGATTATTAACTCATGGATGTTAACAAACTTACCGTTAATCATGAAATGAAAGAGGGGGAAGGGAGGAATATATGAGGTCATCAACAACATTGATCTCATCATCAAGTAATTAATTAGGCATTGTGGTATGTTAATGGATTTGTGTCCCGGAAATTGATTGTCATAGAGAGGAAAACATAATAAATATATTGTTAAATGTAACCTTCATCAAGCATTAGGTAATGATAGTTATCAACTTCTCTTCTCTTGCCACTAATTTATACTATTATTATTTAACAAACGAAAAAACTTCTCTTGCCACATTCGGATTTGAGATACCTCGAGATCTATCCGACAATAGGCTGATTTTGGTGAACTCTGAAATAACAGATTCAGTTTATATGGCAGACACAATGCTAGTGGCGGATCCATAAACGTTTTTTACAAATATCATAGATAAATTAAATATTAAAATAAGAAAATTAAATGGTAGTGGTTTAGTGGTTTAGGAGGAAATTGTCATGTTGGTCTAGATCAGGGATCGATTCCCTTCATGTGCGAAATTTCTATTTGGCCATCGAATATCTAAATCCGAAGAGGTTGGTTTGATATTCGACTCAGATCTCTCCTTGATTAACAAAAAAATAAAACTTATTATAAGAGCATAAAACATCTTCTTTTTTATAAGTAAGACATCTTTTTATTGAAATTTAAATCTAGTTTGTCCAGAAAATTCTAAGAACTGCATGTTTCTCTATTGACAGTACCATCTGTGGTGTGACCGTTCTATGCCATGAATTTGTTTTTGGAAAATTAAGGAAGGAACCATCAAATATCTTTGGGAAAAAAACTCATAGAAAAAGAGAACCCATAAAAACAATCTTTTTGACTGAGCCAGTCAAAATAAAGATTTACATAATTTTTTTAAGCCTGCCTTGTTTTTTGGAGGTAAATAAACAAGATTCATGAAACCGAACTTTAGGTTGCCTTGAACCTTCTCAAATCTGAATGTTTGGTCGTAGTAATGTCTCAGAGACAAACCTACTAGGTAACCATAGTATGATGCACCCAAATACATCTGAGGGTAATACTTACTTATTTAAAAAATTTTATGTTATTTTTTTTTGTCAATAACTAGATTGATAATGGTCTGATCCATAGCCTAAATCTCATCATAAAAATCTCTTTTTAATCTACTAGTGTAGTGGAAAAAATCAAACTCCGATGCCTGAATTTTTAGGTAGATCATCCTAACTACCTGACTGATAATAACTTGGTACTTTTTATGTTATCTTAAATAATTAAATTCTCATTTTTATTTTGGAAATCAATTCTCCATCCGGGCTAGAGCGACAAAAAATCTGTTTTATTTGTCTCTTTCTTGAGTTATATCTAAATATCTAAAAAATATCTTACACATGAAAGAAATGAAATTCTACTCTAATATATAGTATTAAATACGAGTCTTTTTATTCATTATCAATTAATTTTAAGTTAGAAGTTCATAATCTAACAAATAATAAATAATGCATTATGAAATTAGAAAATCAATGAGGATGATCCAAAAATTAACATATATCTGGAACGAAACACATATTTGTTGTTTGATAGACAAATCATTCACTTTGTAATTGAAAAAACACTTATAATAATATTGAATTTGTTAGTTTTTACTGATTAAAATATTAACTTTTTTCTTTCAAAAAACAATACAAATTTTTCATTGATTTTGCCAATTTCAAACCACCATTAGATATTATTATGACGGTTGAATATGAGGTTTTGCACCAAAGGAAAATATCAAAGTTGCTTATCTTATTTTAAAGGTTTTGAATGTTTCTTATTGACTGTCTGAAAGTTCCTCGTTTTGGATAATAAAATTTAAAGTTTCCTTTGTCAAAGTTCCTTGGAATTTGGAAATTTTCTCATTTCGAAGTTTCTAGTTTCAAGGTTTATTTTTAATAGAAAACCAATATTTGTATATTTTAAATTACTTAAAATTTCATAATTTATACTGTAATTTATATAAAATTTTACTAGTATTTAATAAATTTCTGAATTTGGAGGTAATTATTGCGTACACCATTTAAATATCTGGATACACAGGACACGAACCATGTTAAGAATATATGTAAAAATAAATGAGTAACAAAAAAGTATACACTACAAAGAAAAAATATTATTCTTTACAATATTTGTTGAAAAACTGTTAAAAGCTATTTGTGACCGTTACAACCATTGAGAAACCAATTATTTCTGACAATAATATCCGATGGATCTCTACAAATATAATCATTCAGTTCTAGGTTCTCGAGGACTGAAAACTAAAGCAAAACGATATAAATTTTTTTTTCCAACAATTACATCCAATTTATAACTTAAAATCTATATTTTAAAATATTTTTTTTAAAAATCTATTATATGTATTAGGAAGAAATCGAATCCTTAATGTCAGAATTATTAACTGGATCATCCTAACCACTAGAATAAAAATAATTCGACAACTATATATGAATTTTCAACAAAACAAAAGCCAACAAAAATATTGGATAGTCATATGCCATTAATAAGAAATATATAAATATTTTTAAACATGTATATAAGAAACAACGGCATTGAGCTTATTTCAAAAAAAAAACAAAAAAACAAGTAATAAGCTCAAAGGCATCGAGTTTCAAATTAAATGTGACGCAACGTATATTTTATTTGAAAGTTCGTGTGACGAGTGAAGTTTCAATCATATATATATTTTATTATGTTAAGTGCTGAAACTTCTTGGTCAAATGTTGACCAATGCTTAATATGAGATATGCATTATGGGTTTTGATTAATTACAGAGAATACAAATACATGTAGATTAATAAAAAATAATTTTTTCTGGTTTATTTATGCTAAATGTAAAATTATTTATCTTAAATGTGTATGGATAGAGTTGTTAGCTGTAGGATTATCTGTAAGTCTAATCCCTATCAAATCATTCTAAGTAGATTTCTAAATCATACCTCTAATTGTTCGTTAACATTTAATTAAATCCAAATTAATTAATATATAATTGATTTTTTTTTCAATTTGATGATTAGAATAGTACAACTAATAACTTTAGTATCTGAATTTTAGGCTATAAATTGAACAATTAATTATTGACAAAAAAATTTTATATATATATATATATAATGAACAAATAACATCTGTTGATTCATATCATTAACATTTTGGATTAACGAGTTATGGAGGATACAAAATGAGTCATAGCTAACAGTGTCCCATATGAATGATTAAATAGTTATTAACTTATTATAAAGCTCTTGGAGTCTTTTTTGTTTTTTGTTTTTTATTCCTTGAACAAGAATATTTGGTAGTTTGGTAAAAATTTTAAATCTGCAAACTCCACTTTGCCTTTTTACTATCTAAAATAATTTAAAATCTTATCAACATTCGACAATACTCTGATTTCGAGATATATTTACGTGCAAATGTATTTGTGTGTATTTTTTATACTTAGTGGATGCAGATGAATTTGTGCATTGTAAATTAAGTATTATATATATTTTGTGCATTGTAGATTAAGTATTATATATATATATATATATATATATATATATATATATATATTTACTTCAAGTTGTCAGCTTTTGTTCTGCGTAGAGTTGATAGAAATATAATTAATTAGTCCAAATTAATATATGGAATAACATTTTCTGATTGTTCATTAACAAACACAAAGCAAAATTTATTCATTCATTTGTCAAAATAAACATAGCTAGAATTTTAAAGAATTTGTAGGTTCGATTTTCTTGTTATGCGAAACTAAAACACATTTTTCTAGTTATTCTTATATGGATACAAGTTCATATTTTCGGTCCATTTGAATATCCAGAAAAATATCTATCTGGACTATATTTCTAGTAGGATAATAGTCCTTATCCTTCCGATAAATTCTGGGAACTCTTGAGTTATCAAAAAAAAAATTTTAGTGTGAAATGAGATGGACTTGCCGGTAAACACATACCATACTATCTCTTATCTCCTACCTCCTGAATCTTTTTATCTTCGTTTAAAGCTGACAAAAGAGGGTTTAGCAGAACCAAAAAGTCAATATATTGATTATTTCTTTACCGCTACTAGTCGATGACTTTGGTTGAAGATTTTTTATATATATCAAACGGTTTAGTTTTCTTCACACTTAGTTGAAGTCATTAGAAATATAAATGTTTGCTTTTTTGTAATAATAACTGTGACATACTTTGTTCTTCATTACTGTCTCCAGAGCATTGAGAAGTAATTAGTTTATTCATCAAATGGATAAACCTGAGAATGAAAAGTGTTGGATTAGCATTAAGGGATTGTTATGTTCAGTGCCCTCTCTAACTTCGAAATTATGTACACTGTCATCTCCATTTTTTCGTTTTGTTTTTGCCCTAAATAAGTAGAAAGGGGTAGGCAGCAAAGATGAAAATATCACTAGCGAGTATTTGGAAAAAGGGTGGAGCACGCCGAAGACGTCCGTAGGCAATGTCCATTTTTAGGCGGGATAAGTAGAAGACGTCCGTTCTCTACGACTGGTAAATATGGTAATGGATGATTTTTTAATTTTAATTATGTATAATACCATCTTTAATCTAGAAATTATGCCACATGCCACCAATGTGAGAGTGAGTGCTACATTTGGTGGAAATCAATTCAGTTTCTGGAAATGTTTGGCTCATAAGATGTAAGTGTTGGTTAAGTAGTGTTGAGTTATGGGCGAAAATGTGAAATACTTTAAGTTGTAGGTTGTTTGCTTTGTTGTGTGGGTGGTTCCTTTTGTTGTTTCGTAATGTACGGGTAAACGGCAGTTGTAATATTGTGAATGTGGTAATGGATAATATTTTTTAGGGAAAATTATGTATAATGCCATGTTTAGTCTTGAAATTATGACACATGTCACCAATGTGAGAGTGAGTGCTTCATTTGGTGGAGATCAATTCAATTTCTATAAATGTTTGGCTCATAAGATGTGTTTGGTAATGAAGGCAAAAATGGTAGTTATGATATGGTGTGGTACGTAATCGGACATGTTTCCAAGACGTCTAGAGTAGACAATATGTGGGATGTATTCCAAGCATTGATGTAGTTTGTGATGCAAATTGATTGGATGTCATAGACATGGTAGGAGTCAATGAAATGTAGGGTAAAAATTAGAATTAAATGAGGGAATGCAAAGAACAAGGTAGTAGAACAAATTGGACGTTTTTCCCGGACAAGTGCGTAGAGACGTCTAGAATGGACAAGAAAGGGATAAAATCGTCTTTCTACATTACGAAAGAAAACTAAAAACAAGGAAAGTAAAAATGGGCATTTGGCATAATTTCGGAAAAAAAGGATAGAATGTCAAAAAAAGTTTGTTTGAATAAGAAATGGATACTTTGTAAAATTAATAGACATATTGACTACGAGTAAGTAATTCTTTTTGTCACAAACACTCTCGTATTAGATTCATTTAATGAAGTACAATGGTAAAGAACATAAGGATCCTCATTGCCAACCATTACAATACAAGACCAAATCCAAAAACATACTTAAATAAACATAGCAAATTGTCCTAACGGAGGAAGCTCACATTCAACAGAGGGATAGATACGGGTTATAAAATCGAAAGTCGATAAGAGATTCAAACAAAACCCTACTTGAAATGCCACAATGGGCTGTGGAACAACCAAACTAGCTCTTGTAACTTGCATTCTCATGCTTTGAACACCAATCTCCTTGCTGGAGAGTGTTAGGAATGTTTTTGGTATTGGGCTGATTTTGGACTGAGTTCAATACTTATTTTTGGGCCTTTCTATTTTATACTAAACCCATCTTAAAGTTCAGTCCAAGAATACTTTTAACTCTAGGTTTCATTGTCATCCTCCTTCACTTTTAATATTCCTTCTAAAACTCATCTTTTTCTCTAAACCCAATTGTTCTCACTCACTCTAGTAATTAGGATTATTTAGCAAATGATTTGGTATTAAAAAATTGAATTCTTTCCATTATATTATAATAGATTGAAAATAAATTTTAGGTGTGGACTATATAGACTATGAATCATGACTTGTCGATCAAATTGATAACCAAAAAATGATTTGTTTCTTTTACAAGAAATTAAAGACTAAGCTTAGTCAACTTCGGTGCACAAGACCAGCCATTGATAATACCACGCTTAAAACATAAATTACTCCTCCCAAATGGACTTAAACCATAATCTTTTTGTAAATTTTAAAATTCTTTCTTTTATAATTTTTTTAAGTTTTTTTTTGAGATTTTCATCTTTTGAGTCTATGTACAGAGATCAGTACTCAGGAGCATTGGTGACACAAGTACATCATAGGTGGGGCATATGCCACACACTAAAAAAATTTGATTAATTTTTCTTTTTCATTTCATATTTTTTTTATTTTGAATGTAAAGTTGTGGGGCATAGTAATCGAGTATAATAACCATAACCAAAAAATCAAACCGAATTGAACTAAACCTTTTGGTTTGGTTTGGTTTTGATTCCTAAAAAATAACCTTTTGGTTTCAATATTTAGATAACTTTGGTTTTCGGTTCCGTTACAAAAACAGAAATTTACCAAATAGGAACCAAAGTTATTTAGTATTAAAAATACTTTGGTTACTTTTTGTCAAAAGTAATCATGTTTGTTCGAGTATTGGATTACTTTTGAAAAAAGTAACTATTTGGAACCGAATCAATATTATCTCGAGACTAATTTGTTTCTACTTTTTTGGAAGAAAAACCAAAACTGAACAGAGTTTTAGTCGGTACCTATTAATTACCACATTTTCAAAACAGAAAGAAATATAAACCAAAAGAATCAAATCAAAGAACTGAATGTCCATGGCTTGTGCCCCATATTAGAAATGGTTCTGGATCCGCCACTACTCAGAAGAATAGAGTTAACTCCTAGGCGAATTTACCTTGAAACTCTGTAAAGAGTAGATGAACTAATTGTTAAGTTTAGTAGTTAACTCATGGCCCCTACGACTTCACTTCGCTTTAATTACTCTACAATTTCCGAGTTTTGAGTTAATCGCCATATCAGAGAAGATTTGTGGGATCATTCTTTTTCCCGTAAAAGATGAAAACCTTAGTTATCTTTCCATAAGAGACCACACATGCTTTATTTCACCGAGGCTGAGTAAAGAAATTAAAAAGAGCAGTATTGAGAAACTCAAGGAAGAAGATGAAAGGTAAAAAACAATTTTACTTTTAATTAAAAAGGACAGAACGGAAAAAAAAAGACAAAAATCTTACCGAATCTTCCCACAAATTCAGACATATATCTGAGTTGGCTTCAGTTTGAAGACAACTAGGTTGACCTTATTTTATTCTCATGATAAGATAGTTCTGAATTTCTGATATATTAGTCCAGAGAACCAAATTCATCTCTAAAATCTTACTACATGTAATTGAGTAAAGTCAAACTCCAATATTTAAGTTATTAGATAGACATTTCACCCTAGAAAGCTGGGCATATATATATTAATTGTTTAGCTAAAGTTTTCAGTTTTTGTTCGTAGAAATAAAATTAATTAATCCTAACTAACATACGGAATAACCAAATTAATAACATTTTCTGATAACATATGGAATAACCATATGCCCAGCTTTCTAGGGTGAAATATCTATCTAATAACTCAAATATTGGAGTTTGACTTTACTCAATTACATGTAGTGAGGTTTTAGAGATGAATTTAGTTCTTTGGACCAATATATCAGAAATTTAGAACTATCTCATCATGAGAATAAAATAAGGTCAACCTAGTTGTCTTCAAACTGAAGCCAACTCATATATATGTCTGAATTTGTGGGAAAATTCGGTCAGATTTTTGTCTTTTTCTTTTCCATTCTAACCTTTTTAATTAAAAGTAAAATTGGTTTTTACCCTTCATCTTCTTCCTTGAGTTTCTCAATACTGCTCTTTTTAATTTCTTTACTCTGCCTCGGTGAAATAAAACCCGTGTGGTCTCTTATGGAAAGATAACTATGGTTTTCATCTTTTACGGGAAAAAGAATGGTCACACAATTCTTCTCCGATATGGCGATTAACTTAAACCCGGAAATTGTAGAAAAGGAATAATTAAAGCAAAGTGAAGTCGTAGAGGCCAGGAATTAACTACTAAACTTAACAATTAGTTCATCTACTCTTTACAGAGTTTCAAGGTAAATTTGCCTAGGAGTTAACTCTATTCTCTCGAGCAGTGGCGGATCTAGAACCTTTTCTAATCTTGGCACAAGTCATGAACATTCAGTGTGGGGCATATGCCCCACCTATGATGTACTTGTGTCCGCCAATGTTCGTGAGTACTAATCTTTGTACAGAAGAAGTGGGTTTAGAGAAAAAGATGATTTTTAGAAGGAATATTAAAAGTGAAGGAAGATGACGATGAAACCTAGAGTTAAAAGTATTCTTGGACTGAACTTTAAGATGGGTTTAGTATAAAATAGAAAGGCCCAAAAATAAGTATTGAACTCAGTCCAAAATCAGCCCAATACCAAAAACATTCCTAACACTCTCCAGCAAGGAGATTGGTGTTCAAAGCATAAGAATGCAAGTTACAAGGGCTACTTTGGTTGTTCCACAGCCCAATATGGCATTTCAAGTATGGTTTTGTTTGAATCTCTTATCGACTATCGATTTTATAACCCGTATCTATCCCTCTGTTGAATGTGAGCTTACTCCGTTAGGACAATTTGCTATGTTTATTTAAGTATGTTTTTGGATTTGGTCTTGTATTGTAATGGTTGGCAATGAGGATCCTTACGTTCTTTACCATTGTATTTTATTAAATGAATCTAATAGGAGAGTGTTTGTGACAACCAGAATTACTTATTCGTAGTCAATATGTCTATTAATTTTACAAAGTATCCATTTCTTATTCAAACAAACTTTTTTTGACATTCTGATACATCACGTTGTAATGGTCAAAACCATTTTATATTGTCAAAAAATAGTTCCAACAAATAGCCCAATCAGTCATTAGACTATTAATGCTAATCCAACACTTTTCATTCTCAGGTTTATCCATCTGATGAATAAACTAATTACTTCTCAATGCTCTAGCTAGAGACAGTAATGAAGAACAAAGTATGACACAGTTATTATTACAAAAACGCAAACATTTTTATTTCTAATAACTTCAATTAAGATTGACGAAAACTAAACCGTTTGATATATATATATAAAATCTTCAACCAAAGTCATCGACTAGTAGCGGAAAAGAGATACTCAATATATTGACTTTTTGGTTGTGCTAAACTCTCTTTTGTCAGCTTTAAACGATGAAGATAAAAAGATTGAGGAGGTAAGAGATAAGAGATAAGAGATAAGATATAGTATGGTATGTGTTTACCGGCAAGTCCATCTCATTTCACACTAAAAGTTTTTTTTATAACTCAAGAGTTCCCAAAACTTATGGGAGGGGTCGAGACTATTCTCCTGTAGGAGATACATCCCAAATAAACATTCTCTCTGGATATTCAAATGGACCGAAAAGATAGACTATATTCGTGTAGAGGTGATTGGAAAAATGTGTTTTAATTTTGCATAGCAGGAAAATTGAACCAACAAACTCTTTAAAATCCTAGGCCCGTCCCTACCACTTAACTACAAACTCTTTGTCACAGCCCAATTTCTAATCTGATGAATTTTTCAGACTAAAAAACAACACCAACCTAACAAAATCTAAATTTAATTCGCTAACCTTCGTTGATATCAAATTGATTCATGAAAAATGAGGTAGCTCACGGAAAAGAATTCAGTAGGCCTTGGAGTCAAAGGTGCCTCATGAAATTACTTTTTGTCTGTTTATTTTGTTTTAATTTCTAGTTTAATAAAATACCCAATTAAACTAGAATTCAGTAGGCTATGGATCATGACTTGTCGATCCAATTACTAACCAAAAAAATGATTTGTATCTTTTACAAGAAATTGAAGACTAAACTTAGTCAACTTCGATACACAGGACCAACCGTTGATAATATCACGCTTAAAACATAAATTATTCTTCCTAAATGAACTTGAGCTCATAATATTTTTGTAAATTTTAAAATTCTTTCTTTTATAATTTTTTTAAAGTTGTTTTTGAGATCAGATAAGCCCACTTGGCCAGCCCTTCAGCAAACGTGTTCTCAAGTCGATTAATGTGAGAGTAGGTAATACAATTAAAAGCTTCCGAGACTTTTCCAATGTCGATGACGATCCCATAAATGTCTTTGTGGTCTGCTTTACCGGTGATGCCTGGCATGGATCAATTGGATCGAATCTGATGAGACCTTAATTTTCCGGATCCCTTGCTCAGCGGGGTGGTAGAGAGCAGCCTAAACTGCGAGTCTCTCTACAATTAGAGGGTTCTTTGTCGATCTCCTAGCAGCAGATCCATGGATCTGGACCTCTCCTTCTCTGTCTGCAAAGCACCATCCCAGTCCCGTTGAGAGCGTGTTTTTATCCCACGCTGCATCAGTCCTCAGTGTCATCTCGATATCCTCGTGGCTCCTCTAATTTAATTTAGATTTTTTTAGGTTGGTGGTTTATTATTTAAGTTTTGAGAACAATATTTTTTTTTGTATATAGTCGTTTATTGTTTACGATAGCCATGTGCGTTCGGGTGATCGATCGGTTTCGGTTGGATTGATTCAGATTTTTGGTTTTTCAGATTCAGAGGTGTAGGGTCCATTCGGTTAATATTAAAAGTTTGGTTTAGTTTAGTTTGATTCGGTTTTATATTTGTATGAAAATTCCGAATTATCAATGGACTCAGTTCGGATCAGCTTTTTTTTCACCCGAAGTAATTGTTTACAAGTAAAGTAACCACATGTGCACTTATACTATTTGATCTTAAAACGATGTATCTGTTTCATCCGAGTTTAAACATAGCAAGTTAATCAGATATGGAAATAAAAATAGAGTACTAATTGAAACTTGAGAGAATAAATTTTTGTCGCCACCGTGCACATAACATAATCACCAAACATTCAATTAAATCAAACTCTCATTTACCAATTAAATAATCAATACGCATTAACAAATAAGTTCAATTAATTTACTAATCACCTTAACATCAATTTTCATTGTCTTTCCTAGATATCTACATTTTACCTTTTCCACATTATTATTCACCATAAACATCTAATCTATATGTCTGCCAATTTTTTTATCAAGCTTTAAGGATATACTCATTTTTTCGCTCATGCCACAAATCTGTTTCTTTTTTTTTTTTTTTTCCCAAAGAAAAGTACTTTCCATTATAAAGAAACGAGGGGGTTCATGTGAACCATGGTTACAAAAGATCAGGTATGAACCTGAACACCTACCAAAAGACTCGAGAGAAACAGGACTTAAGCTAAACAGAATTTGAAAATGCCAAAGGAGCAAAAGAGAAAAACATTGACTGCCAATACAACAAAAAGCGATTAAGTCTAAATGAAGTTAGGATAGCTCGAAACAGACTAGTGGAGCATTACTTCGATTTCACATCAGTAGTAGAAGAGGGGCCAGCAGCTACTTCCGAATCATGAACACCTTCCGCAGATTAAGGTTTCAAAAGCTAGGAGGCTTGAAGACCAAAAATGGCAGCGTAAGGGCTTGAGAAGCGTTGAGTGGTTGAAAAGCAAACTATTGGCTGAGGTGCTTAAGCCAATTGGGAACACCTCTTGCTATATAGTCATTGAATCGCCCTTCCTTAACCACACTGTTTGCAATGGCATTGGCTTGTTGATTGTTCTTAGCCTGAATACTTGTGAATTGAACCAAGGTAAGATTGGCTGTAAGGCTATGGATTCTCCTTGTCCACGTTCTGTATCGGGGCCACGCTACCTGCTTTGTGATGATGTTGTAAAGTGTACCATTATCAATGTAAACCACAGCCTGTCTGATATAGAGCTCCTGTAAGGACTTTAACACACAAATCTGTTTTTATGGCCCCAAACATCATTTCTAATTATTGATACCACCGGACATAATCTCTACTTTACAAATGGCTCACATCAGCATAAAATATTCCCTTCATACAATTATAACACTAAATAAAATAAAAGGGTACATAATATATTAGTATAAATAAGTAAAGAGAGGTCAGTGGATTATCACAGATCTCATCACAAACTAAAGTATCAGTAAAAGAAGAATTAGAAGAAGAGAAATAGAGAGATAATAATGTCTACAACACCAAATTGGATCATGATTAGTGGTGAAGGTCCTGAGAGTTACAATCAGAATTCATCTTATCAGGTTAACACAATACAATTTCATAATATATTCGTACTAGGCTAAGTTTCAAATTCATAAATTGTAGTATTTTTTTAATAGCAGTCTCCTCTTTGTACAGGGAGCGTTGCTTGAAGCGGCAAAGGAAAGAATGAAAGAAGCGATCTCAGCCAATTTGAACATTGATTTGATATCGAATCACTTTACGGTAGTTGACTTCGGTTGTGCGACTGGACCAAACACATTTGTGGCAGTGCAAAACATAATCGATGCAATTGAAGACAAGTACCTTAGAAAAACCGGACAGAACCCTAAAGGTAACATCGAGTTCCAAGTTCTGTTCAATGACTTTAGCAACAACGATTTCAACACACTCATTCAGTCATTTCCTCCCGAGAGAAAGTACTATTGTGCCGTAGTTCCAGGTTCCTTTTATGAGCGTGTTCTTCCAAAGCAGAGCTTCCACATCGGAGTTATCAATTACGCATTTCATTTCACCTCCAAAAATCCTAAAGGGATCACAGATCGCGAGTCTCCTCTTTGGAACAAAGACATGCATTGCACTGGTTTTAACCAAGTGGTTAAGAAAGCTTATCTTCATCAGTATTCGATCGATATCAATAATTTGTTGGATGTTAGAGCTGAAGAACTCGTGCCTGAAGGATTGATGTTGATTCTTGGATCGTGTCTAAAAGATGGAGTTAAAATGTCTGAGACCTCAATAGGAATAATTTTGGATTTCATCGGAGATTCACTCAATGATCTTGCTCAACAGGTACATACAATTCTATATGTAATACTATTAATTCATGGATTATTTTCAAAGGAATGACTAGGAAATTGTAAGAAATTATTGGTGGAAAATCATTCAAAGAACAAAAAAAATAAATTATGAGCAAATATTTCTTAATTATAATATCTCAAAAACTTTCAATATTTAATGTTGATTTGCAAACATATATTAAAACGAACTAAAATGATGAGAGTTTATAAGAATATGCAATTATTATAAAGTTCAAGATCATAATTTTGTTTAGTAGGGATTAAAAATTATATATAAGTTAATTATATTATATTAAATTATAAAACTTAATATATATATATTAGTGGGTATGTTTTCTTATATAATATATTAATTTTAGTATATATATATATCTTATTTTTTATTTAAGATTATATATATATATATATATATATATATATAAGTTGATTTGTAAAATCTGCATCTATACATTATGATGAGTTCAGTTTATGCTTTTACGACTTTGGTCTTTTCTGGGGTAGTATTGTAAAACATATAAATTTCATGTTGATGCAAAATGAGTAAATGGACGGTTTAATAGTGACAGAAATTGTGTATATAAAACTACTTAAATTTTTCATTTGTTATGATGTCGACATTGAACTAATTAATTGAACATATGTTTTTATAAATTAATTGTTGTTGAACGAAAGTAGGGTGTCATCGAGCAAGACAAGGTGGACTCTTTCAGAACCCCACACTACTTTGCAGAAGAAGCTGAACTAAGGCAAATCATAAAAGAGAATGGAAAATTCACAATCAAGACTTTTGAAAATATCAATCATCCAAATGGAGAGTTTCCACTAGACCCCAAAATATTGGCCATTTCCTTTAAGGCCATTTATGGAGCTCTCATTTCGGCACATTTTGGACTTGAGGCAATGAGAAAAGTCTTCGTACTTTTTGAGGTTAAGGTGTGCCAAGACATCTCTCGTTTCCAAAATTCTAAACCTGGAATGCAGTATTTAATTGTGCTTCAAAAGAACTAATCATCTCAGTTTTCTCTATTGTTGCTTTTCTTTTCGCATTTTAAATTTCATGTCATTTATTTTAATTTTTAGATATTGCGTGTATGATTATTTTTTATAGAATATGAATTTCATTAGATGAAGGTTAGCTGTATAGCAAAAGTCTCAATTCCCGAGCCAAAAAGAAAATACATAGTCAAGTGGTCTAAGATCTTGCTAGCCAAATCGACAATACATTTCTGAATGTCCTATCGTAGCTTGGGAGAGTAGCCGCTTAAGGAGATAAGGAGATGTAGGTGTGGTGTAGTTCGTCCACTGGATTAGAGAATCCCAAGAGTGAAATTTCACCTACGGTTGCAAGGATAATCTGCCATAGCTTAGAACTAAACTCACAGCAATCATAGCAGTTGCAAAGACAGCAAGCAGTTGGAAAGCGTGTAGGATTATGGATTGTATTATAGTTCGTGTGGAAATCGGTACGACAGAAGAATTTCGGTTTATAAATGACATCTTTCCCTTCTTTGGCTAATCTGAAACCTTTTAACCTTCAAAACTTTGCTTCTTAAATTCTATAAGACTGAGCCAATAATCCACAGTTTTGTTGGAGCAAAGCAAAGGGAGGGAAGAGAAAAGAATACGAGATAGATGTGAAGAGGCATGATAGTGGTGGTCGTGACACTATTTTAATTGCTAGTTTCCGAGATATTTTCCAAATGTTAAATCATATAAGATTTTTCCAAATGTTGAATCAATTCACATAGAATCTCTCAATAATTTACAAAAAAAAAACCCTAAATTACCATATGATTTGTATTAATTGCCCCGATACATAAAAGAAAATTAAAACCCAAATCTCATTCGGCGCCGATGTGCATTTGCATTTTATTATTAGTTTATTTCCTTCATTTATTATCAAGTATCATTACAATGTTATTTACTATCTACTCCCTAAAAATGTCAAGTTTTTAACTAACTATAATACATTTTATTCTAAGTTTCTTTTTTCTACCCTAACTTGACAAATAAGCATATCCGGTTAAAATATACATATTTAATATATTTCTTTCTCAAGTTTTCTTACCAAAATAATTAGTGTATACTAATCCAACTCACTATTTTAACATTTTATTCTTAATTTAGTGATATCCTTGTTTACATAGATAATATTTTTTTAATATGACAACTATATTATATGTATTTATTATTATAGAAACAATTCTAAAATATGTTACCATGTTACCATGAGACGAGAGTTTTCTATAGCCACATATATTTTGTCGCTCTCTATTAGTGTAAATAGTTATTTTGTACTGTTTGTCTTCCCCGACCCATAATATCTCTTTCATGTAAACTAATTATAATTATAACATTTTCCTCGACACACTTCCATGGAAAAAATGAAACACCTATATAATTAATTACTTTTTTCTACAAGTTTCTTTCTCCTCTCAAACAATATCAAGCAGCTGTAGCTTTAGATATCTAGAATGTTGCTCTTGACCATCTTTCAGGCATTCGACTGAAGCCCTATGTGTTTTGTTTCCTTTTGACGTGATATGTTTTTGTAGAGCCGTGCCTCCTTTGGGTTCAAAAAAACAATTGCCTTAGATCACTCAAATTTATGAAATTTGGAGCCACATTTTTTTCGGTGAAAAAAGAAGGCCACATTTTTTTGTAAAAAGGTAAGTTTTTTTTTTTTATACTTTTCGACAGTTTTAAACAACTTTAATGGCTAAAAAGTTATGTTAATATAATATTTTATTAAAAAATTCCTATTAATATTTTTTGTTATGTTTTAAATCTTATTTTTTGTTATGTATTAATATGGAACATTTTTATTGATAAAACAAAATTGTGTAAAAAATTATAAATATGAAATTACTAAGATATTATATATTTTATTTTTGGCCTAAGGCCTCCATTGCCTAAGCACGGAACTCCGTTCATACGTCTTTCATACATTCCATATATCTTGGAGCTGTCTTTGGCTTGTGTTAATTGTGTCGCTCTGTGTGGGTCCTTTCATGCCTTCGGGCGTTGGCTCTTAGTTTTTTTGATGCCTCATAAATATTGGCAGCTTGCTCCCTTATCTTTATTTTTATTTTTTTTATTTTACACAATCATATTTATCTATCTATACTATTAAATGAAAATATATATATTTTAAGGCTTTAATTCAAAATCGTAGAAATTTACATGAAATGTCATTAGAACTTATGATTATAAAATATATAAAAATTAAGATTTCATTAATGGAAAAATAATCAACACACATTATAACACAATTATTTAATGGATTATCCAACAAAGGTTTGGATATAATATTTGGATTTTTGCAATTAGTTAAATCAATTAATTAAAAATTTCTAAAAATACATAAATTAAGACTATAAAATTTGGAACATACGATTTAATTATACTACATATAATCATACAAAATCACTTTGATAATTTCATAATGAATACTTATTTTATAAAAATACAGGTAAATTACAGATTATTTAATAAAAATATATAGATCATTTCATATTACAGTTATCGAATTAATATAGAAATTATTTGATAATTATAAATCATTTGATTTATGCAGGCCATTTGATAATTATGAGTCATTTCATAATTTTGAGTTCTTTAAATTATGTTTGTATAGTTTTATGTTTTATAAAAATTTGATATTGTATTATAAAATATACTTTAAATATTAAAAAATATACTTTAAATTTTTAAAATTATAAAATAATTTTAAAACTTTTATTTCGTGGTGTAACACGGGTCAGAATCTATTTGAAATGATAAAAAGAAGTTAATGGTTCATTTTTAATCACTTTTGTAAATGGAGATTTTTTATATATTTTCTTTGTTGTTGGAGAATATAAATTTTGGAATACATAGATTACGGTTGGTTTATTTCTGATTTAGCTAGGTATAAAGTGATAAGCTTAAATCTCATTTTACTCTATTTAGAAAACTTAGATTTGTCGACTCAATTATTATTTGTTGAAAAAAAAAGGCCTAAGACTAATCTGATTGGGCATAAAAATCTTTGACCCAAACTGATTTAAGTCACATTTAATAGCTTAAAGCTAACATTGGCGAGGCAGAATATTCTTTTGTACCAGTGGTGAGGTAGATATTTATCTAAAATGTCACTGGGTTGACTAAATTTAGAAAATGAGTCAACTAAAAAAGTGAATTCATCAAGGTTTTATCCTAGCTAAGTTAAATTTTTTATAAATAAAGATGTAGTGCATATGACTTTTAGTTTAGTCTACTAAAGGCATATGCACTTGTATATTTAGAGATCGAATTCTACTGTTTATATTATATAAGAATTTGGATATTTGGCCGGTCAGTTGTGGTCCAACGTTGACAAAAAAATTCAAGATAATAAAATATTTACTATAATTATAATAAAAACATTAGTTATGAATCAAGTTTTGTCAATTAATTATTTGTTGATAAAATAAAATATAATTGGATTTTACTTAATTTAATAGGTGTCAAAATAATAAAAGAAGTTAAATTTGAATTTAATAAAACATAACTTCTTCATATAATTTTTTTGTTTCAAAATTTAAGATGGTTCAAGTGAACCCCTTCTCCTCAACATAGGTCCGTTAATGTGTGTATGTGTAATAAACACATCACTGCTGTACAAACTAAGACCAAAGTAACTTAGAGAATTCCTCAGAACTTGCAAAATATAGAGAAAGAATAATGGCACCAACGTACACGATGGCTGGAGGCGAAGGTCCGGACAGCTATAGTCAGCACTCAACGTATCAGGTTAATTACTCTTTGGTTGTATTCAATCAGCCTTGAATTAATCTGAAACGTTGAAATTTGAATCTGTGTTGCAAATATGTATTCATGATGAAGTTCAATTATTGTAGAGAGCCTTACTTGAAGCCGCAAAGGAAAAGATCAATGAAGGCATTTCCACCAAACTTGACATTAACTTAGCTTCTAATCGCTTTAACATAGCAGATTTTGGGTGTTCCACTGGACCAAACACGTTTATTGCAGTACAAAACATAATAGATGCTGTGGAAGAAACATATCAGTTAAATCAGGATGATCAAATTGAGTTTCAAGTTTTCTTTAACGATCACTCCAACAATGATTTCAACATCCTTTTTCAAACACTTCCTCCGACCAAAACTACTCTGTTGCTGGAGTTCCTGGTTCTTTCTTCGACCGTGTTCTTCCTCGAGACAGTCTTCATGTAGGTCATTGATCCTACTCACTTTACTGGTTGTCACAAGTTCCCAAAGGGATCGAGGATCGAAACTCTCCTGCTTGGAACAAGGACATTCATTGCACTGGATTCTCAAAAGAAGTTGAGGAAGCTTATCATGATCAGTTCATGAAAGACATGGGAAGTTTCTTGAAAGCAAGAAGCGATGAACTCGTGTCCGGTGGCTTGTTATGATCATGTCTACCAGATGGAGTTAAAATGTCTGTAACAATGAAAGGAATGCTTCTAGATTTCATGGGAAAATGTCTGCATGATGTAGCTAGAGAGGTAAAAAAATTTCATTTCGCGCTGTAAATTAACTCCGTAAAAAATTTTAGGTTTTCTATTTCCTAACAGATTTTAGAGCAGTTGGAATAGATCGAAAATCATATTTCTGTCGGAAATCTGTCGAAAATCCAACTAATTTGATAGATATTTTTCCGTTGAAAATTCTGTCTAAATTTCTTTTTATAGACAAAACATATTTTGTTGTAGCACCAAATCGAAAAACATTTAATGTTTTTGATGTTTTACGTAGGGTTTAATCGACCAAGAATAGCTTGACTCATTCAATTTTCCAATCTATCCGGCACATGAAGAGGAATTCAAGAGTGTTATTAAAGGAAATGGATGTTTTACGATAGAAGCGTTTGAGAAGATTAGTCATGCTAATGAAGAGTTTCCTTTGGAGCCAAAGTTCTTAACAACTTCACACACAGTATCATTTGGAGGAGTTCTTGAGTCAAGGTTTGGTAAGAAAGCAATGGAGAAGACAATGGAGCTTATTGAGGATAAGTGTTCAAAGATATTTCCACAACTTGCAAGTGCCAAATCTGGAATGCAATTTTACATAATGCTGCAAAGGAATTGATTCCTAAATCATCAAATGAAATATTGATATTATCAGTTTGCCATTTTGTTTTTTATCGTCTTGAAATCTATATAAGTTAAATTTTTCTCTCTTCTCATGATACCACCTCATCAACTCAAATATAAAACCACAATTACAATCATTTAAATTACAATCTTTAATTTAGAACACAAATACAAAAAAAAACTCAAATTATTCATTCATTCTATATATACTCTCCAAATACAAAACATACGGTAAAAAAACACTATTATATTACTAAATTACAATATTATATGACTAAAATTATATGAAAAATACATATTATATGACTGAAAAAGAAAATACACATTCACATCGTAGATACAAAAAAACCCACAAATAAAACAAACTTACAAATCAAAAAAGAGAAATGAAATAAGACATTACATAACAATATTTATTTATTGGGTGCATTTAGCAACTAAAAGTAATGATTAACGGTTTAGTTCTACATTCTGGAATATTTAAATAACGTAAATATAATTCCTAACTCAATTTTTGCATATTGCGAAAATTTGCAGAGAGTAGACTGTTGAAAATAAATAAACTTGATTTTTGATCAAGTCTCATTTGGGTCAAGTTTAATTGGGTTACATAAAATTTGATCCATATTCTAGAGAAGTTCTTAGAGTAAATATCTAGATATTATGATAAAAATATCTAGATAACTATAATAAAATAATCTAGATATTATGGTAGGACTCTCTAGATTTTAGATTAAAATATTATAGATATTTTGAGTTTTGGAGGCTATATATACCTCCCTCTCCCTTCATTTGTAATCATCCACTTAAGTTTCTAAATAAGAACAAAATCTTCTTCTTTCTAAAGTTTCTCCTCTCCAAAATAGTTTCTCTCTTCCAACATAGACTTCATATGAAGTATAGGTTCCATGTAAACTTTACATGAAGTCTACTAGTCAACACATAGGTTAGTTTTGCATTTGACTATTTTTTGGATTCGGAGAGTAGACTCAAGTGAAGTCTGCACATTCTTGTTTGAATACAAAAAATAAAATAAACGAAGACTTCACATGAAGTCTGCAGAAATCTGAGTCAGTTTTGCAATTGACTGAAAATTTGACTTTTACGTAGACTTCACATGAAGTCTATGCTTCTTAGATGGCTTATCTTTGAAATTGACCAACGTTACGGTTATTGGACCAAATGTTTTTGGAAATTTGTGTGAAAACACAGACTTCACATGGAGTCTCCTTAAATTCTGAAGAGTTCACGTGAACTCTACGTTAGATACTAAGTAATAGACACTACATATGATTTCTGTGAAATTAATGAAAACAATTTAATTATCTATAAAATAAAGTCGACTTCTATTGAAGTTCATTCCATTTACGTTGAAGACTTAAGGTGAAGTCTGCGTTGTCGAAGACTTTACGTGTAGACTTCTGTATTAAAAGTCAAACTTAGTTAATTGTAAAAGTAACCTCTGTTTTCTAGAGTAGACTTCATGTGAAGTCTACGACATTATGTGAAGACTACTATTTTCATATGAAACTGAGTAGACTTCATGTGAAGTTTACTAATAAAATTCATTACCCTGTGTAACTGCAAATATAACCTCTTTAAAAAGTAGACTTCATATAAACTAAATGGAATGAACTTCAATAGAAGTCTACTTTATGTCAAAATTTGGTTAATTGCAAAAATAACCTAATGAAGTCCCTACGTGTAAATAGTAAACTTCACATGAAGTCTGCTCTTGTTAGAGTAAACTTTAATTGAAGTTTACTTTTTATACCCGCAGACTTCACATGAAGTCTGCAATGTTAATTTTGTAAAAATGCATTTAAAGCATGTTTTTATTTTAATTTTTTTTTTGTATTTTTCATGTGTGTGTTTGATACTTTGTTTGCTTCTATACAAGTTTAACATGGTTATTAATTATAGTTAAGTCGGTGTAAATTTTAAAAGTGATATAAGTAGTTAGCTCATTTAAAGTAGACTTCACATGAAGTATACTCCAAGTAGACTTCACATGAAGTACTACGCAAATTTATATATAAATGCATTTAAAGCACGCTTAAATTTGTTCTTATATTTTTATATAGTTTTCCTATATATGTTTGATATTGTATTTGTTTATGTCCAAGTTTAACATGTTTATATATTATATTTATGGTTGTATAAATTTTAGAAATAATTTATGTAGTTAGCTCATTGAAAGTAGACTTAGATGATGTCTACGTTGGTGTTAGACCTCATGTGTATAATTTAGTAATTTACAAGTTTTTTTGTAAGTATTTGTGAAGTCTCTATTCATTACAAAATTTTGCTAATTCTAGAGTTTTTCATTTCCGTACAACTTTATCTTTTGGCATATAAAATATAAATCATGCAATTTTATATGTTCTTATCATAAATTGTGAAAATAAACACTTCAATAAATTAGTCTATGTTGTCTTTAGTTCAACATTAAATTTAGACAAGACTATTCAACATAAAAAATTTAAAACTCGAATAGAAATTTGTCATTTACCTACAAAATTCTTTCGTTTACAACATAAATCAGTAAATGAAATATACAAAAAACTATGTGCTTAATTAACCACTCAAATATAATAACAAAAACTATACTTAATTATCAAATTACATGATAATCGTTAAGCAAACAAAAAAATTAAGTATGGGCCATCATCCTCTTCTTCATCTCTTGTCATTTAGGAAAGCTTTCGCAAAAATTCTGTCTCGTCCATCTAAGTATGAGATTCTACAAACATAAATGAAAGAAAACTAAGTTTATTAAGTACTATAATAAAATAAATAATACTACAGAAGTCTAAAAAATAAATCTAAAAATAAGTCTAAAAAAAGTCTTCTTAAGAAGATGCCTTAAGAAGGGTGCTTAAAAGAACCAATTAAAATACTTAATAAAAATGTAATCTTTAACGATAAAAGATAAAAAATTGATTTTTTCACAATATTTTAAATAAAAATGTAAACTTTAATAACAAAATGTCAAAAAACCAATAATTTCAAATAATATTCATTAAAAATGTAAAACTTATACAAGAAAAAATCAATTTTTCTTATGAAAGTCATTAAAATTGTAATCATTAACTAGAAAAAATCAAAATTTTAGAAAAATATAATTTTATTATTTGAAAAAGCCAAAATACTAAGTTTTCCTTAAAAAAATCTCAACCAAGTAATCATATCAAAAAGATTATACCTTTAACTAAAAAAGACTAAAAAACTAGAATTTTTCACAAGATCTCATTTCAAAAATAAATCTTTAACTAGAAAACACAAAAAAAATCAAACTTGCACACAACTATCATTACAAATGAAATCTTTCATAAGCAAAATTTTAAAATATTAGATCTTTCACAATATCATTAAAAATGTAATCTTTAACTAGAAAAATAAAAGAAAACTGATTTTTCACAAGTTCTCATGTCAAAAACAAATCTTTTACTAGAAAGCACAAAAAAATCAAACTTTCACACAAAAAATATTGAACTCTTTTATAAGAACTCCTTTTTAAAAAAATTTCACTAGAAAACACAAAAAATATTGAACTTTCACAAACCTTTAAAAATAAAAAATTTCACAAGAAAATTCAAAAAAATTTAGATCTTTCACATAATATTCATTAAAAATGTAATTTTTAACTATAAAATATATAAAAAAATGGGATTTTTCACAAGATCTCATTTGAAAATCATATGTTTAACTAAAAAAAAAAATCAATACTTTAACAAGAAAAAAAAACTTCAACATTTTCCAAAGAAAATCTACCTTTTTCAGTTGTGAACCGGAGAAGAATGATGGATATTGGCTAGAGACAAGAGGTTTTGGCGGCTGGAGGCTTCCGGTGGAACATGCAAAAAAAAAATGACGAAAATTGTGAAAAGAAGAGTGAAAAAAATCTTAGATCGTGAAGGAGGAAAGAAGAGTTCGGATTTCTTACACTTTGGCCGAAATGAGACATAACACATTGGCTGGAAAAGAGATAAAAAGTGGCTAGGGTTATGTTCTTCTACTAAAAATTGTATATATATGTAGGTTAACTTTCTGGTTCAATTGTTGGTTAATTTTGGTTTAACAAAACCCAATTTAATTTCAATTTTAATTTCGGAGGAACAAACTTCAGGCTAAATTTAAAGAAAATTTTGATTTGGGATTTTTGTCGGCTACAATTGGTTTAGTCAACTTAAAGTTGAGCCACTACAAAAAATTGAGCTATTGTGACAATTGTATTTTGACTATGAATATTAGTAATAATTTGTGACGTTTTATATACAATTTTGTTACGAAATTTAGTTGTTACAAATCATTATGACTCTATTCCGTAATGATTTGTGACAAAATTGTTATTAGATTTTTTTGTCACAAGTATATTGTGACATTTTTGTTACCAATATGCATTTGGGACACTTGTAATATAACCATTTATAAATCATCACGATATATTTTCATATTGTGACAAAATATTTGTTATTGTGACGAAATTTTACGTATCAATACAAATTTTTTCTTGTAGTGAGGGTTTAATTAAAATTCAACTATAAATACGTTGTTTAATCAATAATAACCAGAGTTTTGTGTTTAATATGACATTTTCCCCCAAATAAATTATCAAGAGTAATGACAAATTTACCTCCACTACATTGTGTTAACTCGCCAATATATTGTCTTAACTCTCCAAAATGTAACTTCCTCCTCCTCTTCTCTTATAAATAGATCATTTGGTAATTCCAAATGATTATTGTCACTTATTACAAATTATATCTTCTAAATTTACATTAGATTAAACAAGATGGAAACTTCCTATCTCTCTTTTTCAGAATTGAAGGCTGGTCAGAGTTTACAACATGTCGTTGCAAGGCTTTTGCGATTTTGGGAAGCACACAATGTCAAGAAAGGTGGAGAGCTAATGGGGATTGACATTCTCCTCCTTGATGAAAATGTATAAATATTTCCACGACTAACGTAGAATGAACTACTCAAATATGACATGTACTCTTTACTTACAGAAAGAATTGTTTTTTTAATTAAAAGTATTTAATAAATTAATTCGCAATGATACAAATTCCGCCCGAATGGCAGTCCCGAACTAGTTGTAATCTCTATATATAATAAAACCGTAGCATTATATATACTTCTGCGCTGATACCCTGCACACAAAATTAGAGAATTAAAGTTAAGATTCTTAAACTCGGTAAAGTATACACTGAAGAATTTGGTTAAACCATGATATGGTTTTTTGCGATTATGAGATATGTAACTAATTATTTATCTATTTTCATATTTTTTTATAATGATTAGAAATACTTTCTAATTAATTCATATTTTTTGTAAGGTGATAAAATTCACTGTGATGTGAAGAAAGAACTAATTTTTAAATTCGTGAATTTTCTTGAGCTGAGAAGTACTAAGATCATTACAAACCTACATGTTTGCCCCGCAAGCAGATATTACCATACTTCTATTATAAGTAAAAAGTTTTCTTTGTATACACAACCTCAGTTAAGTCAACTGATCCTCTCTCAGACTCGGTTTTGGGATTAAAATTTGTAAATTACCGTGAATTACTTGATGGTTGTCATGAAGATATATATCTTATAGGTAAATAGTATTTTTTTTAAAATATTTAAATTTTAATTTATCACTATAATTGTTAATAATTTTGTTGTTTTTATATTTTTTATAGATATCATCAGATAATTGGTTCGTGCTAGCAATATTGAAATTGATGAAGTGAATGGAAAATCAACTAAACGAATAAACATTAGACTTAGATCTACCGAGTAAGTTTTTGTTATACTATTTTTTTAAACATTTTATTATTTATAAAATATTAAATGGTAGAAATATCATACTTTATTTTATACATAGAGCTTATGATTACTTGAGTTTTGTAGAGGGGGGAATATGCTGGAATGGTTGAAGAGAAATCCAATAATGGATTTGCCCTCCAAACCAAAATTGTTTTGCAGTTTTGCAATATTTAGAGGTATATAATATTTAGAGGTATTTATATACGTTTCCTTAATATTTCACAATTCTAATTAATTTATAATTTATTCATATATTGGTTACACTAATTTTAACTAATTTATTTCAAATATCATAGTTATTTCTAATAATAGTTATAAGTGTACTCAAATCTGCTTTGATAATGAAAGAATCTAGAGGTTTTGAACTAATTATAAATAAACAAACAAAAACAAATACATATATGTATATGCTTATTACTAACATATATATATATATATATATATATACTTATTAGTAACTTAGATATATATAAAATATAATCTAATATCTAATTTTCTAATAATTTAAATATGTATATAGAAAGAAAAATATAACTTTATTTCGTACAAGGCACGGGGGTTCATCTAGTAGTAAAGTAAAAAGAAAACAAGTCTTGAAAATTCATCTTGCTAAGGTTCTCTTTTCACTTATTAAAATGGGTCGACGATCTAAATCCCCCTTGTAAGTTACCCGAAATTACCCAATTAGAAACTTAATTAAAAATCAACTATAAATACGTTGTTTAATCAATAATAACCGAAGTTCTGTGTTTAATTTGACTTTTTTGTAAGTTCGTTGTTAAATCGACATTTTTCCCCAAAAAATTATCAAGAGTAATGACAAATTTACCTCCACTACATTGTGTTAACTCTCTACTATATTGTCTTAATTCTCCAAAATGTAACTTCCTCCTCCTCTTCTTATAAATAGATCATTTGGTAATTCCAAATGATCATTGTCACTTATTACAAATTATATCTTCCAAATTCACACTAGATTAAACAAGATAGAAACTTCATACCTCTCTTTTTTAGAATTGAAAGCTGGTTAGAGAGTTTACAACATATTGCAAAGCTTTTGCAATTTTGAGAAGTATACAATGTCAAGAAAGGTGGAGAGCTAATGGGGATCAACATGTTGCTCCTTGATGAAAATGTATAACTATTTCCACGACTAACGTAGAATGAACTACTCAAATATGACATGTACTCTTTACTTACAGAATTTTTTTTTATTAAGAGTGTTTAATAAATTAATTCGCAATGATACAAATCTCGCCCGAATGGCGGGTCCCTAACTAGTTGTAATGGTAAAGTAAAAAGAAAACAAGTCTTGAAAATTCATCTTGCTAATGATCTCTTTTCACTTAATAAAATGGGTCGACGATCTAAATCGTCCTCATAAATTACCCGAAATTACCCAATTAGAAACTAAAATTACCCAATTAGAAATCCCATAACACTAATTTGAACACTGATTTGAGTCTACATATTTCTTAGGGGTATTTTCTTATAAGGTCAGATGTATACTCGCATATTCTTTTTGTATCAAAATAAATGATGTTATATATGTAACACAAAAACTCATTTATTTTCCTCATTTAATCACATTAGCCATTTTTTTTATAGGGTGATTTACTTATCTAGTCTATTATTATTCTACCTCTTACTGTAATGATCCAAAAAGATTGAAATTACTAGACTAGTTTTTTAGTGTTTTTAATACCGTTTTACCCCTGTATCCTTTGAAAAAAAAAAATCACGAAAGTGCCATTAATGAATAAATCCACGTCAGCATACGTAACGTAGGCTTCTCGATCGTAGGATTATATTCCACGTATATGTAGGATTCATTACCATGTAACGTAGGTTCATTCTTCCCCATGTTACGTAGGAATGAGTATTGTGCTTCGTAGGAATCTGGTCTTCTGACGTAGGCTTCTCAATTGAAGATCGTAGGAATCTGTTCTAGTTTCGTAGGATTCTCAATTGAAGCTCATAGGAATCTTGTCTAGTCACGTAGGGTTCTCAATTGTAGCTCGTAGGTATCTTGTCTAGTTACGTAGGCTTCTCAATTGAAGCTCGTAGGCATCTGGTAGAGTTTCGTAGGAATCTCAGTGAAAGCTCGTAGGTATCTGGTCTACTTTCGTAGGAATCTCGGTGAAAGGTCGTAGGTATCTTTACAGATACGTAGGATTCCCTGTGAAATATTGTAGGAATCTGGTCTAGTTACGTAAGACTCTCAGTGAAATCTCGTAGGAATCTGGTCTAGTTACGTAGGGCTCTCAGTGTAATTTTGTAGGAATCTGGTATAGTTACGTAGGACTCTCAGTGTAATCTCGTAGGAATCTGGTCTAGTTACGTAGGACTCTCAGTGTAATATCGTAGAAATCTGTTCTCGTTACGTAGGATTCTCAGTGTAATCTCGTAGGAATCTGATCTAGTTACGTAGGACTCTTAGTGTAACCTCGTAGGAATCTGTTCT
This sequence comes from Lepidium didymum, assembly GCA_963920545.1. Taxonomy (NCBI): domain Eukaryota; kingdom Viridiplantae; phylum Streptophyta; class Magnoliopsida; order Brassicales; family Brassicaceae; genus Lepidium; species Lepidium didymum. The sequence continues at coordinate 4,047,753 of OY986987.1, forward strand.
CGTTACGTAGAATTTTCAGTAAAAGATCGTAGGAATCTGGTCTTGCTACGTAGGATCTTAATTAAATAACGTAGGATTCTCTATTAAATAACGTAGGATTCCGGTCTTGTTATATAGGAGTCGAGTGTCGTTCCGTAGGATTCTGATTCGTATAATTTCACATAACAGTATGAAACAAATATGGAACGTATACAAATAGTAGTAATGGTAGAAAAAATAGTTGTGTAATAGTTCAATTAGTGCATGTTCTGCTGTTGTGGCCTGCTTTCGAACACTTTGTACAAGTGTACGATTTCCTAGGGCGTTTTGGAGGTGTCGTACTCTCCAACGCACCCTTGATTCGTGAGTTCTTTGGCCTACCTGCTTGTTTACGGATAGAAGGAGGCTTGCAAACCTTTGTGCGCACTTCCTCAGGAACAGGCGTAGCGGAATCCCTTGGTTTGACGCTTTTTGCGTATGTGTTGTATAGATAATTAGTATGGTAGAACGTACTAGTAAGAGAGACTACTGGCACACATGCATGTTCAGCTGCCGCTAGAGCGTGGACACATAGGATTTTGTCAAAGTCAAATCTTTTGCATGAACATGTTTTCTCTGTCAAATTGACAACATGGGTTGATGCGTGGTTACTCACTTGAATTTGATGTTCGTCTATAGTCTGGACGTCGTAGTTTCTACCTTCCTCAATTCGTCCGTGGTCAGTCAAAACATAACTATAAACCTACACAACGTCATCTATAAACCAATCTCAGTTGGTTCTAAACATACAACCTAGCGGAGAATTACCTTTAGCACTTTCTCAACCCCGGATGTAAGAGCAGTTGTCATCAGACTAGCATTCTTCCTCCTAGTTGCGAACCACCGTGTCAACATAGACCGTATTGAATCAATAAGTTGTACAATTGGATAAGTTCTGGCTTCACTCAAAGCATGATTTATAGATTCAGCTATGTTCGTCGTGGTTAAGTTGTATTTGTTCCCAGGAAAATGAACACGACTCCACATGCTGACATCAGCCTGTCAAAAGGAAAGAAAGAAAGAAAATGTAGGATTATATTCTAGAAAGTGAATCCTACGACAGAGATCAGACAAACCTACGTAACGTAGATTGGATCCTACGACAGAGATAAGAGAATCCTACGTAACATAGCGTGAATCCTACGGCAGGGATAAGAGAATCCTACGTAACGTAGCCTGAATCCTACGACAGAGATCAGAGAATCCTGCGTGAAGTAGCTTGAATCCTACGGGAGAGATCAGAGAATCCTACGTAACGTAGCCTGAATCCTACGACAGAGATCAGAGAATCCTACGTGACGTAGCTATAATCCTACGGCAGAGATCAGAGAATCCTACGTAAAGTTAACATGAATCTACGTGACGTTAACCTGAATCCTACGTAATGTTAACTTGAAACCTACGTAATGTATATTTGAAACCTACGAAATGTGACAAGAAACCAACATACGGGTTTACCTGTAGTAAATAAGAATGAAGTCGCGGATTTAATTCTTGAATCTGTCCAAGAATATCATTGAAATCTTGTATCCTATACGCCGTGGCAGCCCTCTTAAACAATTTGAAAGACTCTCCTCCCTTGAACTTCAACAGTATGTTCTTACGCAAATGGTATGTGCATATTCCCCGGGCTGAAAGAGGGAAAACTGCCTGTATTGCTTTGCCTATTGATCTATGCCTGTCAGAAATAATAGCTAGTTCCTTATCATCAGGGATTATTTGGTTGAGTTGTCTAAAAAACCATTCCCAAGACTCATCATTCTCTGTATCAACAACTCCAAAAGCTATTGGGAATATGTTGAAATTCCCATCTTGCATTGTGGCTGTTAGGAGAGTGCCTTTATATTTCCCTTGCAAAAAGGTTCCATCAACCACAACGACTTTCCTCATATATGGGAATCCTTGTATACTAGCATCGAAAGCAAGGAATAGGAACTTGAATTGGTGAGCTCCATCGACTTCTAACTTAATAAGAGTTCCGGGATTTGCTCGTCTTATCATATATAAGTAAGATGGAAGTTGTTCATAACTGTTCTCCGATGACCCCCTAACTAATACTCGTGCTGCGATCAGAGTTCGATGAGCCTTCCAATACTTAACATGCCATGAATGAGTGCATATCAGATAACAAACCTACGTAACGTGATATGGGAATCCTACGTAACATCGTAAGAAAACCTACGTTACGTGGTCCTGGATTCCTACGTAAGTGCATTGAATCCTACGGCAGAGATCATAGAAACCTACGAAAGAGATCAGAGATTCCTACGTAACGTAAACTGAATCCTACGAGAGATCATAGAATCCTACGTAAGTAACCTGAATCCTACGTAACGTAGCCTGAATCCTACGTAACGTAACCTGAATCCTACGACAGAGATTCGAGAATCCTACATAACGTAACGTGGCGGTACAAAACATACCTTCAGTCCATAACGTTTTGCCAAAGCATCAGACACATGAACTGGCAAAACAGACGCACCAACACCACCCACGAAATCTAAGTAAAGACGAGCTAAAATATACGGAGTTGCCTGTCTAGCACGACATGATCGCACTGTCACAGAACACATGTGTTCGTGGACGTAAATTTTGACGTAGAAGCACGACGATTCATCGATTTTCGAGGCACGCACCTTCCATTGACATCCTGGCACCCAACATTTGACTCGCAACAATACTTTGGATGAAGCTACAACATCAAAATCAAACCTACGGATAACCGCAAGCATTTTCAGCCTTGTCACCAACTCCTCCTTGTTTGGATAACATTGCCCAACTGCTAATTCAACAGCACCCATTTCTATTCCAACATACGCGTCCCTGTTACTTGTTCTACCTTCATATTCCTCGCCGTTCTTCACGTAAGTAGTGCTTATGTAGTCTTCATCCCCTGAACTTGCACCATCCTGATCATCACAGTAGTCAAATCTATTTCCTTCACCATCACTTTCTTCAGCTACAGCGTCATCACCATCAGGAGTCCTACGACACTGATCAGGAGTCCTACGAGACTGATCAGGAGTCCTACGAGTCTCGTCAGGAGTCCTACGAGACTGGTCAGGAGTCCTACGAGTCTCGTCAGGAATCCTACGAGACTGGTCAGGAGTCCTACGAGTCTCGTCACGAGTCCTACGAGACTGGTCAGGAGTCCTACGAGTCTCGTCAGGAGTCCTACGAGACTGGTCAGGAGTCCTACGAGTCTCGTCAGGAGTCCTACGAGACTGATATGGGGTCACGAGTATCAGGAATCCTGCGAGACTCGTCCCTAGTCCGACCACCATGCGGGTCTTCATCTCCAACCACTTCGGATTCCATGTCTGAGTCTTCGTAGATCTGAACACAGATACGTCTTGAGTCTTTCCAATACTTCTCCAGAAACAAACGCACTGCGTTGCTATCTCGCATGAAAACTGGTTGAGTATCTTGTGGTAGATTTCGCATGATGGAATCGGGGTACCTATAACTTAGTACAACATCGTAACGACGTCGAGACAGACCATAGGCTTCGTACACCTTTGCTTCTAAATCCTCCAGATTTGATCGTTCTTCCAACATGATGATTTTACTCCCACGAGATGTACACAAATAAAAAAGCCATCGCCCATTCTCACCCCTCCATTCTCCAGAAATTAATTCAACTTCATACATTCTCAGGCTAAGCAAGTGTAAGCGTGTGATTGATCTTGAATACTTGTGGACTGAATGCTTGTAACAGAATGCTAGATGCTAGATGCATGAATGGATATGTCTACCTTAGTTGGAGAAGAAGGTAGATGCATAATGTTAGGGTAAAAAGGTCTTTTCCTGATCTAGGGTATAGAAAACAATCCTACGTCACATGAAAACTGAAACCTACGACACCTGAAAATGTCTCCTACAATACGTGGAAAGAAACCTACGGAACATTGGAATCAAACCTACGAACTTGAAAGAGATTCCTACGATCTTTCACTGAGAGTCCTACGTAACTAGACCAGATTCCTACGACATTTCTCTGAGAAGCCTACGTAAGTAGACCAGATTCCTACGAGCCTCTCTAGAGAATCCTACGTAACTAGACAAGATTCCTATGAGCCTTTCACCGAGATCCCTACATAACTATACCAGATTCCTACGAGATTCAATCGAGAATCCTACGTTACTAGACCAGATTTCTACGAGATTTCACTGAGAGGCCTACGTAACTATACTAGATTCCTACGAGCTTTTTAGAGAATCCTACGCAATTTGTCCAGAATCCTACGAGCCTTTATTGTTTTATGTTACGAACATAGGTTGTCATCTGTAGTTTAATTTGATTTGCATTAGAATTAGAATTACTTACACTTGCAATAGAATTAGAAACGTACACTTGCATAGAATAACTTACCCTAATACATATTATACATAATAACCTATACACTATGTACAACATGTCCTACTACATACACTAACCTTTATCATTACGAGGAATTAATGCTAGAGCGCTTTCATTCTCAACCTCATCAAAGGCTTCGGCCGCGTACTTTAACCGAATGAATGGCATGTGCTTATCTTCCACGCCGTCGAATTTGCAGCCGAGTGCCAAACACTCAATGAACTTCAACACATAGAGACCACAATCTCCACCGCATGCTTGCTGGGGGCACCCCTTTAACTCTGTAAAAGCTGTAAGCTTTCACTGTCGTCTTTTTACGGAAATAAACCTTGCCTGTCCCTTGTGCGGTCATTCTGTCTACAAGCATGGGTATAAACCTCGCGTACACCTTCAAAAAAAAAAACAATTGTAAGCCAACAAATCAAAGAAGGTGAATTTCACTGAGAGTCCTACGTAACTATATTAGATTCCTACGAGATTTCACTAAGAGTCCTACGTAACTATATTAGATTCCTACGAGATTTCACTGAGAGTCCTACGTAACAATATTAGATTCCTACGAGATTTCACCGAGAATCCTACGTAACTATAAATATTCCTACGAGCTTTCACCGAGATTCCTACGTAACTATAAAGATTCCTACGAGACGTAACGAGAAGAGATTTTAAAATCCTACACAACGTTAAACCATAAAACCTAAAACGTGTACCTTGCAGGAATCCTCGATTTGTTTGTCAGTGTTGACGCTCGTGTACGAGTCGTAGACCTTTATTCTTTTGTTTATAAGTTGTACTTCCACGGCGACCCAATGGTTATTTCCAACATTATGTGCTATGTACAACGTTTGAACATCTCTGATCCACTGCCTATGGGTTATGTACGGCCATGCTTCTCCTTTGTATATTTCGATATAACCCTGCGGGAATTCCCAAGAACTTTCCTTCCCCAAGAAGCCACTAACATACTCTTTACACCAGTATGAGGTTATGAGTGGGTCTATGAAGGCTAGTCGAGTTGTGCGGTACGGAGTAACTGGCAGCATCGATCTTTTGATAAACATCTGCATGATAGTTGACATATGCTGTGTAGAAGAAGAATACAGTGTTACAAGAAATCCTATATAAACCTACGTAACATTAGACAAAAAATATCTACAAAACACTCACATCAGCAGTCAGTCAACCAAATTGTCTATCCTTTTTAGGCCACATGGCCTTTGGCGTCATAATTCGCTGGTAGAACAGCGCACCTCCACCTTCAGTACTACCAGTCCTATAGAAGCCGGACACATAAACAGATCATCCAACACGCAAATAAAGCAAACAAACCGACATAACTCGTTATAGGGCTTACGTCTTCTTCGAACAAAAGTCTAAGAACTTCACGAGTTTTCCCCTTTCAAACGACCCCAACGGATCGTAAATTACTGCCCTCTTCGGTACATCAGAATGCAGACGTTGAATAACTGAACATCCTTTGAAAGGGGAAATCTGTAAGGCATGAAAATTACAAAAAGTCAAAAATCCTACATAGAGTCAGAAAAGAATCCTACGAGCTTCAATAAAAAATCCTACGTAACTAGAAAAGATTCCTACGAGCTTCAATCGAGATTCCTACGTAACTAGACCAGATTCCTACGACATTACACTGAGATTCCTATGTAACTATATTAGATTCCTACGAGATTTCACTGAGAGTCCTACGTAACTATAATAGATTCCTACGAGATTTCACTGAGAGTCCTACGTAACTATATTAGATTCCTACGAGATTTCACTGAGAGTCCTACGTAACTAGACCAGATTCCTACGAGATTTCACTGAGAGTCCTACGTAACTATATTAGATTCCTACGAGATTTCACTGAGAGTCCTACGTAACTATATTAGATTCCTACGAGATTTCACTGAGAGTCCTACGTAACTATATTAGATTCCTACGAGATTTCACTGAGAGTCCTACGTAACTATATTAGATTCCTACGAGATTTCACTGAGAGCCCTACTTAACTATATTAGATTCCTACGAGATTTCACCGAGAGTCCTACGTAACTATACTAGATTCCTACGAGATTTCACCGAGAGTCCTACGTAACTATATTAGATAACAAGAATACCTGAGATGTAGATAGCTGTAATCTGCGATGAGGTCGTTGTATTGGTTTCGGCGTAGACTCGACATTTTGTGGCCCCACCAACCACTAATTATCGGCAACTTTACCCTCTGTATCCTCTTCACACTCAGCATCTGGGTCAGGAAGAGGAATGAGCAGTGTTTCATCCTCTCTTTCAGAAGGTATATCTAGAACCTCTTCTGGCTCTCTCCCATCTGGTTGTCTAACCAGACACGACATAGGACAGTCTGGGTCCGATGTAGCTTTAGTACTCAGCTTCCAAGACTGAAGGGAGAAACAAGAATAAACAACATTATTCAACTGTTTTGTAGTTTACAATGTCATACCAATCTATTTTGTAGCTTTTATGAACAGTATAGTACTTCAATCACTAATACAACACTCGGGTATAGAATCCTGTGTGAAAGCTCCTTAAAAAAGCTCAATACGTTTACGTACCGGAGACGTGCTCCCCTCATCTCCATCGGCCTCCTTTTCTTTTTCTTGATCTTCCACCCCCGCCCCGGTTGCCTTGTTTTGCTCTCTCTCAACCCAACAAATCCTGGATTCAAAGCCACATACTTTTGCTTCAATGCCACCTACTTTTGCTTCAAAGCCACCGATTTGAGCTTCAAAGGCAACAAGCTTTGCCTCCAGGCCTGTGAATTTTGTTTCAAATCCACCGAGATGGCTTTCAACATCTCGAATTTTGGTTCCCATGTCAGAAAACCGGTGAACCACTTCATTTTTGAAACCTAGCATTTCACCAACCATCTCAGTTTTTAATGCGTGGAAACGCTCAACTTACTTCGTCTCAACAACATCTATCTTTGAAGACAGCTCAGCCAACACCCGCAAAATCGTTGCGGCGTCACCAGAGGTGGTGGTTTGTGTTGCAGGTTTCTCGGTCTGCTGATTATTTTCGGCAGCTGGCACGTCGGCCTTCACGTCAACTTCCACCGAATCTACTTCATGGAAATGGAACAGTTAAAACCTACGAAATGTATTCAGAAAACCTACGAAAGTAAACTACAAGCCTACGAACGTAATCAGAATCCTACGAGATTTCACTGAGAGTCCTACGTAACTAGACCAGATTCCTACGAGATTTCACTGAGAGTCCTACGTAACTATATTAGATTCCTACGAGATTTCATTGAGAGTCCTACGTAACTAGACCAGATTCCTACGAGATTTCACTGAGAGTCCTACGTAACTAGACCAGATTCCTATGAGATTTCACTGAGATTCCTACGTAACTAGAACAGATTCCTACGTAACTAGAACAGATTCCTACGAGATCTCACTGAGAGTCCTACGTAACTAGACCAGATTCCTACGAGATTTCACTGAGATTCCTACGTAACTATATTAGATTCCTACGCGATTTCACTGAGAGTCCTACGTAACTAGACCAGATTCCTACGAGATTTCACTGAGAGTCCTACGTAACTATATTAGATTCCTACGCGATCTCACTGAGAGTCCTACGTAACTAGACTAGATTCCAACGAGATTTCACTGAGAGTCCTACGTAACTATATTAGATTCCTACGTAAAATGACAAGAAACCTACGCACCTTCTTTCGTCACCACCTTACAGCGCTTGGTCCTCGGAGCAGAAACTTTGATTGGTTTCTCCTTAGTCTGTGATGGCTCTCTCACACCAGCCCAAAATGATTCATCTAGACAACCGTCAAGAATATCTCGAATCATGTTGTCCAACTTCTGATCCCCTTTCTGACCAAGCCCAAGTGGATATATATATTCATAAGGCTTAGCCACCATGTTTTTCTCCACTCGTACCTGCAAACATCAGATATTAAAACTAATACACAAACCCTAAACACAAAACCTACAAAACATACATACCTTTTTGTCAAGTGACTTTGAAATATCCTTGTCCAGTACATCCTCAACAGAGGCGAGAGTCCTGCGTGTCTCCCATCGAATGAGAGGAATTTCTACATCTTTCTTCCGAGTAGCCAGCTCCCTGAAGGCAGGAATGTACTCTAATGCCCAAATCAGCAACACATGTACAGGGCCGTGAAGGATGTACGTCGATCCATGTAATGAGGCTGCCTTGATTGAATGGATCAGAACTGTAAAGGCCTGCGTGCCCCAAGGGTACCTCTCGAAAGCCTCTGAATCTAGCACCAACTTAGCTAGGGCTAGGGGGAGCTTGGTTTCCCGGTGCTTAGCATACACACCGACGTGCAGAATGAATAGGAGACTTAGCATCTTCTTCTTATCGTTTGACCACATGCTGTATATATTAAACCGTTAACATAAGTTAGACCTACGAGACATAACATTAATCCTACGAGACATGACATGTATCCTACGAGACATAACACTAATCCTACGGGATAACATGACTCCTACGAGATATGACATGACTCCTACGGGACATGACATGAATCCTACGGGACATGACATGAATCCTACGAGACATGACATGAATCCTACGGGACATGACATGACTCCTACGAGACATGACATGACTCCTACGAGATATGACATAACTCCTACGGGACATGACATGAATCCTACGGGACATGACATGAATCCTACGAGACATGACATGAATCCTACGGGACATGACATGAATCCTACGGGACATGACATGAATCCTACGGGACATGACATGAATCCTACGGAAAATGACATGAATCCTACGAGACATGACATGAATCCTACGGGACATGACATGAATCCTACGAGACATGACATGACTCTTACGGGACATGACATGACTCCTACGAGACATGACAAAACAAAAGAAAAGCGTAGCTTCCAAGACAAATCTGCAATTCTTTAACTCGGCAAAGTCAGGGCCGAAACCAGGATGTGTCCCAATATCCTGCCAGAATTCTTCGTGTAAGGGTCCTTCTTGCAAACATTCTCCGACTACGCCACAGTTCATGTGAGTAATCTCCTGAAACTCATTAAGAGAGAACCTGATTGGCCTACAACCAACCAAGACCCACATCTCATAGCGGCTACTCACTTCTAGTTGGTTCATCAGCAACCAATCAACGACCTTAGACTGCCAATTATACTTCATGGTCGCAAGTTTGAGGAGCACTCCGACAGATGAATTGTCTCTAATGTCGTTGAAGACTTCTACCCCAATTGCAACCCTCAACATTGCAAACTCTTGGAGTTTACAACTATGATTGATGCACTTTCGTTTTTCTGGACCAACCCTTAGACCAAATAATCTCGTCGGATATTCCTTCTTCTCTGCCATTGATCTACAAGACAGAACATAACTCATTATAACACAAACCAACAAACCTACGGATCAGATCCGAGAATCCTACGACAAATATCAGAGATTCCTATGTAAGTAACCATGAATCCTACGTAACGTCAAACCTGAATCCTACGTAATATTCAAACCTGAACCCTACGAAACGTCAAACCTGAATCCTACGAACTGTATCATGAATCCCACGCAAATATCAGAGAATCCTACATAACGATAACTCAGAAACCTACGACACAGCACCAGATTCCTACGTAACAGTAGGTAAGACCTACGACACCTATCAGAGAAGCCTACGAAACTTAGCCAGAATCCTACAAAACGACAACCTGAAAGTAAACTAACATACATAACGTTAACGAGAACCGTACGAAACATCGAGGGAAAGCCTACAAGAAAACTAGAAGAAGAAGACGAAGTAGGCCGAGACCTAGGTCACTTACTAACTACGAGACGGCGGAATAGCAGATAGAAATGTAGAAGAAAAAGACGAAGCAAAGAAAGAGAAGGAAAGATGCGATGGCGAGAGGAGAATGCGGAAAGTTACGACTGCTTGAGGAAGACGAAGAAGAACTCCCAGAGGACGACGAAGTAACGGCGGTTCGAAAAAAGTGATGGGTTTCAAAGAATAATTTGCAAACTTTTAAAACTATTTGAGTAACAACATTTTTTTTTCTCAATGGCATTATTGTAATTAATGGATCATTGTGGAAAATTATGGACATTTCCACATCTTGACACTATTCATGGATCAAAAGAAACTATTCTACTAATTAAAGAATCATATTGAACTGTCTGAGTAATTATCTCTTTTTTATATGACATTAGCCATATTTGTAATGCAATGGTTGACATTTTTCCAAAATCTAATAACTCATAAAATTAACTTTTTAATTGAATATAGCGGCTGATTAACAAAAAAAAAATTGAGTTTGCTTTAGCAATCAGCATAACATTCCGGTTAAAGACCTTTTATTTTCTCGGGAAGTTGAAACGGAGAGAAAGCGTAAAACCAATCCCTAAACCGTCGCAATTTTTGGCGCCATTTTCCAACATGGAGTCCGGCGAAGCAACAATCGCCGGTGAATTACCAGATGTTAGGAACGAAGAAGCCCTAAACCTCAACTCAACAAAACTCTACTCATCAGCAATTTCCTCTGTTTCTCCACAATTTCTACCACCGAAACAACCGTTTTCATCTCTTTCAATCCCTCATTCGAAGCGAATTCCTAAGACTAACTTCATAGTTGATCTCTTTCGCTTCTCACAATCCTCCGATTCCTCCTCCTCCTCCACCTCCCTCTCCTCCGTTGCTTTCTTCCTCTCACACTTCCACTCAGATCACTATTCCGGCCTCTCTCCTTCTTGGTCTAGAGGAATTATTTTCTGTTCTCACAAAACCGCTTGTCTTGTGAAAGAAATCCTTCAGGTTCCTTCACAATTTGTTTTTCCTTTGCCTATGCAGCAAACTATTGTGATTGATGGCTCTGAAGTTGTGTTGATTGAAGCAAATCATTGCCCAGGAGCGGTTCAGTTTTTGTTTACTGTCACATTGCAAAATGGTGGATTCGAGAGGTATGTTCACACTGGAGATTTCAGATTCTGTGATGAGATGAGATTGGATTCGTTTCTTAGTGGTTTTGTTGGCTGTGATGGTGTTTTTTTGGATACTACTTATTGTAATCCAAAGTTCGTGTTTCCGACACAAGAGGAATCTGTTAGTTATGTCGTTAGTGTGATAGATAAGTTTGATGAGGAGTCGTGTGTCGATACGAAAAAAAGGGTTTTGTTTCTTGTTGCAACTTATGTTGTTGGTAAAGAGAAAATTCTTGTTGAGATTGCGAGGAGATGCAAAAGGAAAATCTTTGTGGACGCGAGGAAGATGTCGATTATGTCGATTTTAGGGTGTGGAGAGAAGGGAATGTTTACAGATGACAAAAACGAGAGTGATGTTCATGTTGTGGCATGGAATGTGTTGGGTGAGACTTGGCCGTATTTTCGGCCCAATTTTGTAAAGATGAATGAGATTATGGTTGAGAAAGGGTATGATAAGGTTGTAGGTTTTGTGCCCACTGGTTGGACTTATGAAGTAAAGCGGAATAAGTTTGCAGTTAAGTATAAAAATTCAATGGAGATACATCTTGTACCATATAGCGAGCATTCAAACTATGATGAACTTAGAGAGTACATAAAGTTTTTGAAACCTAAAAGAGTAATACCTACAGTTGGAGTTGATATCGAGAAGCTTGATAGCAGGGAGGTTAACAAAATGCGGAAGCATTTTTCTGGACTAGTAGATGAAATGGAAAACAAGAAAGACTTTTTATTGGGATTCTTTCGCCAGTCTTTCCAAAAGAATGAGAAAACGGACTTAGATGTTGGGCCACGTTTGGCTGATGTTTGCGAAGGAGAAGATGACAAGACATGTGAAGATAGTGGAAATAATTTTCCATGCCATGTTTTTTCGTCATCTAGAGGAACCTTGTTGCATGATACAAATCCAAGAAGTGATTCTTCCGTGAGTGAAAGATTGCTGGTAGAACTACGTGATTGTTTGCCTGGATGGGTCAGTAAAGAGCAGATATTAGATCTGATTAACAACCATGCTGGTAATCCTGTAGATATAGTAAGTAACTTTTATGAACGTGAAGCAGAGCTTTACAAGCAAACGTCTCTTCCCATGCCTTCTTTGGGAAATAAGGCTGATTTGCTTGATGCTAATGTAATTGACTTAAAATCAAAGTCTTGTAAGAACACTTGTCCAGATGGTCAGGCAAGTCAAAAAGATTTTGGCTTACCAAACAAAATGGGTTTAACAAAGGGTACTGTTTCTCCAAGGAAAAGAGGCAAAAGCATAGGCAGTAAATCGAACAAGAAGGCCAAGAAAGATCCAAAATTGAAACCAGTTGGTCCAGTGCAGCCAACCATTACTAGGTTCTTCAATAAGGTCATGGCTAGTGGATCTAATTCTGTTGGTGTTGGTTCAGAGACAAAAGATTGGAATACAGATAAATTGATGGCGCACAATGATGCTACAGAAGAAACATACAAAGAAGTGACAGATCGATTTATTGATATTGTTAATGGTTCTGAATCTTTAAGAGATTATGCTGCTTCCATAATTGATGTGGCTAAAGGAGATATAAATAGGGCATTGAACATCTATTACAGTAATCCCAGTGAGTTGCCTGGTGAGCATGCAGTTGAGGGAGGACTCTCCCACAAATCAGTTAAGTTTCTGCAATGTCCAGAAGCGTCCTCCTCACAGGACAACAAAAAGGCGTCAGAAAAATCAAGACATGCTGTCAACATATGTGTACAGACATCAGCCGAAGAATTTGTGGACAGAAATTATGTATCTCTACCTCCCGAGAAATATAAACCTAAAGAGCACGGTTGTTATATTTATATGTGCAATCTTATAAATTTTTGTATCATATAGATCTTTCTATCTGAAATTTGAGAGTGTTGTAGGAATTTATTTGCTGCATTTTTCTGTGCGTCCACACCCATATGTTTTTGTATGGTGCAGCTTGTTGGAAGGATGGACAGCCTGCTCCATATATGCACCTTGTCCGAACATTTGCTTCCGTTGAAGGTGAAAAGGGCAAGATCAAAGCTATGTCTATGCTTTGCAACATGTTTAGAAGGTTTCCTACTCTCTTTATTCCCTGTTCACTGTGCTTAGTAAGCTGCAGCAATGATATTTGGCACTTACGTTTCTGCAAATTCTCTCAACCATCAGCTTGTTGGCTCTCTCTCCTGAAGATGTTCTGCCTGCTGTTTATCTTTGCACAAATAAGATTGCCGCTGACCATGAGAATATAGTCCGTTTAAGTCTCTTATGCTTTTTTTTTTTTTTTGTTATTTACATAACCTAAGAGATTTTTCTGATCATGTATCAATTCGACAGGAGCTTAACATTGGTGGAAGTCTAATCTCTTCTGCATTGGAAGAAGCATGTGGAATAAATCGGTCCACCATGAGGGAGATGTATAATAGCATGGGGGATCTTGGTAATGACAATTTGATGACATCAGACCTAACTTATGGTTCTGTTCCTTCTGCTAAAAATGGAGTTTAATTATCAAAATTTTCAGGGGATGTTGCTCAGAAATTGCGACAAACGCAAAAGCTACTTGTTCCTCCACCTCAACTTCTAGTTAGAGATGTGTTTTCCACGCTACGAAAGATAAGGTAACGAACTTAGTTTTGTCTTTTGTGTACAGCATAATATTAATAGCTATTGACTGAGGATGCTATGCTCTTTGAAGATGAGAATATTCAAAGGTGTTTGTTCATCTTTCTGTTGAAATTGCTATAACGAAAATATTAATCAAAGAAGATTATATCTTAAAGTATACTGGCTTGATGGTGGCTTACCTTTTTTTGACATCTGATTATTGCAATGCACAATATGTAGTATTACCATGGATGCCTATAACAATAAAGATTTGCCAAAATAAATTAATATGGTCTCTAGATGGCAATTCGGGTTCTTATAAGTAAGTGGGAGTGGACAGCTATATTTATATGACTTTGTATGGATTTGGACAGTATTAAGATATCTTTTAGTACTGCTTGTGATTGATAGATTTTCTACTTAAGCAGAACCCTGTTTGATTACTGTCCTTTAATTGGTTTGAGCTTTTTTCAAATTCAATTGGTAATGGATCAATAATGATATGTGTTTTCTGGCAAAAAATTTCTTTATAAGATGAAGTTATTCCAGCAAGGTCCTAATTTTTCCCTCAGTGTACAGACAGGTACTGGAAGTACTAGGCAGAAGAAAAACCTCATCGTGAAGCTAATGCGCTCTTGTAGAGAGAAAGAGATCAAATTTCTTGTTAGAACATTGGTAAGCTGTTGTCAAACAATTTATGTTTCCAAGAGAATGTCATCCACAACTTCTGTGTTTTAAGCAGCAATGTACCTGTTCAGGCCCGTAATTTAAGGATTGGCGCTATGTTGAGAACTGTTCTGCCCGCACTTGGTCGAGCAATCGTTATGAATTCTTTCAATTGCCATAACAAAGAACTATCAGAAAACTGTATCAGAGAGAAACTCGAGGTTGGATACTTTTTAGTTTAGACAACATATTTTCTTTACACTTATCAAGTCAAGTGTGTTCAAAAGATTATATCAAAGTGTTCATGTTGGTAAGAGGAATTTCAAAATTTCAGAGTGTATCTGCTGCAGTAGTTGAAGCTTATAACATTCTTCCTTCTCTGGTGAGCCCTAAATGTTAACGTTTGCCTTCCTTGCCTGTTTTTGCTTTGTCATACAAACAAACTTTACTGCAAAGACTGAAGGTTAAAAAATAAGTCATTTCATTACATTGTTTATTTTAAAACAGGACGTGGTTGTTCCTTCGCTCATGGACAAAGACATTGAGTTTACAACATCAACTCTGTCAATGGTCCCAGGGATACCTATAAAACCCATGCTTGCAAAGTAATTGTGCAGTTCCTCAACAACTTTTTTTGTAGGATAATGATTAGAACTGCTGATCTCATGCTTTAATTGATGTTTTACATTGCAGAATTGCTAAGGGGGTTCAAGAATTTTTTGAGCTCTTCCAAGACAAAGCTTTTACTTGTGAATACAAGTAAGTTTGTCTAAGAACTTTTATTTTTTTGGTCAACCGTCTTAAGAACTTTTAAACTACCCAAAACCGATAGATTTCTGATTATCAACAGAATGTATGTTGCTTGAATCATCTTTGCATTCTATTAGATGCCACGAAAATCGTACGATAAAGTTGATATAGTTTATATGGACTGTCTTTGCACTCTGTTGATCTTCACTAATCTTCTATAATTCTTGAATCACTTGCTGTTATGTCTAAACATGATTTTCAGATATGATGGCCAGCGCGCCCAGATTCATAAGTTACTTGATGGTACTTTGCGTATCTTCTCTCGGAATGGGGACGAAACAACGGCAAGATTTCCGGACCTTGTTGATGTCATAAGACAGTTTTCTTGCCCTGCCGCTGAGACATTCATGTTGGACACAGAGGTAGAGAAAATTTTCATATTATTCACTGCATGCCTCTTTATCTTTCCAATACTCTCAAGCTATCCACAGGAAAACGAGAAGGGACCTTTCGTCAGTTTTCAAAATCAATTAGTAATTGTTTCTCACGAACTCTTTTGGTCACACATGGTGTATTGATTTTTATGCGTTCAGGTGGTTGCAACTGATAGAAAGAATGGAAACAAACTCATGTCATTCCAAGAGTTATCAACAAGAGAGAGAGGGAGTAAAGATGCTTTAGTAACTACAGAAAGTATTAAGGTATTGAACACAATATCTGTAAATTGTTATCGGCATTTATGTCTAGAATTTCAGCATTTTTTGCGTATAAATTTGTTATATCAATAATTTTTTGCCCCCCTTGTTTTTTGTCGCAGTCACGGTTCTAAACCTGCCACCTATATTATTTCATGTTCTTAAAATTGCTTGGGCATGAAATGGCTTCCTTATGTTTAGGATGTCACATTAGATTCCTAGTTGAATGTTAGCATGAAAGTCCGGCATCTTAAATATAGTTAATCTCTATTAATCTAGTTCTCAACAAGGCCAGGTAAAACGGAAGATTTTGTTGTATATTGATTAGTATGATTGGAGCTTTCCTCATGAAGTTTCTACGTTTCTTCATTGTTTACTCTTTGAAGATAAACTTTTTTTTTAGTGTGTGTTCATCTAGATGTACACTCTTTTATTCTTTTGGTTTTCTGCAGGTTGAAGTCTGCATCTTTGTGTTTGATATTATGTTCGTCAACGGAGAACAGTATGATTCTTTTTCTCAGATTTTAACGTCATTTTTCTTTCTCTTAATAACTTATGTTGATTGGTAGTTTACTTTGCATATCAATGTAGGCTGTTGGCTTTTCCTCTCCGGGAGAGACGAAAACGTAATCCCCTATCTCTCTCTTTTTTCCTTAACTCATGCATTCGTTTTCTCTATCACGTTCATATATCTTCACTCTGCTTCAACTTGGTTATGCTCAAACTTTCAGGTCTAAAGGAGGTCTTCCCTGAGACTAGGCCAGGTTATCTTGAGTATGCTAAGGAAATTACAGTAAGTGCTACATTGCTTCTCACCTATAACTATAAGTATACGCTAGAACATCATTGGAAATTGTAATTAAGTGTTTTGGTTTTTTCATTTTCATTAGATTGATCATTGTATTATACAATTTGTATATCAGGTGGGAGCAGAAGAAGCGTCTTTGAACAATCAAGACACTTTGAGTAGAATAAATGGTTTTCTAGAAGAAGCATTTCAGTCATCTTGTGAAGGAATCATGGTTAAATCTTTAGATGTCGATGCTGGATACTGCCCAACAAAGCGTTCTGATTCATGGCTCAAGGTCTCGTGCTGTAAATCATTTTACTAAAAATAATGGGCTGGAAACCGATTAAATGATGCTAGTATATGTTGTTCAGGTTAAGCGAGATTATGTAGATGGATTGGGCGACACATTGGATTTAGTTCCTATAGGTGCTTGGCATGGCAACGGGAGAAAAGCGGGATGGTAGTTAAAAAATATTTCCAACATTCTCCTTTTCTCGAAAAGCAAAATGTTTGAATTGGGCTTGTAGCTTTGAAGCGCAATTGTAATCATAAGTTTACTGGATAACTTTTCAAATGCATCCTGATGAATTATTTTTTATTTTTTTTATTTTTGGTGTGTAGGTATAGTCCGTTCCTGATGGCCTGCTTCAACCCTGAGACTGAGGAATTCCAGAGTGTCTGCCGTGTCATGTCTGGATTTTCAGATGCCTTTTACATCGAGGTAATGAAAAGCTCAAACTATGAACTTTGAACATTGTTAAAGAACAGTAGACATTCCATTATGATTTGATATTTTTCGTTTTTTGGTCTTGTTAGTTTTATAGAAGATTAACCAGTAGAACCCATTTGTAATTTTGCTTTACTTGCAGATGAAAGAATTCTACTCTGGGGATAAGATCCTTGCGAAAAAACCGCCTTACTACAGAACAGGAGAAACACCTGACATGTGGTTTTCCACAGAGGTAGTTTGGGAAATCAGAGGTGCAGATTTTACCATCTCACCTGTTCACAATGCAGCTCTAGGTCTTGTCCATCCATCTCGAGGCATTTCTGTTCGGTTTCCGAGATTTATCTGTCAAGTGACAGATCGGAATCCAGAGGAATGCAGCACGGCTGCAGATATTGCAGAGATGTTTCATGCTCAAACCAGAAAAATGAACATCCCTTCTCAACACTAATCTTTTTTTGGTTTTCTAATCGCTTTGTAAACATGTCTCTAATTAAATTCGATCTAAAGCCTAGTAATTATTTAGCCAATCTATATATTAAAATCTTCTTCACCTCTTTGATTTTTTTCTTCCATCATTATATATATATTTTTTTTGGAAAGAACTTCCATCATTATATAAAGTCTTAATATATAGACGTTATATTTTATCACCATTTCAGGATTTGTCAATCAGAAGAAACCATAACTAAAATTTACTTTGTTTTCTTTTTATTATTGCATTTTCCTTCTTCGATTTCGTTGCATCCCGCCAATTCAACTAACCGGAGATAGCCGGTCATCATCCCTACAGAAACCGGTTATAAGAAGCGTCCCCAAAAATTGAAACATTTCCTCATTCAATTTTGGTAGCTTCGTCTCTCCTCTCTTCTCACCTCCATATCAATTCTCTTTCGCCACCGATAAAACTACCTCTCTTGAGGTTTCTCCTTAATTCTCATTTCCTGGGAAAATCCGAAGAACTCTAGCTTTTCTCCTTTTTTTTTGCCTTTTTGCTTCTACTCTTTTCGGCCTTGAAATCGTTTTAAAAGAAACTCTGTTTTTAGGGTCTCTCCGGAGTTTGGATGAAGTTGATTGAATTGAATCTAGGGTTCTTCTCCAATTAGGTTCTTGATAACATAATGAGTGCAATCAACATCACTAACGTCACTGTCTTGGATAATCCTGCTCCTTTTGTTAATCCCTTTCAGTTCGAGATTTCGTACGAGTGTTTGAATTCTCTCAAAGACGGTAATAATTTATCTAATTGTTTAGCTTCTGGGTTTATTGAGGTTTTCGTCTTTGATGATTCTTACTGAATTCTCCTTGGGCTTGTGTTTTTTTTTTGTTTTTTTTGAAATATATGTGTTTTAAGACTTTAATAAACAAATTTGTTGTTGCTGCTACATCAAAGTAATTTGACTTGTTTAACTTTGATTATATGTTATGGTGCTATGATCTTTTACTTTGGAGTTTGGGAGTTTCTTGGATACTCAATTTGAAAGGTGGATTTCCATAGCTGATCGATCAATTGTCTCTTCTGTGTATAATTTTTCACAAAAAAGTCTTCTTGTGTAGCTATAAACATGGTAGATCTAGAGTCTTGTTGTCTACTAGTTGCATTGATCCATGCACAAGCTCTTGATTAATGTATTTATTTGGGTGAGGCTAGTCTTCTCTATGTCAAAAGTTCTCTTTTTGGAAGCTTTTTGTCCCACTGGGTTTGTAATCAAGTCCCTTGATTAGTCTTTCTGTATTCTTGGTTCTTGGATTTCTCTGGAAAAATATTATTATTTGATTAGATTTGTTTCTGTTACTCTTTTTTTGGCTATGAAGTTATAGAAGCTAGTCATCTAGCTTAATATATATTGGTTATTCAATGTTCACTTAGTCATCTTTAATCAGAAGTCCTTAATAGTTGTGATCATCTTCTTGTAATGAAGATTTAAATTCTCTCAACTTAGACTCCAGCTTCGCTTTTGGTACAGATTTGGAATGGAAACTTATCTACGTAGGCTCAGCAGAAGATGAGAATTATGATCAGCTTTTAGAGAGTGTGCTTGTGGGTCCTGTTAATGTTGGCAACTACCGGTTTGTCTTGCAGGTAAATCATATGCATTTTTTTTACATTGTCATCATGGTATAGCAACAAAGTCTTGGGTCTAACTCTCGATTACTGTGCTTTGTTTACAGGCTGATCCTCCTGATCCATTAAGAATCCGTGAAGAAGATATCATTGGTGTCACTGTCTTATTGCTGACATGTTCTTACATGGGTCGAGAATTCATAAGAGTTGGATATTATGTGAACAATGACTATGATGATGAGCAACTCAGGGAAGAGCCTCCGACTAAGGTTTTGATCGATAAAGTTCAGAGGAACATACTCTCTGACAAACCTAGAGTAACTAAATTCCCTATAAATTTTCATCCAGAAAATGAGCAGACTGCTGCTGCTCCTCCTCCTGAGCCATCTGATGAATAACAACCTGATTTCAATGGTGAAGCTCAGGATTGGCCTGATCAGCCACCAAATCCGAGACCCGAGGAATCATGATCCATCCTTAAGCCAAGTCTAGTTGAAAAGGAAAAAGTGGATGATAACTATCATCACCTTGTTTCCAATAATGTTGAATTTGCTCTTCTCATCTCAAAAGTATCATCTGTAGTTTTTGTTGTACTTGTTTGTAGAGAGCTGTAGGAAACTGATTCTTGACAAATTTATGTTTGTTTGTTTTTCGTTTTTGGGCATATTAATCAAAGCAAAAGTGTTCAAATTAATATGATGCTTTGAGCACAATAATTTGTTTTAAGGTAGCGTAGCTTAGTGGCAAATCAAAGTCTTTACTTGAGAAGTTTAACTTTAATGGTAAATCCATGAAGTACTATAAGAGTAAGGTTGCAATAGGGTTGTTTCTGAAATTTCAGAATCCAAGAGGTTTGTTTCACAAAGTGCGAAAAAGTAAGGGTGCAATTGAAGAATAGGGTCGTTTCTGATGATGTCAGAAACAAGAGGTTTGTTTCATAAAGTACTAAAAAGTAAGGGTGCAATTGAGAACCAACTAATCGAAGTCCTTAAAAATTAAAATACTTCACTAGCCCTCGTCTACGCTGAAGAGTGTTTTCAGCACTAACCGGAGAGAAGATACCAATGTCGAAATCCGGCGAAAATCAACCTGTTGATCGGTATCTTCGTCGACAAGTGCTCGGAGAAGGAACATACGGTGTCGTTTACAAAGCTACAGATACAAAGGTAAAAGCAAAATCAAAACCCTTCCCGATTTCAATTTCCATCAGATTCAATCTCGTGTTTAAGTATCTTCGATTTTCGCTTTGTTTACATAGACTGGAAAAACTGTGGCGGTGAAGAAGATTAGGTTAGGAAACCAAAAGGAAGGAGTGAATTTTACTGCACTTAGAGAAATTAAGCTGTTAAAAGAGCTGAATCATCCACACATCGTTGAACTCATTGATGCGTTTCCTCACGATGGAAGTCTGCATCTAGTTTTTGAGTATATGCAAACGGATTTAGAAGCTGTGATTCGTGATCGTAACATATTTCTATCTCCTGGAGATATTAAGTCTTATATGTTGATGACTTTGAAAGGTTTAGCTTATTGTCACAAGAAATGGGTTCTTCACAGGTTAAACAAACAAAACAGACTCTTTATTATGTCTATTCTTTGTTTTTATATAGGTTGGATCATGATTAGTGACAGTCTGTTTTAATCCTTTGTTAGGGATATGAAGCCTAATAATTTGCTGATTGGAGAGAATGGTTTGTTGAAACTAGCTGATTTTGGTCTGGCTAGGGTGTTTGGAAGTCCGAATCGGAGGTTCACTCATCAGGTTGATATTAAAATCTATACATTTTGATCTTTTTTTTCTTTAAACTGGCAGCTAGATTAATCTAGTTCTTGATGATTTAAAGATATTTCTTTCCGGAGACTATAAAACAAAACATTTTGAGTACCTCATATTTTTTTCAATTCCCATTCTTGCATACTTATGATTTTTGGTTTTGGTGAGGTGAAAGATTGGTGGTTACAATTTACCAGATACAGTTTTGTTGCTTACAGTCAAATTAACCGAAATTGATTGGTTGGGTAGAAATCCCTTTTGGTGGAAATGAAGAATTGAGACAGAGCACTGAAAAGACATCATAGGATTTTTCTATTCTGATTCGTGCATACTTATGTTTTTTGGGTTATGTTGAGGTGCGGAAATTATCAGATATGGTTTTGTTGCTTACGGATGTATTAACATTTCTTGACTCTAGAAGATTCTGAGATTAATTGGTTGTGTAGAAACTTCATTTGGTTAGATATATGTATCTGCTTGCGGAAGACTCCGAAAAGGTTAACTTGGATCTAAAGAATACTATTAAACAGGTATTTGCTACATGGTACAGAGCGCCTGAGTTGTTGTTTGGGAGTCGGCAGTATGGAGCAGGAGTTGATGTTTGGGCTGCAGGCTGTATCTTTGCTGAGCTATTACTTCGTAGACCATTTCTACCGGTAATCTTCTAATATTTTCCGTACTTAATATCTCTATTTCAAAACATGTTCTATGCACTTCAGTATTGTCTTGTTGTTCACATTTCTCAACGTTTAGTTACATAAATCCCTGCGTTTCTTTAGGGTTCTACTGAGATTGACCAACTTGGGAAGATTTTTCAAGCTTTTGGGACTCCAGTAACTTCTCAATGGTCTGATATGATCTATCTCCCAGAGTACATGGAATTCTCCTATACACCCGCTCCACCATTGCGTACTATTTTCCCAATGGCAAGCGATGACGCTTTAGATCTTCTAGCGAAAATGTTCATTTACGACCCTCGACAAAGAATCACAATACAGCAAGCTTTGGACCACAGGTTTAGTCTTAAACAGAGAAAAGGAAACACAGGGAAAAAATCTGTTTTATCAGTCTGATACTCAGTCATTGGTTTTCTCTTCTCTCATCAGGTATTTCTCATCTTCTCCTTTACCAACTGAGCCAGGGAAGCTTCAAATTCCAGCCTCAAAAGGAGACGCACTTGAACCAAAGGCCTCTGAACAAAACCAACATGGAAATAGCCCGGCTGTATTATCACCTCCTGGGAAAATAAGGAGAGTAATGGGTCCTGAGGGATTTACTTGAGAGGATAATGAATTTGATTCTAGAATTGTGTTTTGCAATGCCTTTCTTAGATTTAGAAACTAATTAGAACCATACTTTAAATATGAAAGATAGATGCCATCTCTTACCTCTTCAGTATCTGTTGAAGACAAATTCCTCTAAACCTCAAATTGAGAAGGACAAAAAAAAAGAAAGAATATATTTACCTTTGCAGTGTTTTTAATATTTATGGATTTTATTCAATTTTTTTGTCAACAAGTGGATCGACAAGATCCGATCTACAGTTTAAAGTCCATTCCTAAAATATTTTTTAAGCTACCATAATGTAGCAAGAAAGAATCGAACTCTGATGTCAAATCATTAGCTGGATCATCATAACCACTAGATTGAGAGTAACTCGGTTTATGGATTTTATTCATACAACTACATGAACACCCGTGTTGTGTTCGAAATATTTTTTCTATAAAAAATAAATGTGTTTATAGTTATTTATATTTATTTATAATATTTATATGTGATATTATTGACCTTAACTTTGTTTATTTAATAGTTTGATTTGTATATACAAATTTATTTACCATATATATTTAATATACTAAAATAAAATCAATTAATAATGATGATCTATGTTGTATACTAAATATATTTTCTTATTTCTATTTATTTAGATTTTAATATATTATAATTTTTGTATATAAATTTTTTTTTGACTTGTGTCACTTATGTTTTCATATCCGTGTTCACGAAAATTTTAGATATGTGTTCATTTAGAATTTTAGATTCGTGTTCATTTATTTTAGGTTTTTAGACATGTGTTCATTTAAGTTTATAGACCTTCATTCATTTAGGTTTTTCGACCCGTATTTATTTAGATTTTTAGGCTCGTATTCATACATATTTTTAGGTATGTATTCATTTAGATTCTTAAACTGTGTTCATTGTATAATATTGTTTTCGAAATATTATTTAAAATTTATTTTGAATGTTGGTAGATTATATAGAAGCTATGTATCGATTAATTTAAAACTTGTATGAAATTAAAAAACTATATTCGTCTGAAAGTTTAAGTTATTTCTAAAACATTATATATATTTAAAATTATGATTATATAGTTGGATAAAATGACAATATAAATTTTGGCGAGATTAAAATTAGTTACTTTAAAAAATTCTTTTATTTATTTAACTTTCAACATTTTAAATAGTTAATATATTTTTAAAAAGAAAATATTTTAGTAAATAAAAATGGAATAATTTGTTGAAATATATGTTAGTATACTTTTTATCCTTATTATATATTATCATCTAAATTTATATAATACATTCATTTGTATTAGCATTTATTTTTTTGAAAATACATAATATATTATTATGTCAAGATATTGAAATAAGGAATTTCTATATATATTATTATTTTTTTTTTTATGTATATTATAAATTATTTTCTATTAAAATAAATATATCAAAAATTCTTTTATAATTTAAAATACAAATCAATCCTTCTGAAAAAATGTAATTTTTTTTTATCAAACACAAACTCATCACATGCATATACTTATTTTTGTTACCAATAAATAAATAATATTAAAAAGTTATACTTATTGTAAATTGAAGTTGCTGATAAATAATCTTTAACAGAATAAGTTTAGAAATTTTAGTTTCTATATATTAAGTACAAATAAAATTCATATAAATTTCAAGTAAAAGGAAACTATAAGATAATTAATTTCAAAAAATATTAATTTATCCATATTTTGACGTATTTAATTTAAAAATATATAAATATTAAATATTATTAATTTACAGTATTTTTAGTTGTTAAAATTCTTTAAAAAAGATAAATTGAGACTGTTTTTATATTCATATTTTGAAGGTTTTAAATTTTATACTTTTGGAACTAAAATTATATATATATATATATATATATATATAATATATTCAAATTTCTGATTAATGATATCAATTGTCAACAACCTATAATACTATTACAATGAAAATGATATATATTAAAAAAAATTAAAAATTTAAAGAAGTTTTGATTATTTTTATGACATGTTATTGAAAATAAAACATAACAACTTGTTTTATAAAGTTGAACTCTAGAAAAAAATTCATTTTTTAAAATCATATATTAATATATCAACTTATATATATATATATTTAAAGTTATATATATATATATAGATGATTATTAATTTATAGAAATTATTAATTTTTTGAGTATTAATTTATGGAGGTTTTACTGTATAACTATTTCATTTAATTCTTATATATTATTTCCTTGAATATCTCTAATTCTTTTACATGTATTACAATTATTCATACTTATAAATTAACTAATGTTACATTTCTAAATATATGGTAATGTGTCTTTATACGTCTAAATTCATTTTAAATATATAAAATTATCAGTAGATGTATAAACTAAATTCAAAAACTCAAAATTATATATGTTCTAATTTAAATGCAATTTTAAAAAAGTAAAATATAATTTAATCATACAATATGATCATTATTTATAGATACCATGAATTATAATGTATTATAAAATGATACAATTGTTTGGTAACCTAATTGAAATTTATAGTAAATGCATATACTATTTTTAATCTACTAATAATTCTTTGTAACTTATAGTATACTTTTGGAAAAAAATTAGATACAAAACTTGTTATTTTATTTATCATGAATAATAAAAAAGAAAAAAGTTGGATAATTTCTCGAGAAAACATTACATTATAATATTTCCCAAATATAATATATGAATAAAATGGAAAAAACTAATATGTAAGAAGATAAATGAACTAAATTTAAAAGAAAAACAAATAATTATTATTTTCTTGTCAATCTATTTTTCTTTCTCAAGGAAACCACATCCTAATGAAATCTTGAACCATAAAAATAAAATTCATATACTCAAATAGAATATCGATATAATTGAAATTGTTATTGTGTTAATCCCGCTTCACTGCTTTTAAATTTCTATAATCTTCAACGCTGTTATAAAATATAACAAAAAAAATTAGTTAGAAGTGAAGGAGACAATGTGTAAAAATCAAATATATGATAAATCAAGAAAGATACATAAAAGAGTAAGTCAGGTAAATAGAAATAATATAGGTGCTAACAAACCAATGTAAAATTGGACCCATACAAAAGTATAAAAGGCTAACAAATAAGGTTTAATTCGATTATGCATATAACTCACATCATCGACATTATCTTCTCTTGTTAGCAAGATCTTGTCTGCTATTACCATTTTTATATACCACACAAAAGCAACGTTTTATTATTTACATTTAAATAAAAATATTATTACATAAAATAAATTATCTATATAGATATGCACCCTTTTGGATCAAACACAAAATGTTTTCTTCCAACTTGAAACAACACTAACTATATACGACCAAAAAAAACGACAATGACTATAAGTGGAGATCAATAATGATGCCATTTTGCACCATTTGTGCAGATAATCACTGTATAAAAATATTGAGATTTTATGATTTATGGTTATGAGATAATATGGTCGCTCGCAGTTATATAGGACGACATATGCTTGGTATTAGGGTTTATGTGTAAAGTATATCTTGAAGAATAATTTTTCATTATAGTCTTGTTCCAAATTTATCTCAAAACAATATAATATGAGTAACTAATTTAGTTATATATTATATTATAGCAAAAAATTAGGATATTTGAATAGTACAATATATTGGTTACCCAAATTTATTTTTAAGGCTACATATATTTATGGTATGTTCGAATATTATTTTATATTATTGATAAACATTTTAAATCAATATTTATTTTTAAAGTATTAGATAAAAATATACAATATCATAGTATTATTTTTTCGAGTGTATTATATAATCATTCCAATATATCTCATCTCGTAATATTTAATTGATCTAGTATTTCTTAATTTATATTTTCTATTTAATATAGTATGTCATAAATATATAACATTTCTTAAAATATTAACCCCGAATATGCAAAATTTCCTTATATGCTTTGTAAAGATGATAAATGTAAGAAATATATTAAATACTAATCGACTGAATATTACAGGAAATATAATGATTTTGTGATAATATTGTTTACATAAATGAGTATCCATGTAATAAATGCTGCACGTTAAACAAAATTAACCTTCTTAACATTCTAATAAAATAATTAAATTTGTTGACATGTAATATAATACATAATTAAAAGTTATTGTTTTAAAATGTTACCTTTTATTATATAGAAGATTAGAAATAAATCTATTAAGAATTTAGAAATTGATAAATTATATGTAAATAAGATTCTCTAATCAGTTACCTATGTGTAGAGCTGGCTAATCAGATCCATCTTTGATGGTTGCAGATCTAATGACATCTCCTGGAGTTTGGGATGTTGATAAATTACATGACCTGTTTACTCCGGAAGATGTTAATAAGATCATTGCTTTGGACCCAGCGAGTGAACTTGGAGATGAATGATTTTGGAGCTATACGACTGATGGTCGTTACTCTGTGAAAAGCGGCAATTGGTTAGCCTCTCGTCCAACATCGAACTTGACGCCGAACCAAGATACACAGTTGGTGAATAGACTCGGTTATCACTTAACAATATAAAGTAACTTTTTTGCAGCTTTATAATTTATCAGTTAACAATATAAAAACTTTACATTTTATCTCCAAAAAGTACAAAATCATAAAAAGTAAAAAATATAAGACACAATTGGTTAAGGATGTAAATTTGTGTCTCTTAGGATTTAGGCGGTAGATTATTTGGTTGTAACTATTTTTGTTAGTATAAGTATTTTAGTTGTAGACTTTTTTGTTGTACGATTTTATTTTTGTAAAGTTTATAAATTTTGTTTCTAAGTTTTTGGCTTTCCACGAGCAAAAATACTCTATAAATAAATTTAAATCCATTTGGGAGGGGTCTGCTCTCTAAATGAGAGAAATATTAAATGGTTTGGGCATCGGCCTGAAGGGATGTATGAGCCTTGGTCTGAAACCTCTTGGTCATAAGAAAAAATACTCCATAAATTAAAAATTGGCTTTTTAAAACATCAAAAGTTAAAAATAAACTTAAGACACGATTGGTTTAATTTTAGTGCTCTATAATTTTTTTTGGTTTTCTAAAGGAAGATAGTCATTGTCAATCACATATAGTTTTTATATATTATGAAGAATTTTAACAGTCACATAAATAAATTTTTTAATATATTAGTGATGTATACATTAACATATTTTCATGATTATGCATGGTTTATCTATTGTATTTGTAGAAATAAAGGTAAAATTGTAAAAATAATAAATTGAATTTTTTTGCACGAAATCCTAAATAATTTAGATGACATAATAGTAGAAAATAACAAATCATCAAATCATGTTTTGGTTTTTATTTGAATTGGACCTACGAGGAAAAAAAACAAAAACAAAAACAACAAAAGAACTTCAATAATGAGCGTCAGTGATTTGTCAAACATCGTGACATATAGAATCAATAATTTTAATAAATGAGGAGTATACTATTAATTTGTTATAAAAGAAATTGACTATGGACCAATGTTTGTCGAGTTGATCCAATGCATTCTATACGAACAAAAAAAATTGTTCCTTATCCTTTGGTATGCATATCTCATTTATATCAATAAATATTATTTGTATTATTTGATTATCACTTTATCAGTCTGTAGTTTTACTTTAATTTTATTTTCTTAATGAGTTTTCAAGTGGTTTTAAATCTATGTAAATTCCTCTCTTAGTAATAAAACATAAACACTAAGATGTTATAATTTTCTGTGTGCTAGTTCTATTAGTATGTGTTGATCGAATAATATAGCAATGATTCGTTACAGTTCAAGAGCCGGCCTACAAAATTTCAACACCTAAATTTGTGGTTGATTGCTAAGGTTAATTAGTAGAAAAGTTTCAACAACTTTACATTTTTCTAAAGCCTATAAATCAATCATGATTTATTTTTCCTTTTAAGACTACAGAAAATAAATAATAAAAAAATTAACCAGAAGAAGATATTTTCTAAGAGCATCAAAATTTTACTTTAAATATGGTTTTCTCAAAATAATGTACTCAAAAAATTGAGAGAGAGTTTAATCAAATGGTTACATATACATATTTTCCGTTGTCTTTTTACTATTGTTTGATTCCAATTAGGTGTATAACCATTTTCAAAAGAATTTTTATTATGGATTGGTTATTGTCAATCTAATTTAATTATAATAAAAACTACAGTCCAAACAAATTATTTCGATTGTGTTTATAGGGGTAATATATGTTTGTATACTAATAAGTGATAACGCAAATATATCTATGTATACATACATATTGTTTATATACATATCGTAAAGTTGCACAAATTAACATATTATTTTTTAAGTCCCTTTTTGTTATTTAATATGAAAATTCTTAAGCATATGACTACAATTTATTTAGCAGAAGAAAAAAAACATATGACTACAATTTACTTATAATTTAGTAACGGTGCTTCATTGATTGATTTTAAGTTAATAGTTACAAGTTACAATTAATACTACAAGTACTAGTCGTAGGCATAACGAGAAATGGGTTGGGAAATCATGGATACGGTCAAGAACAGTAAGTTTGGAAAATTAGAATTACTTTTCAAACAATTCCTATTATATAACGGGACAAGAATTTCAGAAATTGAGAATGATACGAAAATTTTGAGACAAAAGATTTACTTCCCAAACTATTTCTAAAATCCTACTAAATCGGAAAATTGTGGTACACGTACAGAAAATAGTTTGGAAAATATGAGTAATCAAAAAATTAAGAATATTATTATAAATTATATAATCAATATAACAATGTTAAAATTTGTAATTAAATGACCAACATTACCAGTTTTTACTAAAAATACTAGTATTGTCATATTAAATAGTTTGTATTTATTGTAAAGTTGTGAAAGTTTAAGTCAAATATTGTTATGAATTTGATCTTAATTATTTGAAACATATCTAATATTTGAATCCAATATATCATAATGTTTTGTTAACATTATTTTTGGACTCATTTCAGACTTTTTTCTTTACCCATTTGAATATTATTTTTGGATTTGAAGGACAACTAAAATTAGTCATTCCCGAAAAATACCAGAATTGCGGAACTACCAAAATTCTAAAGAGAAAAATGAACCATTAACTTTTTCGTTCTTACACGTGTTGAATTGTACCTTGTACTCAAATGACTGTGAATATGATAAAGTCGAAAACGATTTCGCTTTTGGACGCGGAAACGTGTTTCTATTTTCTTCCCCGTGTCGCAACGACTAGTTTCTATTTATTATACAAATATTTATATCAAAAATCTTTTAAAGTAAAATAAATTCCACACAACTTCCCATAATTTGTCTAAACCAGAAAGAAAAAAAATGAAGAGTATTGAAACTCCATTACTGTTGAACATCAAACAATCAGAAGAAGAAGATCAAGAGAAGATAAGATGGGAAAAGATGAAAAAAGTTGCATCAATGGCTGCTCCAATGGTTGCAGTAAACATGTCTCAGTTTCTTCTTCAAGCTACTTCAACAATGATTGTTGGTCACCGGAGTGAACTAGCTCTCGCCGGAATAGCTCTCGGAAGCTCCTTTGCTAATGTCACTGGCTTTGGTGTCCTTGTAAGCAAAAATTATATAAATATAAATCATTTTTTTTTGTAGTTAACTAATCATTTTTGTATACAATAGTTTGGACTTTCAGGTTCATTGGAAACACTTTGTGGCCAAGCTTATGGAGCAAAACAATATCAAAAGCTTGGATCTTACACTTTCACTTCTATGGTTTTTCTCTTGATTATCTCTGTTCCTATTTCAATTCTTTGGATGTTCATGAACCAGATCTTGAATTTGCTTCATCAAGATCCTCAAATCGCAGAGTTAGCTGGCGTGTACTGTCTCTGGCTTATACCGGCCTTATTCGGTTACTCGATTCTCGAGTCTTTGGTTCGATACTTTCAATCACAAAGCCTGATTTCTCCAATGGTCTTGAGTTCTTTAGCTGCTCTCTCTTTCCATGTTCCTCTCTGTTGGTTAATGGTTCACAAATTTGACTTTGGAGCCAAAGGAGCAGCTGCGTCTATTGGTCTCTCTTATTGGCTCAACGCTGCTTTCCTTTGGGTTTATATGAAATACTCTACTCGTTGTGCCAAAACAAGGATTTATATGTCTAAGGATGTATTTGTTCATACCAAAATCTTCTTTGAATTTGCAGTTCCTTCTGCATTAATGTGTTGGTAAGTTTGTAAATCTTCCCAAATGATCGATATTTTGAGGTTTTAGAAATTTCTAGTATTTAAAAAATATTTAATGGATCTTGATTTTTTTTTTGTTCACTAATTTTGTAACATTTTTTTTTTTGGTTATTGTTCTTATTTCCTTCAATAGCCTTGAGTGGTTAGCTTTCGAGGCGATTACTTTGCTCTCTGGTCTTCTACCTAACTCAAAGCTCGAAACTTCGGTTATTTCAATTTGGTTAGTATCACTAAAACTAAATTTGTTTTATATTAAATTTTATCAAAATACTTTCATTTTCTAAGCCTTGGTTTTTGGGATTGAGCAGCCTCACAACCTCTTCATTGCACTACAATCTAGTAAATGGAATCGGTGATGCAGCAAGGTTTGCTTTAACTTTACAACTCTTAAATCCAAATTTCAAAAAACTTCATGTTCCAAGAGTTTAAGTTTCTTTCTTTTTTATTGGTTAGTACCAATGTGGCCAATGAGCTTGGAGCAGGAAACCCACGAGGGGCTCGTGATTCTGCTTCAGCTGCAATCATAATTGCAGCTGTTGAGTCAGTCATTGTGAGCTCTAGTCTCTTCTTGTCTCGTAGTGTGTGGCCTTATGCATATAGCAATGTGGATGAAGTACTTAGCTATGTGACTGATATCACTCCAATTCTTTGCGTCTCAATCCTTATGGATAGCTTCTTAACCGTCCTCTCTGGTTAGCCTTTTAAACTATCATCTCTGGTTTAGGAACCATAATCTTTGTGATAATCTTAAACCAAATGTGTTTTGTTGTGGTTTAGGGATTGTGAGAGGAACAGGATGGCAGAAAATTGGAGCTTATGTGAACATAACTTCTTATTATCTCATTGGTATTCCTGTTGGACTTCTATTGTGTTTTCATCTTCACTTCAATGGGAAAGGATTATGGGCTGGTTTAGTCACAGGATCATCATTACAAACCCTAATTCTATTTCTTGTCATTGGATTCACCAATTGGAGCAAAGAGGTGAATAACAACCTCAAATGAATAGCTTTATTTATGTTAATCAGTTTTGGTTTTTAAGAAATAAAAAGCTAATATTTGTTTCAACTTATTGAATGATCCTGCAGGCAATGAAGGCTAGGGAGAGAATAGGTGATGAGAAAGATTGTATAAATGAGTCTTTGGTTAATTGAAGAAAAATAAAATACAAACTATGTGTGATTTTTTTATTGCTATTTATATTTTAGTGAGCTTGTTCAATATATAATTTTCAAAGGCTTTGGATTTTAGTTTTGGTCTTTCTATCCACTAACTAATTAAAAAGGATTTACATTTAAGAATCAAAGGTATAAAATGTTGGGACCTATGTAGTTGAATGTAATTGGTTTTGGGTGAAAATTATATTATTATTATATAATGTGAGAGAGTAACTAAGTTTATAAAGATATATTTTTTTATCTTTGAGTCACAAATTGACGATACATTAACCAAATTTCTGCATAATATAGATAGTGAAATTCTATTTTTGGATGTAAAATAATATCTACTTTTATTGAAATTACCAATAGACCAAAATCAATACCTACTTTCATTAGACTTACTACCAATAGACCAAAGTAATTGCAAAGTTTATAAAGATATCTCAGTAGAACAAAATAAAAATATCATGAAAGAGTGACAAGAATTGATGGGCCAATCTTCAATAGTATAATAATTTACCAACCACTTTGGGCAAAAATACAAAAAGAAAAATCCAAAAGAGAGTAGCTAGTTTTACCTTGAAAGGATATAAACACAATTAAAAGAAGTCAAAAAGCACACGTATCAAAATGTTCCTTCTTCAGAATTGAGGTGTGAAAGTAACAGATAAGACTGATATGTATATTGTTGATTTGTTTCATTAGACAAACAGAAGTCACATGTGTTCCTACACCTACTTTGATGACCACTTTTTTTTTTTTTTTTGGTATCAATGATAATAGTTACAAATATGAGAAGAAAAAAACAACTAAAGTGTTAAAGATGCATAAATAAAATAATTACTTATGCTATAGATATAATAATTACCTATTTTAAAAATATTTTAGATTTTTCACCGTCATACACATATATATATATATATATATATATATCAGTTTGTGGCTTTTATATAATTCAACTGAGTAAGTAAAAAGAAAAGAAAGAATAATACTCTCTCTTCAATCCTTCCTCTCTAATCCATTGTACACATATAATAATAAGAGTAGAATAGTCTATAACTAATTTCTTTTCACGCCTTCTCTACTCCTGTCTTGTCCACTTTACTATACAATCTAGTAATATATACTATATTTAGATTTATTTTATAACACGTTATCAGCACGAGGTGCTCCCACACACACAGAAAAGAAAATGTTGAAATACGGAAACAATGATGGAAATATGTATCTGGCAGATAGTGCTACAACGCACACAATACTTAAAGATAAAATTTATTTCTCTTCCCTTAAGATAAACAATTCTGCTAGAAGAGTGAATACTATATCTGGTGATGTAAAGATTATTATAGGCTCCGGAAGAGCTTGCTTTTCAATGCCAAAGGGAACAAAATTTAAAATATATAATGCACTATATTCCCCAAAATCCTGTAGAAATTTGTTGAGTTTCAAAGATATTCGAAGAAATGGATATCACGTAGAAACAATGAATAAAAATGGTGTTGAGTATCTCTGCATCACATCAATTAATTCAGAAAAGAAATGTATATTAGAAAAGCTGGCAGCTTTATCCTCAGAAATATATTTCACAAAAATAAATATGACTGAATCATATGTTACGATAAACCCAAAGTTTACATATACATTCAAAATCTGGCATGAACGTTTAGGGCACCCT
This sequence comes from Lepidium didymum, assembly GCA_963920545.1. Lineage (NCBI taxonomy): Eukaryota > Viridiplantae > Streptophyta > Magnoliopsida > Brassicales > Brassicaceae > Lepidium > Lepidium didymum. The sequence goes on from OY986987.1 coordinate 4,081,547, forward strand.
GGATCAGTCATGATGCGAAAGATTGTGAAAAATACGAATGGCCATTCGTTGAAAAACCAGAATATTTTTTAAACGAAAGAATTTCCATGTAATGCCTGTTTTCTTGGAAAACTAATAACTCTGCCATCACTAGCCAAAGTTAAGAATGAATCTCCGGTATTCTTGGAAAGAATACATGGTGATATATGTGGGCCTATCCATCCACAATGTGGACCATTTAGATATTTTATGGTATTGATAGATGCATCTAGTAGATGGTTACATGTGTGTCTATTGAGCACACGGAATATGGCTTTCGCAAAATTCATTGCCCAAATAATCAAGTTAAAGGCACAATTTTCTGATTATACAATAAAGAAGGTAAGACTTGACAACGCTGGTGAATTCACTTCACAAGCCTTTAATGACTATTGTATGTCATTGGGAATAGATGTTGAACATCCAGTCCCACATGTTCACACACAAAATGGCATGGCTGAGTCTTTAATCAAACGTTACAAATTGTTGCTAGACCGTTAATAATGAGAACAAAACTCCCAATTTCAATATGGGGTCATGCAATTCTTCATGATGCGACACTAATCCAAATAAGACCGAGTGCATATAATAAATACTCCCCATTAGAATTAACATCTAGCCAGAAGACAGATATATCTCATCTCCGTATTTTTAGGTGTGCGGTATATGTCCCCATAGCGCCATCTGGAACCAAAAACTGGTGATATGTTTACGGCACGTTTTGCCGATTGCCATTTTAATGAAGATGAATTTCCCACGTTAGGGGGAGAAACTAAAGAAGCTCCAAAAGACATCACATGGTACACACCGTCGTTATGGTATCTTGATCCTCCTACGAAACAACGTGAATTGGAAGTTCAGAAAATTGTGTATTTACAAAATATGGCAAATCAGATACCAGATGCATTCACTGATACAAAAAGGGTGACAAAATCGTATATACCCGCTGCGAATGTTCCATCAAGAGTTATTGTTCCGGAAGAACAAAATGATGGAAACATAACAAATAAACCCAATGTTCAGTTAAAAAAGGGGAGACCTATGAGATCAAAAGATAAAAATCCCCGAAAGAAAAAGATTTTAGGAAAAATAAATATAAATGGTCCAGAAGAACCAAATTATATAGAGAAAAGTCTTGAAGACGAAAATAGAGAAAAACATTAGATTTCCATCAACTATGCCCAAAACGGAAATATTTGGGTTCGAAGTGAGATAGAGGATGATGATGGAATTTTCTCATTCTCTGTATCAAAAGAAATTAATAATGAAGGTAATGATCCAAAACCAAAGTCTATATTAGAATGCCAGAAAAGATCTGATTGGGAGAAGTAAAAAATGGCCATGATAACTGAATTGAACTCCCTAAATAAAAGAAAAGTCTCTGGATCTATTGTCATAACTCTTGAACATGTTAAACCTGTTGGATATAACTGGGTTTTTGTTCAAAAAAAAAGAGAAAAATGAGGTAACAAGGTATAAAGCTCGACTTGTTGCCCAAGGATTTTCTCAAAGACATGGGATTGATTATGAAGAAACATATTCCTTAGTAATAGATGCAATTACCTTCAGATTTTTGATGAGCTTAACATCCTATAAAAATCTAGAAATGCATCTAATGGATGTTGTGACAACATATCTATATGGATCACTTGATAGTGAAATATATATGAAAATCTAAAAAGGATTAAAGATGCATGCAGCATTGAACGCAAAATCTAAAGAAGTATGTTCAGTCAAATTACAACGATCACTTTATGGATTAAAACAATTCGGACGCATGTGGTATAATCGTCTAAGTGAATATTTATTGAGTAAAGGATATACCAACAATGTAATATGTCCGTGGGTATTTATTAAGAAATCTGTATCTGGATTTGTGATCATAGTTGTATATGTTGATGGCCTAAACATAATTGGAACTCAAAAGAAGATTAATATTGCTAGAACTCATATGGTAGAAGAGTTCAAAATGAAAGATCTTGGACAAACAAAGTTTTGTCTAGGACTCCAGATCGAGCATCTTCGGAATGGAATTTTTGTACATCAATCAAATTATACGAAAAGAATTTTAAAATGATTTTATATGGACAAAGCAACTCATTTAAGTACTCAAATGGTCAATAGATCACTTAATATTGATAAAGACCCATTCCGACCTTGTGAAGATAACGAAGAGATATTAGGTCTTGAAGTACCTTATATGCGCACTATTGGTGGACTCATGTATCTCGCAAATTGCACTAGAACAGATATAGCATTTGCTACAAATCTGCTTGAAAGATATAGTTCATCATCTACGTGTAGACACTGGAATGGAATAAAGCATATATTTCGTTACCTCCAAGGAACAACTGACTTGGGATTATTTTATAATAAAATTTTTAGTCTCGATCTAGTTGGTTTTGCGGATGCAGGCTATTTATCAAACCCACATAAAGCACGATCGCAAACCGGATATGTTTTCACAATTGGAGGCACTGCAATTTCTTGGCGTTCCCAAAAGCAGACTCTAGTTGCTACCTCATCAAATCATGCAGAAACAATTGCACTTCATGAAGCATGTAGAGAATGTGTTTGGCTCAGACCTTTGACTCAACATATATAATAAGCAAGTGGAATAGTCATAAATAAAGAGCCAACAAAAGTGTTTGAAGACAATGCTGCTTGTGTCGCCCAACTCAAAGAAGGTTACATTAAGAACGACCGAGCGAAGCACATCCCCCTAAGATTTTTCTCTTACACATGAGAACTCGAAAAGAATCAAGAAGTGAATATTCAATATATTCGGTCAGCTAACAATGCAGCGGACTTGTTCACTAAAGCGCTTCCCACTACAACTTACAGAAAACATGTTCACGGAATCAGGATGCGTCAATTACAAAATTTATGATATTCATCATTTCAGAGGGGGATTATATCACTGTACTCTTTTTTCTTCATCATGGTTTTTATCCTACTGAGTTTTTCCATGATAAAGTTTTTAATGAGGCAATGCGTAATATATAGTTAGCAATAAGTAATTAAGGGGGAGTGTTAAATATACATAGGTAAAATAATTACCTATGCTATAGATATAATAATTACCTATCTTTAAAATATCTTAAATTTTTCACCGCCATACACCTCTATATATATCAGTTTGTGGCTTTTATATAATTCAACTGAGCAAGTAAAAAGAAAAGAAAAAATAATACATTCTCTCTTCAATTCTTACTCTCTAGTCCATTGTACACATATAATAATAAGAGTAGAATAGTCTATAACTAATTTTTTTTCACATCTTCTCTACTTTTATCTTATCCACTTCACTATACAATCTAGTAATAGATACTATATTTAGATTTATTTTATAACATGAAGCACTTACAAAAAGTAACAAATTCACAACAATTGTCAAACAAACGGGTAATGCATATCCAAATATATGAGGTCTTATAATCAGAAATGCACTATACAATAAATGTCCATTGTGTATTGTTTTATCATTTTTTATTAGACTAGTTGGTAACCGCCATTTGGGCGGGATTTGACCCTAAAAATGAGAGAAAATTATTTAGAAATTTATGTTTTAATTGAGTAATTTATTGTATATATATCATAAATATCATTATACATTTTCATCAAAAAACAACATATATACGATGTTATGAGCTCTCTACTTTTCTAACATTACAGACGTCCCAAATTGCAAAAGTCTTGCAATGACATGTTGAGAGTTTCAACCAAGTTTCAAATCAGAAAAAAAAAGATAAAAAATCTCCATATTGATATGATAGAAATTTAAAAAGGTGAAATTTTAGTACGTGATAATTTTCAGTTAGAATTACTAAAAGAGCTATTCAAAAGAAAAAAAGAAAAAAAAGGTAAAAGTCATATTTTGTTGATTATAGATAATATAGTTACTCACATTCCTCATAATAATTTAAGAGAATTTTGTTTTTATTAAGCGTGAAATTATATTTTATACATATTAAATGAGAGAATATGAAGATGTATCATCAACATATGCATAAACAAAACATACGAGGCTCGATAAAATATATTCAAACATATTACAATATTTAGCCATTAGGAATGAAATGTTGACTTACTCAAAATTTTCATCTTCAGTAATGGTTTGTAAATATTAAAATACTCCTCATCATTATATTCATAAATATTTTACATATGTGTTATAAAATTAGTTTCATTCCGATTATGTAACAATTTTTTAGATAATTTAATTTTAACTATCTTTATTTTTAAAATTAAATAATTTTAATGAAAAACCTACTATATCTTCATTAATTGTAGTTTTATTTCTAATACAAAATTATAAAATGGATGGTGTGAATTTATAGTGATAAAAAAAATTTCATATATTGTTTAATAATTTTTTGTTAATTGTGACATTACATTTTAATTACGAAATGAAAGGATATGTGGTTTTATATTATATTTTAATTGTGATACTTGTTTAACTGTAAATTCTAAATTAGTACAGGTATTTAATGAATTTATCATTTGTCTTAAATTGTAGTTTAAAATTTATTTTTAATTATAGTTTAAAATTAAGAAGTTTTAAAGGTGGATAATGAAGTGGTACACTAAGAAAAGAGCAACATTTACCTTTATATATATATAACTCTTACACTAACATATTAATTGAAAGGTTTTTTTAAGCAAAACCCTTTATTAGAAATAACTAAAATATTTAGTATATAATAATAGTTATATAATAACACTAACTTTATGTTAATATGTTAGTGTAGGAGTTACATCTAATCAAAAAAATAAAGAATTTTGCGTAAAAAACTCTTTCAAAGTGACCATGAATTGCAAGAAAATCTGCTAAATGAAAAACATGGAAAGAACCATCAAAGTAACTACGATTTGTAAAAAAAGAACATTCCAAATAAAAATATGCAAAAAAAACTCTCAAAGTGATTTGCAAAAATAACCATCCAAATAAATAATGTCCAAATTACCATTATAAAGTATAAAATGTCAGGAAAATAATACAATGAAATCTAATATGGGTATGAAATGTAAAATGGGTTAAAATTTTGGTTAATTCATCTCTTTTATTTCACCTTTGAATATGCTAGAGTAGTCTTTTAAATGGATTGATAGTTTGTTAGATTAGGGGATTGATAATCGATTAATGATGTCTAGAATTTAGAACTTGTGTTTCGTTCATCTAGGTTGTTTTTAATGCTAGAATTGACTTGATCAACCAATTCTAGATCGTAGATGTTCTTATCACCGAGAGGTGTTTATGAACTATTTGAAAGAACCTAGACAAGCATTTCTTCCCTAGCCAACGAAACATGATGTTAGGGTGTTTAGTGAACTAGTAGATTCACGTTTTTTAATGCTCATATATATTTGAACGTGTGAAAACCTTTGTATCAAGTGTTCATTTAGTCTTGATTTCTTTCCGGTCTGGATTCGGTTTCTCGGGTATATAGATTTAGGATCCATTCAGATATTTTATTGTTTTTGGTTTAGGTTTCGAGTATCGGGTTTTATGCGCATGGATAATGATGTTTTTTCAAATCACTACAAGGCTTTTTTGTATATTTTTATTAAGAATATTTTTTGCAAATCGTGATTACTTTGATGGATTTTTGATGTGTTGCATTTTTGACGCATTTAAACCTCTGATTTCAATGGTTTTGCGAGTCTTTTGTAGTTTTTTTAGTGTTTTTTCAAGTCGAAATGAGCTAGGATGGATTTGGACAATCAAAGTGTGGAATTAGAAAAAAAATATCAAAATTGGAGGATTTTACAAGCTAAGACCGACTAGTCAACACCTAGACTGATCGATCATATAACCAAGAAGAACGTTTGATCATAAGATCGACCAACTTCCCGTGATAGTTAGTTCTGACCCCAAGACCGATCGATCTAGCAAAGGATCGATCGGTCCAACTTCCAAAGAAAAGGACCTCCAATCAGAAGATCAACCAGACTATCAAATACCGATCAATCTCAAATTAAAGACATCGAAGCCTAATCTACGAGACCCATCGATCCACACCTAGACCGATTGATCCAAACAGTCCTGCGAGAAATCAGGATTTTGCAATTGATTTCACGTGGTTTATCTTAAATTGTGCAAGAACGAATTTTAGACTATTAGAATTAGGTTTTTGCCTCTTTTCTAGTGGACACTTTCATTATACTTTTTGAAAACTTTTCTATTGTTCTCTAAAGTTTCAAACAAGAGATTTCATTGTACTATGCAATTTTGAGAAGATTTCTAAACTCATATTCTATTTAATTCAGTTTATTGCTATGTTTATTTATTCTTTTTCTTTTTTTTTGTTCTCTTTGCAATGTATGAGTAGTTCTCTAATCAAGTTTAAGGTTCTCTATGGATTTTAGGGAATCAATGAGTTAGGTCGAAATAGGGTTTATATGTGTTGTGTTCTTCATCTAAGATTAGTCTTAATGCTTAAGTTAGTTTGATCACATAGTTTATGATAATAGGTTATTTATTGCACCAAAAATCTTTGTTTAAATGTCTGAAAGAACTTAGATAAGCAATTTGTCTTTAGTCAACGAAAATTGTTGTTAAGGAGGATTGTGAACTTATCAGATTTGAACTGTAGTGCGTGTTTAGAACAAAGTTTAAAATGCTAGGTTGCTAGATATAGTAGTCGATGCCATGAAAATGGATTTGCTATACATATGTGATATGTGTTCAAGAATTGCTTGTTAATTGTGCCATGAATAGTGTTCTGACTCATGATCCTAATTTCCTGAGAATTGCCATGAACTTGATGGTTTTATATATGTGAATTCACATTGTTTAATTGCTTTGTTTTGTTTGATTACAATCACAACAACCATTTTGTTATTTCTTAGCTTGAGTTTGATATAGAGATTGATAGTGTAACTTTTGGTTCTTGTATATTTGATCCCTTCTATACTACTACATTTGATGTGCATTTACAGTAGATTCTAGGGTTAAAACCTGAATGTATCATTGTTTTTGCACATATTTTATTTAGATGGTTTATTTACAAATTTTTGTTACTTTAATGGTTTTTTTTGTTTGCACACTTTTTACTTCACGGATTTTTTTGCAATTCGTGATTACTTTGAAAGTTTTTTTTTGTACAAAACCTTTATTTAAAACATATTTTCAATGTTAAGCATAACATTTTTTTATGATATTGTTGTTATAACATAAAATGTCATATATTCGGAGATAGGAAAATGGTTATTTTGATATAGTTATATAGATATGCATTAAAATACTCTAAATATTTCGTAATTCTTAACTTTTTTGACCAATTTAGTCATTGTTTTCCATATTTTTCTTTCTCTTCTGCGCGAGTGCGGCTTAGGTTTACAACATTGTTTTCTCCCTCTTGCCGACGTATGATGACGCCGATTAGCACTGACATTGGTGGGATCTCGTCTGTTTAGGTTCTCAGGTGGTACTATATTGACCTTCTCTGCATGGATGGAAGTATTGGCTCACTGTAGTTGGGCTTTCTATCGTCGTTCCTTTTTGTTTCGCCGATGATTTCATCTCCTTCTCTCTATGACGTTATATGCAAAGTCTGGTTGGGATGGCGTTGTTTGTTTGTCGAGCTCAAAGGATAGGGTTGGATGGATGGGTTTCTCGGCGGTGTTGTTTCTTGCTCGTAGATCTTGTCGCCTTGTTTGCTTTTAATCGGATCTGCCAAAGGCTTAGCTCTCGCTTAACCTTCCTTCACTCGAGGGCTTTGATAATCTCCTCTTTTGCTTATGTTGTTTATGGATTAGTTAATTTAGGTTTCTCATATTCCCTTATCAATTTATAGGGATAGATGGATGTTTTGGCTTGGGAACCTTTTCTCTCAAGTTGGATTGTACATCTGTTTTAGTTTAATTGGATTGTATTTTGCAGTCATCGAGTATTTGTTCTTTGAGTGAATTCTTGGTAGATAGCTCATCAGGATATTGTTGGCAAAGGAAAAGTTCAAAGATGGAGATGCATCATTTCTGGAGATAGCCATACTTTGTTTTTCGAATTATCACTTTGAAGTTTGAAGCCCGTCCTTTATGTTAGTTGTGCGAAAAAAAAATTTTGGTGGTTTCCGTAAGGCTTGAATCATTATTGCGAATGATATTATTAATGAAGTCCAAGCTAGTAATATGACAGAGACCTTAGCTGATGTTAGTCGTTGATTTGGTGGATTCTTCGAAGTCTCAAAACCCAAAGCATCCTTGAGTGGGGAGTGGGATATTCCCCAATAAGTGCTTTGTTGATCCATCTGAAATCAAGCCAATCTGGTGCTACACGTGGATCATAAATAGTCTGATTTCTTGTCGTTTTGATGTGTAGCTTTTTTCTTTTTTTTTGATAAGGGATTAATTCAACCTCCTTCACAACTATATTATCCACACCATGGAAGAGCCATTACCGGGAAATGCTGAGCAAGAAGAAGAAAATAAAATAAGATGGGAGAAGTTGAAGAAAGTGGCTTCAATGGCGGCTTCAATGGCAGCTCCAATGGTTGTTGTAAACATATCTCTATTTCTTCTTCAAGCTACTTCTACAATGATCGTTGGCCACAAAAGTGAGATCTCTCTTGCCGGAATCGCTCTTGCTAACTCAATTGCTAACTTTACCGGCTTCAGTTTTCTTGTAAGAATCCTCATCGATCGATCCTACAAAGATAAATTGCTTTTTGGTTTTTCAAGAATAATAGAAGAAGTAATTAGATAAATCGCAAAAATAATCAACTGAAACTTTACAAAACTAACATTGAAGTCATATAGATATTATTTAGACGATTTCAACTTAGTAAGGGAATAATATTTTTATATGTAAAATATATTTATTATTACTTTTTTCTATCAACAAGAATTGGATCGATCAGATCCAACGCATATCCTAAAATCAATCCTTAAATAATCTTTTAATGTAAGTGGAGAGGATTTGAACTCCTATGTCAAATCATTAGCTAGTTATTTTAACCACTAGACTATAAAAAATTTGGTAAATAATAATCTTTTAATATAATAGAGGTAGATTTTAGGCTATTGATCGAGCTTGTAGATTGTATGATTTTTCCCATATAATTTTTTATACATAGACTATATATTATAACTTGCTCTATTGATATAGATGCATCTATTGAGTGTATATATCTATATATATGATAAAAAAAAAATCTTGTTATTTATCTAATTATTTAATCTTTTAATACAATTTAATTTCTTAGACAAAGCTTTTATTTTCTATCCTTGACTTTGATTAAAACAGTTTTGACTAGCGGGTGCACTAGAAACACAATGTGGTCAAGCCTTTGGAGCTCGTCAGTACGAGAAGCTCGGTTCCTTTACATTCACTTCCATTGTTTCTCTTCTTATCATCTGTTGTCCAATCTCTCTTCTATGGATTTTCATAAAGAATATGTTGTTACTATTTCACCAAGACCCCGAAATAGCTGAAGTAGCTTCAATTTATTGCCTTTGGCTCATTCCAGCTTTATTTGGTTACTCTATTCTACAATCCATGATTCGTTATTACCAAACACAAAGCTTGATCTTCCCTATGGTTCTCTCTTCTTTAACCGTTCTATGTTTCCATGTACCGGTTTGTTGGGTGTTGGTTTACACTTTAGGGCTTGGAACCAAAGGTGCAGCTTTATCTATTAGCCTTTCGTATTGGCTTAACGCCATTTTCCTTTGGTCTTTCATGAGATACTCTCGAGTTTGCCAAGGAAAACGAGTATTGATATCAATGGTAACATTGGTGGTATGCGCAGCTTCTTCTCTCTAGGTATTCCTTCTGCTTTGATGATTAGTCTCGAATGGTCAGCTTTCGAGATTTTGATTCTTATCTCTGGAGTTTTACCAAACTCAAAGCTAGAGACATCTGTTATTTCAATGTGGTAATAAATAATGTTTTAAATTCTTCTTAGTAGCATATAGTCTTTTTTAAAATCATTTGAGATGTAAATTTGTTTTTCATTGAGTATGATTAACACCAAGTCTTCATTTTGAACAGCTTTATAATTTCATCTCTGCACTACAATTTGGTAGCTTCGATTGGAGCTGCAACAAGGTCAGTGTATGATGTTTAACTTTTGTCAATTGTCCATAAGAACTCATCCATAATAACAAACTCACAAAACCCTAACAATATTATATAGAGCAAACATGATTTTTGGTGTCGAACTCTGATAGAAAAGACACAAAAAATAGACATTTAACCACTTGAACAAAACCACTTTCTATCAATGTTATTGATTTTAAAACCTTAAATTATTTGTAAACTTATTTGTTGCATTTTGTTTAAGTATAATTGTAATGCTTTAACCGCCACCTTAATTTAGTCGATCCCACGTCCTCTCTTGGCATGTAAGTTCACTTTTTTCCGACGGTTAGTGTTTTAATTACTCTCATAGATTTTTAAAAATTGATTTGATCACCTAGTAACTAAAGTGTAATTATCTTTTCGGTCAAACATTTTGAAAAAACTCCACAATTAAGCATGTTTGAACTGGAAAAATTTGAGGATAGAAATCTACCGGAAAAACGATTTTTCCCTACTGTATGAGTGAGGATAAAACACTAAAAAAATTACGTGGAGATTTGTAAGGTCGATAAACAAGTTTTTAAAGCCTACATAAATAACACACTGGAGAAAAGGTGGGCCTATAGGCTAGGAGAGGACTTGTGACCCACTATAATAGCTGTTGAAATATTCATTTCAATTTTTTTTTTTTGTATGAATGTTAAATTTTATTCAACAAAAAAACCGAATGTTAATTTACATGCTATCTCAAAAGAGTTGAATGATAAACTGATATAAAAACTGAAATTAGAAAGAGCCAAAGAAACTAAGGAACTGCTGTTGCCTATAGAAGATGATCTATGTCAAAGACCAATCCTCCCGTACACCCAGACAGTGCCTTATTCCCTTTGGTAAGAGAGAAAAAATATCAACGAAGTGGTATTCGAGTAGAGAACCATATTGTCATTGCTGAAGCATAGCGGTCATCCTTAGTGATTCGGATAGCGTTGATATTGTTCCTGATTGTTTTGTCAATGATTTTGCTTAGAAGTCTTGGATGGATGTGCATGCGTCCGTTGCGCTCCCTCCAAATATGGTATATGGTTGCTTAGAGAGCATAGCATACAAGATAGAAGTGGACTTTGTTATCACGCTGAGCAAGTATAGCGGGTTCCAAATTCGTCCAAGATGAAGTATGGTGAGCACCAAACAGCGTGCCTATTACGGTACACCAAACTCGATTTGAGTAACGGCAAGCAAAAAATAGGTGATCTCGTGTTTCCTCTCCATGGTTGCACAGTATGCATCTTGAAGGGGCTCCTATATTCCAAAGCTTAATTCGCTCCCTAGTGGGCAGCCTATCCTGAAATGCAAGCCAGGTACAGAAAGCAAATTTCGGTGTGGCGTGCGAAATCCAAATAAATTTCAGCCACACCATAGTCAATCGTTGATTCCTAGTGTGCTGCCAAGTAAATTTTGACGAGAACTTGTTTAAATACTTTGTACCTGAGTTTCTCCAAAGAATTGCGTCCAATACATCTGGGTCGGATTATCTTGAAGCTTCCGAGATGGCATTGTCGACTTGGATCATCAACGGGTTACGGTTGATTCTTGGTCGACGGTTTTGGAAAACTTCAAAGAGTGTGGTGAGCTTTTGGATGCCAAAATCAATCAATCCTCTGCTACCAAAAATATCATAAAGACAACCAAGGTCAGACCAATTATCAAACCAAAACGAAATGTTTTTACCATTCCCAATTTTAATCCGATAGAGAGTTTTGGCTGCAGTCCGATGCTTTAGGATTTGCTTCCAGACCCAAGAACCAATGGTGGTTGTCTCTTTTATCGACCAGAAGGTGCTTGAACGAATGAGAGAAGTCCAGATCCAAGAAACCCAAAGAGAAGGTTGTCTAGAGATGATACGCCAAATCAGCTTTAGGTAGCAAACCTTCGTTGTTTCCAACAGGTTTTGAATCCCTAAACCTCCTTCCTGTCTCGGAGTACACACATCTGACCATCGGACCTTTGCTTTCGTTGAACATAGATCCGGACCTGTCCATAAAAAGGCAGCGCAAATACGATCAATCTCATGAATGCACTGCTTCGGTAAGCAATAAGCTGATAGCCAGAAATTAGTGATACCCACTAGAACCGATTGTATAAGTTGAAGGCGACCTGCGTATGAAAGGAAACGGGCAGTCTAGGAGCTGACCTTCTCCTTTAATCTAGAGATCAAAGGAAGACAATCAAACATAGTGAGCTTCTTTGTTGTGAGAGGAAGTCCTAAGTACTTGACCGGAAATGACCCCTCAGCAAAATTAAATGATCTAATCAGCTGCGTCTTCTCACTAGGCGTACACCCAGCTAGAAAAAGTGTGGATTTCTCTGTACTTATCCGCAGCCCTGACTTCCTAGCAAATGACTCAAAAACATCGACAATACCTATCATAGAATGGTGAGTACCATCTGTAAAGACAAGGATGTCGTCAGCAAAACAGAGATGCATGATCATTAAACTTCTACACCTAGGATGATACCCTATTCTACCAGCAAGGCAAGCAGCATCGAGCATATTAAATAGAACATTCATGCATATCACAAAAAGATAAGGGGAAAGAGAGCAGCCCTGTCGAAGACCCCTTGAACTGGAGAAATACCCTGCTAATTCGCCATTGACCTGAACTAAGAAAGAAGCAGTCGAGACACACAACATAAGTAAATGAATAAAGCTGTCAGGAATTTCTATGGCTGCGAGAGTGTCCCTAAGAAACACCCAGTGCACCGTATCAAATGCTTTAGAGATGTCGATTTTTGTGGTGCATCTTCTTGATATGGAGTCATTGTGATAATCTTTTACTATTTCGGTGGCCATAAGTACATTCTCCATTAGCAAGCGTCCTTGAACAAAAGCTGACTGGTTCCTGAGTATCAAACGAGGGAGGATCAATTTTAACCGTTTAGCTAGGAGTTTCGACATCACCTTGTATATGACATTGCAACATGAGATTGGTCTGAAATCTCGCATTTCCACCACTTGCTCCCTCTTTGGAACGAGTGTCAATATCGTCGAGTTAACCCCTTTTGGAAGGAAGCCGAACTTGAAAAATGATTGCACTGCTGTGGTAAAATCAGCGCCTATTATTGACCAAGCTGAGGTATAAAATTTTGTTGTAAACCCATCTGGACTGGGAGCCTTATTCTTCGGCATTCTAAAGAGGGTATGCTTAATTTCTTCATCTGTAATCGGCATCAATAATAGAGCTTTCTCTTCCTCGGAACACTTGTACCGGACTAATGGGCTTGTGGGTGAGATGATATCCACGTGCGGGGCTGTTAGAAATTCTTGGAAAAACCGGACCGCTTCTTGCTTTATTTCCAGCATATCCTTTAACACGTTACCATGCACATCTTTGATCTCCCTAATTGTGTTCCGAAGCTGCCTTACTCTTGCTATTTTCTGAAAGTATTGATTGTTCTTATCTCCAACCTGCAACCAATGGATTTTTTCCTTTTGACGGAGGTAGCTTTCTTCGATAAGTGAGACAGTTTCCCACACATGTTGAACAGCAAGTTCTGCATTAATATTCTGATCCGTTGGGCTGAAAGGTTCTGCTCCTGAGTCCGACACAACTCATCATATGCTTCCTTTGCTCGCACCTGAATGTGGCCAATGAACTGCTTACCTAGCCTTCGAATTATTGGCTTTAGAGACTTCAGCTTCTTAGAGAAAAGGTAAGCTGCTGTTGTTGATGTGTATAATGGTGTAGTGAGGTCCCAATAATCTATGACCGTATCAAGGAAATGAGGGTGAGAGGTGAGGGCGTTTACAAATTTGAAAGGCGTCTTACGCGCAGCCGAGACAACATCCAAGTGGAATCGAGCTCGAAGGTGATCCGAACAACCTCCAGCCTCATATACACCATATGAGTTTCCAAAGCGGCTTAACCAATGTTGATTACACATAATCCTATCCAATTTCTTACAAACAAGCCCTTCCTCCCTTTTGTTACACCAAGTGAAGTGAGGCCCCTGTGTGGTTAGATCCGCAAGCGAGCAATGATTGACCATCCGCTGAAAATCTTGCATACCTGAACAATCAAAAGATATAGGGAGGTTAGAATGATCAGACACACTCAATACTTCATTAAAATCACCACATATTAGCCAAGCATTATTTTGAAACATTGGCAAGCTATAATGGTCAATTAAGTCCTGCCAAAGCAATTTCCGATCACAAGAAAAATTGGAAGCATAGACAAAGGTAACTAGGAACTCCTCGCTGATACCATCAAGGAGGATCCAAACCGTGATCATTTGTGAAGATTTGAATACTGGTGTTACTCGAGTCTTGCAATCCCAAATAACCCAGATCCGTCCGAGACGATGAGTTTCGTAGTTAGCTAAACAAGACCACCCTGAAGCCAAAGAAGATGTAATACAAGGTTGCTTATTTTCCTTTACTCTCGTTTCTAAAAGACTACCAAAACTTAGCCCTTGCTGCTGAATCCAACTCCGGAGAATAGTATGCTTAGAAGATTTATTGAAGCCTCTAATGTTCCAGCAGAACCCAGACATTAACGACGTGTAGAGGGATGACGTTTACTCTGAGTTTTAATACTCGGAGCTGGAGCTTGCTGATATTTAATAGGAGGTTTACGCGTTCTAGATGAACCTGGCAAACTCGCACCTGAAACAGCATCAGTCGTTGTGTCTTGAGCCAATGTTGCTGCCACATTACCTTTAGAAGCGACACGGGCATGTTCCATTTCTTCGATAGTTATTTCTCCTTCTTCTTTTTCTTGATCTTCCATTTCGAACAAGACATTGAAGCTTGAAGAAGTCGCAATGTCTTTATGTTTAATCGTTGAAACTGGACTACGGGTACCCTTTTTTGCATAGACATCTATCCAACCTTGATCATTAGCCGGCTGAGCTGGCAGGGCCTGAGCTTCAGGGTGGTTGTGCTGATCCGTAACAGTGAACTCAGGAGTATCATGGAGCATACGGATGGCAGAGGTTGAATTGTCGTGAATATTCTGCTGAGTACATGTTGTTGGTGTGTTCGGCTCTACAGTAGTAGTATCTGATGTTGGCAAAGCTTCCGGTTTTGGAGCAGTATTCTCCTGTGATTTGTTGCCCAATAGCTGACTCGGTGGCTGGGTGTTTGTGAGTGGCTGAACGACTGTTTCAAGAGCGGTCGAACTGTCATTGTTTGGCGGAGAATCAGATTGTTTAGATGGTGACGAAGAAGCCGCAGAGTTCGGATGTGGAGTGGTGCATTCTGTGAGAGCATGTCCCCAACGTTGGCACCTTGTACAAAATTGTGGAAACTTGGGGTAAACAAAGTTTATCTTTTTGATGGAGCCATCGCTATCCTGGGCCAGAAACTCTTGTGGAAGCTCTTTGGTTAGATCAGTCTCAATTAAAACTTTTGCCTCTTCAAACCGTGTGCACATCTCTGTCTCCGGATGAAGCTTCTTCGGTTCACCAATGGAGCTGGCTATCCAACTTATACCCTCCCAAGAGAATAAGGTTGCAGGTATATGTCGCAGAGTGATCCACAAAGGAATAGAACGCATTGTTGGTTGCATATCGCATGATTAGGGGACCATTTGTGAAGAAACATAGGTAAATCTGCAATTGTCCATAAACCTCTCTTTAGAACTCGCAATCGAGTGGCGTAGTCTCGGATGCGGAATTTGATTGTTGAGTCGTTGAGAGGGTAGGCATCGATCTTTATATTTTTATTGCCTTGAGTCCAAATTTTGTTTACTATCACATGAACCTTCGCCACATGTGGTGCTTGGCCAGGAGGGAATTTCCCCACGAGGAGATCATTCCATAGAGGGGCTGAACGAAATATTGACGAGGGGATCGCAGCCACCTTCCTGCCTTCAACATCGGAATATGAAATCGGGACTTTTGATAGAGCCTTTACTGGAGCAAAGGCCTCCTTAGTTATAGTAGCATATGTGACCTGAGGTGTCGATTGTGTTTTGGTGAGAGGTGGGAATTCACTAATTGTGGCATCGGAATTTTGCAGAGAGAAACCTAGTGAAGCCATAGTCGCAGAAGGAGCCGGTAGAGCTAGACCTTGATGCTCTGTGATCGCTGTGATCGAATCAAGAGGAGAGGCTGATGCTTGAATTTGGATTGGCGATTTAGCAGATGCTCTGTTCGCCGTCGGAGAAACAGAGGATGTGGATACCGGAGCAGGAGGCGACAGAGAGACAGTGGATGGAACTGAAGGGTTGATTGGCGGTGGATCATGGCTAGTGTCGCTGCCAACGACGGCGGCAGCCATGGCCGAGAGGGAAAACCTAGTCCGAAAATGGAAGCTTGCGTGCAGTTTAGGAAACTTATTAATCGCCTAATTAATCGCCCTAACACTATTTTGTTAACTGTATAATAATCCTCAAATTAATTCTGTATTTCTATTATTCATTTCAATTTTTGCATACTAAGTTTCACTAGCGATGTTTGAAAGTTTCACTACGATACCGCAGGTAGCGCAAGATCATGATTTTTCCAATTGGGGATTTGCTAATTTTTGTACGTAGCACGAATTTGGTCAATGAACTAGGAGCTGGAAACTCAGTAGCAGCTAAATCTTCTGCCATAGTTGCAATGATAATCGCAGCTGTTGAATCTTCTGCTGTAATCTCTGCTTTGTTCTTGTCAAGACATGTTTGGGGCTACGCTTTTAGTAACGTACCTGAAGTGATTCATTACGCTTCAGAAATTACACCAATTCTATGTACTTCCATTCTTATGGACAGCTTCTCAGGTACCTTAGCTGATGTGTTTGTGTGTGTTAATGCGTTGTAAGAGGAAGTGGTAAACAAAAGATTGGTGCTTATTCAAATATAGTTGCGTTTTACATAGTTGGGATTCCAATTGGACTTCTCTTCTGCTTTATTCTCAAGTTCAAAGCTAAAGGTCTTTGGATTGGTGTTCTCTCTGGATGCACTCTACAAACCCTCACCTTAATTCTCATTACTATATTAACTGATTGGAGCAATGAGGTATTATGATTGAGGCTTCAGTTGATTAAATTACACAAATATTATAACATGCAATCGAAACGCAATCGATGTCTATTTCCTTGTCTGGTTTTCAGTGATCCTTTTAATGGGTTTTGCAGGCAATTAAAGCCAGAGATCATATTCTTGAGTCAGAGACAAGGAGTTAGACCTAGAAGTTGCTTTGCTTGACGATCAAGGAAACATACCTTTTACCCAAGAAGATATATGGCTCTAATTGTTTTATTTAATTGTTTATTTTATATAAGATGATTTGGCTGAGCTTCTTTCTGTAATTAATTTTACAAAAGTGTTCACATTAGTTTCATTCAATGTTCCTAGCTAAAGCATTTTTGGTAGTAAAGTCAAATTTTCTTTGGGATTCCAATGTTATTTTTTGGTCTATTGACATATCTGCCCTATTACATCAATAATTAAAATTATTAATTTTTGATTCCACCAACAAGATATAAATTTATTCAACTAGAAAATAATTATGCAGCGTTTTGCATAAACTTTTCCGGCAAGATCCATTATCTTCTCCAATCAATCCGTTTCTTATTTTAACACGATAAGTCGATAACAATCAGGCAACGTGTTGCAACTTGCAACACTAAATACGACCAAGTCTCGCTTTCTTTATTTAATTGATTTCACATAGTCAACAAAGATCATTTTTTATCTTAGTATATTGGACTGCAGGTGATATAATATACGAAAGGTCATGATCTAAAAATTTTTTTTTTCAACAACTAGTTGACCTTGATCAATAACTCGAATGTTTAAACTCCAAATTACGCGATTTTTGGAATCAGACTCTAGTAGACAACATGTTAGCGTCGTTGTTTAATTAAACTTAATTGATTTCACATTGTTGACGAAAACTTATTTATCTTCTCTCTAGTTTTTTCTTCTTCTTCTTCTACTTATTTGAATCCATCTAGTTTTATTGATTGTAAAGATTCTCTGAGAAGAAGTTTCATCAAACAATGGAAAAGGGTTTCTCATTGGTGTCTAGAGAAGAAGAAGAAGGAGAAGTAAATGAGAAATCTGTAGAAGAGAGAAGTAATTATCTATCAACAGAGATGATGAAGAAGGTGAGCTCCATGGCAGCTCCAATGGTGGCTGTGGCTGTTTCTCAATACCTCCTTCAAGTTATCTCCATGGTCATGGCTGGTCACTTAGACGAGCTCTCTCTCTCCGGTGTCGCCATCGCGACTTCACTTACTAATGTCACCGGCTTTAGCCTCCTCGTAAGCTTTCTCTCACTCTTCGACTTCTAGACCTATCTCTTAGAATATGAGGAACGACATTGATAAATTAAGGACTTCTAACTCAAAACTAGTTGGCAATGAGTGGATTGATTCTTAGATCATATATATTAGATTAGAGTGATCATTACCTCTGATGTGGGATATCAATCACATTCTAACATACTCCCTCGAGATATAGGTGTTAATTGTTCCAAACCTAACATCCGGAAGGATCCCAACTTCTGATGTGGATATCAATCACATATAAAACATTAGAAGAAACAATTTCTTTACTATAGTTTTGAACCTGCACATAAATTACAACCTATAATTTCTCACAAAATATTGACTTTCTTGTTGACTTCGATCGTTAGTTTGGACTGGCAGGTGCGTTAGAGACACTTTGTGGTCAAGCTTTTGGAGCAGAACAATTTAGGAAAATCAGTGCATACACTTATAGTTCAATGCTTTGTCTTCTCTTGTTCTGTTTCCCAATCTCTCTTTTGTGGGTTTTCATGGACAAACTCTTGGACCTTTTCCATCAAGATCCTCTCATCTCTCAATTAGCTTGTAGATACTCAATCTGGCTCATACCAGCTTTATTCGGTTACTCTGTTCTTCAATCTATTACTCGCTATTTCCAGTCACAAGGATTGGTTCTTCCTCTCTTCTTAAGCTCTTTTGGAGCTCTCTGTTTTCACATTCCCTTTTGTTGGCTCCTTGTTTATAAACTGAGATTTGGAATCGTTGGAGCCGCTTTGTCCATTGGTTTTTCGTATTGGTTCAATGTAGGATTGCTTTGGATTTTCATGAGAGACTCTCCTTTGTATCGTGAAACTAAGAACCTTCAGGCGCAAGAAATTTTCTTGAGTATGAAGCAATTCTTTGCCCTCGCAATTCCCTCTGCAATGATGACTTGGTAATCAAAACTCCTTATACATTATTGACTTTAATCTTCAATGGATCCTTAACTCTATGTTTTCTCTGTTTTTCTGGGTGTAAGTAAAGCCTTGAATGGTGGTCGTTTGAGCTTCTTATACTAATATCTGGACTCTTACCCAACTCAAAGCTCGAAACGTCGGTGTTATCTATTTGGTATTGCACTCTTATGTCACTTGTTTACAAATTCTAACAAAAACCAAAAACAAGCTTTTGACTATTCAATATTTATTCTTTGAACAGCTTAACAATGTCGGCTCTGCACTTCGTTCTTGTGAATGCAATAGGAGCTGCAGCGAGGTTTTATTGATATGTTCCAATATTTCAAAAGTTTTGTTTTTGTTTTTGGAAATTCTTTCTGAACCATTGATTTGTCTTATAATAGCACACATGTCTCAAACAAGCTAGGAGCTGGAAGCCCAAAGGCTGCTCGAGCCGCAGCTAATTCTGCAATATTTCTAGGTGTGATTGATGCAGCTATAGTAAGCATCACTCTTTACTGCAACAGAAGAAATTGGGCTTATATATTCAGCAACGAGAGTGAAGTAGCTGACTATGTAACTCAAATCACACCCTTTCTCTGCCTATCCATTGGTGTTGACAGCTTTCTTGCTGTACTCTCAGGTGAACGATTCACATCAAATCTAAAGTCCTTACACAATAGAATGTACAGACCAAAGTATTTGCAACTGTTACTTTTCTCTCAAGGAAGGTGGATTTATCTGTTTTGAGAAACCCTAAAACTCTTGCTTTTTCAGGAATTGCTAGAGGAACAGGATGGCAACATATAGGAGCTTATGCAAACATAGGATCATATTATCTGGTCGGGATCCCGGTGGGTTCGATCTTGTGTTTCGTTTTGCAATTGAGAGGGAAAGGACTTTGGATCGGTATATTGATAGGCTCAACTCTACAAACAATCGTTCTAGCTCTTGTCACTTTCTACACTAATTGGGAAGAAGAGGTATGATTCTGTCTTATTACTCATCTTCCTTCGATTAGTTTTTGTAATTGCTAAAGTTTTGAATCTAGTTTGATTTGGTTTTTAGGCAGCGAAGGCTAGAGATAGAGTGATAGAGATGACACCTCAAGGCAACCAAGAAACAGAAAGCATGTTAAAAGAAGACGTACAAGTTTTATTTATGGATGTTTCCGAAAATGTGTAAAATCACCCAAGTATATGATGGCTTATGACGAAAAAGAATATATTTCCTCTGTTTCATTTTACCAGGGGTTTTAGCTTTTTTCACAAAGATTAAGAAATATATTAATAACAGAAAAATCAATCAGTTTGTTAAAATACACGCAATAAATTAAGAACACTAACAGTCCTTTAGTTTCGTCAACATTTTTGGTCTTCCATTTTCGGTCTGCAAGAGAATTTAGATCTAGTTTTAACGATGGATCAAGTAATAATCAAAAAGGTCTGATCCATAGAAATTCACACCCTAAAATCTCTTTTTTATTCCACTTATAATAGAGAGGAATCAAAACTTGATATCTGAAAATTTATAAAGAGAATAGTACTACTGAACGACATGTTCTAAAAATCCTTTCAAATAAATGAAAAAAAAAAAGAAAATAGAATGTGAAAGGCAGTGGGCCACACATGGACGTAGTAGTTTATCGTCAGAGGCTTCAACTTCTGATGAGGTGTGGATTAGGGTCCAGTAATGCTGCACAACTTGAAATTTGGCCCACGTCAGTGTGGCCTTACGCTACGCTATGAGGTCGCAGTGGTGACATCTCTACTCTAACCCTAGATTCTTTAGTTTCATTAAATTTTTTAATATCGTTTCATCGTTGGGTGTGCTACTTTAAGTTGTCTGATTTTGCTTTATATACAATGCCGGATATGAGCATATGAAGATGAAATATTTGAATGGGTCTTCAAAATTTTAGGGTTCTCAATTTTTTTTTTCCAAATATATATATAATTACGTTTTTGTAAAAAAAAAATTTAAAAAAGCATAGACAAAATAGAGTATCAGTGATGTTGTTTCTCAACTAAAAGAGTTAGTTTTTTTTTCCAAAACTACATAAAACTGGTTTTCAAGAAACAAAAAGTGAATCCTTAAAAGTTTATGTTGCCATAGATATTAAACCTATATTTTAGAAGAGTAGTAAGCGATTTATACGAAAAAAAACACATTTTGATAAGGAACCACAAAAAAAGTGATGATGCTAACTTCATTCTAACCTTGGAGGAGGATTTCATAATTAATTATTTCATTCAAGGATTGTTATCCAAATATATGAGTTGCATATATGATAATGTTCACCATTTCGATTTCAGTTGTTTCAGCTGAAAGAAGTCTTTCTAAGTTGAAGTTGATAAAGGTTTACCTATGATCGACTATGTCATAAAAATAACTAATTGGATTGCTATGTTATAGATAGAAAAGGACATACTTGAAAATCTTGATTATGCAACTTTGATGATTGATTTTGCATAAAAAATGCAAGAAAATTTATTTTTTCACAAACATAGTTGTTAACTTATTATTTTTTTTCAATTTATGATGCTATTTTTTTCTTAAAGAGGAATTTGATTTATTTTCGATTTCTACTTTATTGTTTACATTTTGAATAGGCCCCGTAAAACTCATGTCTGGTTATGCTTATATATGTGATGGTGAATTTAATTGAAGTTCAAGCTTGATGTATTTAGGTAGAAGAATTCCTAGGAAGTCTCTATATATCAAGCATTATGGTGTTGGCGCCACGAAATCAAACAAAGGAATTTTATAAAAGTGGTGAAAATTTTAGGTCATAAACACATTTTCAAATGACTAGAAGAAACACATTTTGAAGAATTCAATCGAATATGTTTTAGCACAGTTAGTTAGTGCAAATACCATTTATTGCAAGAAGACATAATTTGGGTATGAATACATTGTTTTTTTAAAAAAAAATTTAATACGACGATTTAAGTAACGAAACCATGATTAGATTATGAATAAGCACATATGTCAATTCTATGGATATGCAATTTTGAATTTGATACTAGTATATATATGTATGCTTTAAAACGGTCACATGTGTTAGTATAGAATACATAGTTCGGAAAAAAAAAAAATGTTATCCACTTGATTGACTGATTGCTTCATTATGATGGTTGAGTGACACTGTCTCTACATATATTTTGGTCTTCCGATCGACCGATCTATTTAGGAGAATTAGTTGACCGATCGTCTTTATGCATTTCATAAAACATCCTTGTCTATTCTTTCTTTCTCTCAAGCATTCATCGACATGTTGCTTTTATTTGGTGCAAATTTGGGCACAAACATGCTTATTTTCGGACTGCTCTTTTTTAATCCTTGTATCTTCTCATTGCTCAATCATACAAAAATCTATATACAAAAACTCTACAAAGCCCAAAACATGGTTTTAACACTCTAATGCAAAGAAGAACTAAATTTCAACAAAAGAAATAGATAAACAGTAAAAGCAAATGGCACGAACACAAAGGTTAAAACCAGAACATATATTGAAGACATCAAATATCTCTAGATTATTTTATATTTTGATTTTTAAAACCTACGTTTCGGTAAATTCACATTCTAAATTGTTTCACTCATTTTTCTCCTTTTTGTGGTCAAAAGTTTTCTTGATGGACCGATGATATATACTAAAGTTTTAAATGGAAATGGTACCACGGTCCAACTATGTAATAATTGAGACGTAATCTACTGGTTGAATTTCTGTAATTCACTCTAAAGTGAAAGATTGAAATTCAGGTCGAAGCTTAGCTACAAGAATAGAGTGTGCTACTTTAATTAGTGCTACTTTAATTTTCTGATTTAAGAATACCATATACTAGTTAGTCACCCGGCCTGCAGCTAGGATTTAACTGCAAAAATACAAAAAAATATTTATAAATTTATTACTTAATTGAATAGTTTATTATACAAAAATCTTAGAAGTCGTTATACATTTTCATCAAAGAGCAAAAATATTAACATCCATGAGCTCTCTCTTTTCTTGACATTACGATTTTTCCAAAATCATAAAAATCTTACAACATGTTGAGAGTTTCGACAAACTTACACATCGGATCAAGAGAGATGAAAGGTTACCATATTGATTTGGAGAAAATTTGAGGGAGTAAAATTTTATTAGGCTATCTATAGTGAATTGGAACTACCAAATAATCGTTTTTTAAGAAAGAATAAGAGGGAGAAGTTATATTTTGTGAATTAAAGACAATGTAGTGAGTAAAATTTGTCATTACTTGAAGTAATTTAATTGTGATTTCATTAAGTATAAAATTATTTTATTAAACATATTAAATATGGGTATATGAGGAGACATCATTTGCATGAACGAAATATATGAGACTGAATAAAATATATTTAAAAATATTGTTATATTCAGTCATTACAAATGAAATGTTTGACTTGTTAGAAACTTTCATCTTCACTATATGTGATGTTCGTGTAAATGTTAAGTTATTCAGGTTATTACAATCATAACTATTCTACATATATGTAATAAATTTAATTTGATAGCAATTCTGTAAAAAAATTATAAAAGAATTTAATTTTAATATCTTCTTATAAGAAAAATTATAGGAAGTAGATCTTCATATTATATTTTTTTGTTTGTAATATTAATTTTAATCTAGATACTAAATTAGTATATGTATCTAATAAATTTATCATTTGTCTTAAATTATAGTTTAAAATTTAAAATTTGTTTTAGCTATAGTTTAAAATTAAGAGGGTAATTATAAGTGAGTGATTCTACTTTATATATATATATATATATATATATATATATTTTTTGGTGATATTAGTTTTAATCTAAATACTAAATTAGTATATGTATCTAATAAATTTATCATTTGTCTCAAATTATTGTTTAAAATTTAAAATTTGTTTTTAGTTATAATTTAAAATTAAGAGGATAATTAAAAATGGGTGATGATGGGACACTCTAAAATCTAAGAAGAGAGTACATTACTATATATATAGATGATCATAAGCCTAAATATTTGGATGAGGCTCCTATAGAAGCAAAACCCTACAGATAAAAAGAATTACAACTTTGTGGTCGTCCAAAGTGTGTATATATATAATGATAAATAAAATCACCGAAAAAAGCCAAACAAAAATCCAGAGAAAAAGAGATAGCCTAATCATATCTTATATAGAACTTTATAACAAAATATTAAAATACTTTTGATTCAATATTAATTTTCTGATTTTAAAAATACGACATTGTATCATATATTTAGCATAAAGTTATTAATACTAGCAAACTGACCCAGAACCAAGATTATATATGATTTTGAAGAATGTTCACTCAATATATTCGTATAGTTTATATAGAAAAAAATTATATTAAAAATAAAAATAAGGATTAAACTAATGAAAAGTGATGACAGAAGGCTAGAGAGCACAAAGGAGTGAGATGCAAAAAAACTGGTCCAAATTGTATGTCATCATCTGTGCTCTCTATCTTCTGTCAACACTATCAATGATAATATCTCTCCAACCATTAAAAATTATTTTTGGATTAAATTTGAAAAAGTTATACCAAAAGAACCCAACACATACCTCTATGAACATCAAGAAGTTTGATCAAAAAAAAAGAAAAAAAACCAGAGTTGATGATCCTTCACGTTATTACTCAACTGTTTTTGAACTGCATGAGAATTATATGGATGAGTTTAGAGAAGTACCAAAAGAATTGTTGATGAGATGATGAGAGTACTTGAAGTCACTATTTATAGACGAACACAAAATAGTGAGATCCAACTGAGTTAATCTTTTTGTTTCAACAAGTTTGGAATAATTTTTTAATAAGTGGTTCCTTTGGTATATACGGCTTTCAAATTCAACTTTTGATCAATGAAAGAATTTATATTCTTGTTGGAAGAAAAAAAATAATATTCCCGGTCAATGTCCATGATCAATACTATGTTGGCGTTATCTACCTATCTTGCAATATAATTTTAATTTTTTTTTTATCAACTTTATATATTCTATGAAACAGAGAAAAAACTTCCAAAATTATACATAGACTAAAACACAAGTTGTTCTACTAAAACTTCAAATAAGAAAATCAGCTATATAATTCAGATATCGAGAGATTACATGAAAATAAAATAATCTAAAAATAATCTCTAAGCGCACAAAATCTTCTATGGAGCTAACACCATTTATAAGACGTCTGGAAAATTTGTCGTCGCTCAAAGAATCGCTTCAACTTTAGAGTGTAATGTCGAAAGACTCCTCGGAATGTTACGAACTCCCATATATGCTCCTTCTATAAAATTAGGGAAATAGAACCATCAGATATCATAGAACAGGTCTGATGCTCACCATGCTCCATTCACAATGCTACTTAGATATACATACCGTAAAACTTTTTCAGAATTAATATTCAGTTCATTAATAAACTCTATTAATTAATATAAATATCTGGTCAGAGTTTTTGGTTTAATTCCTATATTAATAAATTAATAATTACTATAAATTAATTAAAAGTTGTAATTTTAATGTAGGCCTAAAATTATTAATTTAATTAGTTATTAATTTATAGAGGTTTACAATATATATATATATAATATGTATATTAATATTTTGAAATCAATCATTATGATTTCTGTAAACTCTAATCGATTGACAAAGAAGGAAAAGCAGTTGGACGCTCTTGTCTTGTCATACAGTTGCCCTAAAAACATCATCTGGGTCGAGTAAATGGAGTTAGACTGCTTTGTCTTCAGTTTTGTTTTTGTTTTAATTTTGTTGTTCTCTTGTCTCTTATTTCCTTTCATTCTTTTAGATTTTTGTTAATAACGATATTCACTTATTTCTACATGTCTTTAATTTGAACATATAACTCTTCAAGTATAAAAACATTTCACAGTTATTTAGAAAATCTTTTTTTTTTTTGGTTTTCATTCGTACATTCATTGGTACTAAATAAAAACAAACTCATTTATATAGTAAAAACATTCCAACAAGTTGAGTTGAGAATGATACCAAAAAAAAAAAAGTTGAGTTAAGTTGAGAATCCGTATAAAAGAGAAATTCTTCCAGACTCCAAATTTCTGTAATAGAAAAATAACTAATTCTCAAAAATATGAAGTTATTTGGGAGCTATGCTTAACTTTTATATCATACAACTCTTTTTTCTTTTTCTTGAAAATAGAGTTGTCAATATAAATAAATTACGATTACTTTATCAATCTTGGTAATACATTCACATATAAAAAACATTATGACCTAACATAGTTTTTCTTTTTGTTATTATTTGGATTGACAAATTCCAATTTATAACTTAAATTTTATTATATAAGTTTGTATGCCTATTTGAAGTCAAAATATGATATATAGAAAAGAGGGTAAACAATAGTTATTTAACTATTTGACATAACACTTCTTCCAACCTAATATAGTTATCTCGGAATAATAATGAAAAAGTGTTATTGTTGGATGTCAACATAATACTCAGTCTCTTTACTTATAGTTTGATATTTTAGAAAAAGAAATTGTCTTTAAAAGATTAATTTTCAATGCATTTTTGACTTGAAATTTGTTCTTTTACCCTCAATTATTATTATTATTTTTTATCTTAAATATTTTATTTTATTATTTTCTTAAAAATTAAATAAAATTAAAGTGTCATCTCACTAAAATTTTTAATATGTAAAAATTCTAAAACATCAAGTTATAAAAATAGAGGAAGTATTAGGGTTAATAGAAGTTGCAGCAATTTAGTATGTATGGTGAGATAATGGATGATTGATGGAACAAAAAAATAGCCATTAGAAGAAAGAAAAGGTGGAAGAAAAAAAAAAAGAATCCGACAGATACAGAGTCTTATCCTCATCTCAGAAGCATCGACTTACTTGTCGCTTCCCTATAGCTCCTTTCCTTATTCTCTTTTGCTTTTCTCAACCCTATCTCCATTCTTATTTCTTTTTCGTCATTCTACTATTCCCACTCACGCCATTTTTTATTATATATAGTAACACATTCATCCACAATCATCGTTAGCTAATTACTTTATAGGGACTTCGTCCTTAAATTATCTTTTATATATAGATTTTACATACAAAATTAATTTCTTTTTCTATAACAATGTTTGGAGATAATTTAACACAAAGATTAGTAAAATTGAGACCGAAGATTTTGTATTAATAAGCGAGTAAAATGTTTTTTGGAATATTAGCTTTGAAGAGTCTAGAGAATTGGTTTCCAACATCAACGGAATCTTAACTTATCAAAGTGATAAGACTTATATGCTTTGCTTACTACAACCTTCAACCATGTTTTTTTTGCATAGGACTACATAAATATGATTCTCTTATGTGTGGATTATATGATCAATTTTACGCGAGAAAACAACGCACGGTTCACAAACTACTGAAATTGGACATGCATATATGAAATTTTTTTTTGTTTTTTTTTTTTCGTTGCCACCGATATTTGCATAGACTAACATTTAGCGACAACCAAATCTTGGGTTTTATTGGTTACATTTGGACAGTTGTTCGCAAACAAAATTATTCTTTTATTACTATTCAGTATTTTATTTGAAATCAGTAGTTAAAACGACTATTTAAAATAGTTGTTTGGACTTTTTAATGACCATCTAAAAAACTATTTTCAAACATATTTATTTATGAGTATTTGAAAAATAGACTTCATTTGAAATTTATTAATAATGATTGTTATGAGTTTGAAGTTAATATTAAACCAATAATGCAATTTTCTCATAATTTATGTATTGTATGAGAAGTTTTTCAAGAAAAACCAAAGTTCACATATACAATATTTTCTTTTAATTTTTCAATGAGATTGAAGAATTTAAAGTAACAACTGACAAATGACAACCATTTGTAACTAAATTACAAATATGTTACAGACACATCGTAATCGTAGATGAATGATACAATGCTATTATATTTAGAAAATAGTCATTTACTAGTATAAAAATCTAAATTTTTTAAATAATGTTGTAATCTAAATAAATTTATATCAAAAATATTTACCTATATATATTATTGCATAATTTTAATTTTAAGTAATTATTAAAATCAAATGTTTACATGCTAATTTTTATCTTATTACACTATTTAATAATTACAATGTCGACAATCAACATTAATGCTCAAATAATTTTCATTACATAACTTTGTTTACCAACCACAATATCTTCAACCGATTATTTTCAGCCAATTTTCGTTTTAGACACTCACAAACGGTGTACTAAATTAAACTATATTTCAATCTCTCACTTGAATCATTGAATTCACATGAAATGAGGATTGATAATTGATAAGTGTTTTATTTTTAAATTAGCATTTAAAAATGCTACTAATCAAACCTAAAAATAACTTTGTACAGAAACTTAATCTTGACAAATGGAAGAGTTTGCTTTTCTAGTATATAGAAAATAGCTTATTTTGTAAGTCGTTCTTTAGCGTTGAAGTTTTAGTCGTCAGTCAAAAAAGAAAACTGATAATTTTATCATTATATTATTATAATATTGGATGTTTCGAACATAATATAGTGGAATCTTATGCAAATCGCACTGTAGCTTTGGTGGCTTTAAATGAACTGAGAGAGTTATGGACCAACCAATTAACTTTCAATTATCAAAGGGGTATATGGAATTAAACTACAGATGATCGATGGGATTGAGACTTTCTCAATGTGGAATGTGATCACATTGATAATTGAGACTTTATCGATGTGGAATGTCTCCAGAAGCCTCTAACCCCACAATTAGATTGTCTATATTAATCCTTCTTTTTTTTTTTATCTAAAATTTGTCGAAAAATTAAATTTTAATGGATTTACGTGATCGGAAACCGTTAATATTTAATACAAATTCTCGATAGATATCTATTCCTAACGACTCATACTTGACGGTTATTTTTATCTGAAATCAGTCGGGATAAACTATTCCGGAAGAATTCTTACGTTGAAAATGGCCAATTTTCTTATAATATATATAAAATTAATTTAAAAAATGACTAAAACCCTAAACATAATAGACGATTTACTTTATAAGAAAACCAAAAACCTAAAAGCCCTAAGACGCACGATTCATATTGATCACTCAACATCGATGACCCACCACTGAGAAAGGAATCATTGATCCAAGACCACTCAACATTAGATTTTGTAAAATCAGATTGTTGCTAGCCATATTAAAAAGCATAAACGTTGATAATATACTGATTTTACATTTAATATCTCCTTTTTTTTTGTCAAATTGTTACGTTTAATATCTCAAATGTGATCAAAACTTTAAGTTGTTGGTTTGAAGAAATACTAAGCATATGATATATAGAAGGAAAATAATCTCAAGTTTGATTATAGGTGAATAATCAAACTAGTTTTTTTTTGGAGCAACCACAAATGGTGAGTATAAAAATTTTAAAGGGAGAATTTGCCTAATAGCACAAAACCTTAAATTAATTAAGAGAATAACATAAAAGCTTAATTACTTATAACTTAAACCCTTTAATTAATTGTACTCAAAATTAAAAACAAAAATTTTAAAAATTATGTGGATGAAAGAAACTTAGAAAGTCTACTTGTTACAATATTGCTATATTATATGGTATAGAACTACTATACAATATAGAACAATAAAACTTATTCATTTATATGGTATAATAATAAGGAAATAGATAAAAAGAAAGAGAAGAATGATAATGAAAAATCAAAGGAGAGAAATATAAGAAAAAGTACATAGGATGATGATGAAGATGATCAGGAGAAAGACAAGGAAAAAAACAATGAGAAGGGGGAGGAAGAAGAGTAAAGGAAGACTACGAAGAGAAGTAAAAGTAGGAGGAATAATAGAAGAACAAATAAATTAAAGTTGATGAAATTTTTTTCAAAAATATGTGTAAATTGTTGATTTTATAAAAATAAACATACTATACCAAATAAACATTCTATTATAAATATTATATACAAAATTAGTTAATAATAAATATGTTTTTTATTAAAAAATTTGTTCATTTTTTAAAAAATTTAAGTCTTAGTGTCTGTAGAAATTTTTTTATGTTTTTTTAAAAAACTTTTAAACTTTGATTTTTTTATTTATTAAAAATTATATTGAAAACAGATTTAGAGGTGGAGAGAATGAGTAAAGAAAAAGATATAAAATGGTAAATAAGACATAAAATATAGAGAAAATCAACTATTTTAGGTTTTACGCTATTTCCTACATTATTAATCATTTTTGTTATATATACTAATTTCCCAAATTTTAAATGCTATCGCTATTTTTTGTGTAGAGGATGTACGAACTAATTAAAGCTATGAATGGCTATAGTTTCTTAATTGCTTTTATATACACACATGACACATGTATATGTATTAATTAGTGATAGATCTAAAACAAATATAATTAAGAAAGAACTACTATTCTAAACAAATTTAGATGGTAGGTTAGCTATAATTAGTAAGTTTAGATGCTGTAATTATCTATGCATCTGCTCCGTTTATAAAAACTAAAACCAAGTGGAGACAAATAAACTATAAGGTTTCTTTTTTCTGGGCTAAAAACTATAAGTTTAAGAACAAAAATCTAAGATGGTTTAGTGCTATAAGCTGTCTTTTCAAGAATTCCATAAGTACTTTCCAAGTTTTTCAACAGTATTTATAGGATTAACCTATTGGTGGTTTTGGATAAGTTTTTATCACTGTTAAAGCTCTCTTTTTATTCTTTATAAAAAAGAAAGTTTTCTTTTTATGAAAATAAATCTAGACATAAAGATGAATTTCATCAAAAAATGTACTAACCACAAAATAACATAAAAATTACAAAAAAAAATTATATACTCCAACATAAAAGTTCATAAAATGTATATGTACAAACTAACAACTATAAATGTAATCTATATAAAATAACAATCTCAATAAATGTCATGTACGGTTGTATCTTTTCATTTGTGTCTTTCCATAAAAATATTTTTTATTTGATTATTTTTTATACTGTTGTGATTTTCATAAGTAAGTTTTATTGTGTCTTTTCATTCATATTTTTTCATTTATAATTGTGTTTATTTATTTATAACTTCCCATTAAGAATAAATGCATGTTTTTGCCAACAAATGCTTTTATATCGTCATCAAGATCACTTGGTTGATGTCTTTATCAAAACTTTTATATAATAATTTTTTTGAATATACACATTTTTTTTATTAACTTTTATGCTAAATGTGATATAAATTTTAAGCATAACTATAAAAATTGTTAGATTTTTTTCATTCTTTAGCAAATCAAATAATTTGTTTAATTAATTTGTAAGTTGTGTATTTTCATAATATTTTAAATATTTTATTAATTTCAGAAAATAATTTATCATCTAACTTTTTAAATATTATGATAAAAGCTAAAACTAGTTATATAATGTAAGTTCATTCACGTTATCGCCCGACTTTCAATTCCTAGAAGAGATCTTTATATATATAAATAATATATGTCAATTTTTAAAAATTTAAATTTGTTAAAAATCACTATCGTTGGCTATATTAATATTTCTGTCATACAACATAGAAATTATTATATAATTATATTTATTTATAACCAATTTTCTTCAAAATTAATTACTTGAATGTTATTATAAATTAAAATATATAAACAACGAATCAAAAAATATATATTAGTTTATTTTGAATAGATCTACAATAATATGAGTATCAAATTATCCATCATATATTATATTATAAATTAAATTAATATAGTTAAATAAAATATAGATTAATGTTAAGAATTAAAATATATTTTTTTTTTAGTTTGTTAATAAAAAAGTAATTACAAATGTTAGAAAAACCGGTGAACATAAAAGGGGGAAAGGATTAACGTTCTCTTTGACCCAAATATCGAAGTAGCCTCACCTTATCCTTTTTCCGACGCCGGCGACGCCAAAAGTGGCGGTTTCCGCTGGTGTCGGGAGCTCGCATTCGCTCTCTCGCCTAATTCTTTACATGCTTCACGTCTCAAGTTTCTCTCTCTGTCTCTGGTTGAAATCTTGGTCGGAGATGTCAAGTTTCGAAGCGTTAGCCTCAGAAGACGGGGATACATTCCACGGCATCACCGCCAAGCATCTCTCCCGGTGACAAGCCCGGCGGTTGAAGTTTCTCTGTCAACCGCTTCTCTCTCCCTCTGTTCTCTTTTGTTTTGACGAAGGGTTTCATTGGAGAAGAAGATACAACTCCTTCTGGTGGCTTTTCACCACCAAGATCACTTTTTCCATGGCGGTTTGACCCTTGCTCCTCTCTTTTATACCCTCGTCGCCGGCGAGGGTTGGTACAGACCAACCGTACAACAAATCATGCCCCTCGAGGTCGACAGTCTCCGATCTTGGACCATGTGCTCCAGATCTGAAGCCATCCGTATTCGGCGAGACAACAGTGGCCTTGATGGCCTCCGGCGTTTCTCCGTTGAGTCTCATCCTCCTGGAGGCGCCTCCAAGAAGAAGTCTAGGGTTTTGCCCTTTGTTTCTCTCTTTGGATCTGCTTTCACAAATGGGTCTTCACGGGCTTGTATGTTAATGGGCCACTCTCTTAATTTCTTCCCAAAAGATTGTCTGAAATGGACTTATGAGGACAAATTCTATTGCAGTATGGGCCTTGGAAAGAATTTAGAGGATTATTCATGTATTGGAAGCCTTTTAACAAGCTATAGATCTTTGTTAAGACAAGCTCTCTATGTGTTCGACCGACTTCTATTGTCGACAGAACCTGAATTAGTTCAAGATCCTTCACATGTTCAAGAATACGAGTCCAATTTTTATCCAAGATCTCCAGTGTATTTGAGTTACTCCATCCGGATTGATTGCTATCGTTTGCTTTATATTCGTGTTAGTCTTGTCGTATTCTATGAACTCTTTCATTTAAATTAATGAAGGATGTTTAAATGAAAAAAGAAAATGTTAGAAAAACCAAGAAAGACATATGATAAAATCTATTTATATATATATATATATATATATATATATATATATATATATATATATATATATATATATATTTCGTAAATTACAATTCAACAAACATATATAAAATAAAATTGTCTAGTTATAAAATTATGTACAATTAAAAAACAGTAACTATGACAATTTAAAACGGATTTTGTTCATGATTTTTTTATTGACAAAACATAATACTTCAAAATTAAAGATCAAAAAAATTTTTTTTACTCCTGATCATCAATTCACGAACTAAATTGGTACTCGAATAAATTTTCTATTTATTTAAATCAAATTGTCCAACTTTATTTTGATTCATGACTTTATATATTTCTTAAGATAAACAATAAACAGATAACAGATTATTGTCCAAAGTGTATTGATAATATTGTCTTCTAATCTGTTTTTATATTTGTAAATATGACGATTACTTTTATCCAAAAAAAATTTTTTAATCAAAAAATATGATAATTAATTTTTATTCGAATTTATTACTTCCCGGTTTCAATTCCTAGTACAAATAATACCAATTACCTAATAAACACAACAACTATATAAAATAATTTGCTGAATTTCTGTGTCTGGATGACCTTTTCCCAGCTCTTCTTTTATTTTCTCGGAATTATCACGACCGTGTCCTACTTGTTAGTCTTCACTTCGGTATTTTCCATTATTACTACAATTTCATAAAATTTTAGGCATATATTGTTGTAGGATTTGTTTCCAAAACCCTACAAATATACAAAATTCTAATAATAGAATTTATGAGTATATATATGGAAATTATCAAAATCCTTCAAGTTTTTTATATCTAAAATACTAAACTCAAATGTATATATTCAATTCATACTCGTAAAACTACATTCTCTAATATAAACTTAACCCTTAATTTCTAGCATATACTATATAATCTAAACCTAAATTACATATATTTAATAAACTTAATAACACTAAATTCTATAATTTAAACCTAACCGTTTATAACAACAAAATATGACAATTACATACGTAACAAAACATCAGGTGACCATTGAAGGAGATGTTTTCTATCACAATCTTGTAGTCAAATGGAACTTGTGCACTGAATTAAAACAATGCGTTTGGAATAAATTGTCAATTGATTGATGGTCTCATAGGGATATGACAAAACACAAAATTTAGAAAAATGTTGCCAAAAGGAGTATCGAAGAATAAAAAAATGAGTAATTGGGTTTCATGTCTTTATTCCATTTTGGGTGGGTATCTTTTAAATAAAGAGATTTGATCATTCTCTTCTTCGTCGTCTTCTCCAAATTTACATTTTTTTTTGCTTGGCATTATTGAGAGTAGAGACCCTAGCCTCATAGGTATACTATCTTTCTTTTTTTTAGTTCCTTTATTTATCTTTATTTTAGATTTAAGAAAAGTTGTAATATTTATTTATTTTTATGTTTGATTCTTTCATTTATTTTAAACGTTTGCAAGATCCAGCTATACATTATTATACATTAATGGCCATTTTCTAAAATACTATTTTTGATTGGTCGGCTTCGAAAATATATTTTATATTACTATTTACTAGGCTTTTTTCCCCAATTTTTCTGGTACATAGTAAACAAAATAGAATATTGTCTGCATGCAAGAGTTACATGAAACAAAGATATGATGTTATATTTCATTAAAAAACCTAACATAATACTAATCGTCAATATTGACTCCCTAACAATTAGTTGAATTTTGGCCTAGAGCCCAAGTTAACTCTTTTATTTTTATTTATGTTGCGTTCTCTTTCGTATGATTTTTCATCAAGTATACTTTATATATATATACATTATTTGGTGTGAGAAGATTAGGTTTATAACCAAAACTTTATTATGTCGAATCAAGTAGTTATTTTAAAAAATTTATGGTAAAACCAAACTGCAAAGATAGATTTTAAATGACTTGCATTAAAAAATATTTTTCTTTGTATTCATATCTTTATATTTAAAGGAAAAATTTAACAATATTTTTTCCTTTTTTTTTTTGGTTAACTAAAATAGATTCTTGATCCGTATAGACCAAAAGAACCAATTCATTACAATATTATTACAAACTTGTTCAAGCAAAAAGAAGATCAATATAATTCGGGCAGACAAATAATTTCACTGGTGTTGGACGTCTATAAATAGTGGCTTCAAGAAAGCTCACAATCATCAATTCGTTATCGAGTTTTGTGTACGTCTATTCATTTAGTCCTTCTATATGCAAAGATAGTCAGTAATATCTACGATCATTATCAAACTTGGTATTTTGTTGATTCCTTGATGTCCACAAGAGGTTTGTATCAAGTTCTTATAACATTCTTTAATTTAATCTTAAATCAAAAACCAAATTTTGATAGGTTTGGAAGGTATTGATAGTGTTGACAGAAGATAGAGAGCACAGATGATAAGATACAATCTGCATCTTACTCCTTTGTGCTCTCTAGCCTTCTGTCATCACATGTTTTTGCCATCACCCATCGATCTTCTTTTATACATATACATCTTCTTAGTTATTTTTATATTTTGATTATTTCTAACCTTCGAATCTGGTCTGAGTTTTGAGATATTTAAATTGGGCTTCATATGGCCAAAGTGTTTTCTAGAGTCAAAGATTGGTGACTGAACTTCATTCGTTTACATACCAATTTATCTGAATAGTTAATGGTATTTAAGAGATCACTATGTTTAAAGAATTTAATAGCTAGTGAATATTACTTAGGTTTTGAAAAGTTTTAACAGTGCAACTTTAAGCGATTCGAACAGATTTTAAGGTTTTTTAGAAAATTTATTTAGTTAAAAGGACAAAAATCAAAATCTCATAATTTTAAGTGGTTTTGGGTGGAGTTTTAGAGAATTTTTCATAAATCATAAAAATCTTTTTAAATTCATCTAAAATTTCGTAAAATTCAAATTATTCACAATAATTTAAAATTCAGTGTTCAATACACTATCTACAATATATTTTAATGTTTGTTTTATCAAAGTAACTGCTTAATTCTTGTGCATTGAAATTTTTTCTCACAAAATAAATATTGTTTATAGAATAAACATGCATTAACTTAGTTATAACATCGAGTTATTCTAAATCTAATGGTTAAGATGATCCAACTAATGACTTTGACATCAAAAATTTGATCATTTTTCACTACAATTGGTAGATTAAAAAAAAATTTTAGGAAACCAAGTTAAAGCTATAGATTAAGTTTTGTTGATCCAATTTTAGACAAAAAAAACTTAGGTACAACAACAAATTCATAATGTTCCTAAAGTACATAAATATAATACCTGATTAAACTTGTTCTGGCTAAGGCAAAACATTCAGAGGCTATGGCTAAGACAATTTTATAGAAGTGAATATCAACTCGATCTTTTTGTTGAAATTACACTCGAAAATAGATGTTGGTATGATTTTAGAGAGAGATTTGAGAGAATACAAAGAGTTGATCAATAATATAGCCTCTAAACATGAAGCATGTACGTCTAATATACAATATTAATTTGGTTACAATCCAACATATAATGGTGTCTTTAGAATTTAACCACAAATTCAACTAGTGGACATGTTCAATACATGAAAGAGTAATTCCGCTCTATATACATGAATGAGTTCGAAATAAAGCTATCTCCTAAAGCTATTAACCCTACACGAATTTACCCAGTTTTTGGATTAATATACCCCTACGTAACTTGTTGTTGATGATGAAGTAACTGTCACATCACCAATGCAATTCAAAAAATCAGATTAAAAAATTATTAAAACTTAAGCCTAGGCAACTGAAGAGTTTTCTTCTAGGATATTTTCAAAATTACCTTTTCATCTTCTCGTTCCAAATTTTTGACAGATCCGTCATCACTCCCTCTTTCATTCTTCCTGAACTTTCTCATTTCCTCGCCATTATTCTCTCACTCATCTCTCTCTGAGCGATTCTCTGCTCACAACGCGCTGTCATTACTCCGGTAATAATTCCGCCTCACACTTCTTACAAATGTCAATTTTTAGCAACATATTCCTCCATCTCCGCCGACTCGGTTTACTCCTTCAGTTTTTTGCTTCGTCTTTCGTGTTCGTTACAGGCTTCGTTTTCCCCCTAATTTTCACTTTTCTCAGTTATCTCATTCTGCTTTGTTTGGTGCTTCTTCTATTTTTTCGTTAAAGGATAGGGTTTAACTGTTTCGAGTTTGTGTACCCCCGTTGGTTCGCGATCAGTTTGTTTAGGGTCTGTCTTACTTTTTCTGAAATTAGACGTTTGAGGTGGTGGCCGTACGGCGCTCTTGCCGATTGTTAGGTTTAAGTTACGAATGGTGCAAATGTTTTTTTGGGTTTTGGTTTTCTAGTACTAGGCTTTGTACCCGCGAAGTAGAAGTGTTCATCTCTCTGAGCATAGTCCTTGTGTGACTACCTCTCGTAGTCTCCACATGTTCTTGCTACCTAATTGCTTTAATCTTGTAGTTTTGTCTACTGTTTTTTGTTTTTTCTGGGTGTTGTTACACTTCAAATTAGCCGCTAAAGAATCATTTATCGTATTGTTTACTCCTTGTACTTGCTAATTGCTCTGTTACCTATTTCTATTTATTAGTTCACATTTATTTTTGCCAAGTTCTTCAGTTACACATCTCATTCTTATGTTTTATCATTTCCCGTTTGCACCTCCCCTATTATGTGTGTTCTTTTGTTTGTTCCACTTAGCTTTCATAAATTTCGGCTAACTATATATGTTCCCTCTGCAGAATGGCTTCTGCCCAACCTCTTAACGTACACACGCCAGGGACTCCCAATCTATGAAGGCCTGTATTTTTACCATATCCGTGATGAGTCAGACTTACGGAATCCCCATCTGTGTCTGCAAACGTGTAACCAGTCTCGTCACTCATGTACACAATTAGACAACAAATATTCTACCTATATAATACTTTACCTACTAAATGAAAAGTCATGTACAAAATTAGCCTACGTATATACTCCGTACATAATCTTTTACCCGTTACCTCTAACTTGGTACATATTATTGTACCCTCTACACATTTCAGCCACAAATTACCTACACATATCCCCCACATAAAGGCTCCAATCAACCGCAACGTTAACCTTACTTCAAAATCCTTTCAATGTTAAACTAACAAGCATACCATACTCCACTCTATACACTCAAACGCTACACGAAACCTTCACCGCTAAGCTATAATATACCCGCTACACAATAATTTACCCGTAAAATGACAACACAGGTACACAATTACTCTATTCATATACTCGGTACATATAATATTTTACCCGTTAACTTCTAACATCGCTACATATTATTGTACCCTCTACACATTTCCGCCACAAACTACCTACACGTATCCCTTACATAAAATCCTTTTCAATGTTAAACAAACTTGCATACCATACACCAGTCAATACACTCACACGCTACCTGATACCGTACCAGCTATACTCTAACCTGTCCCTACAACAGATCTTAGCCGTAACATTTTTCATCACTAGATGACTATTTAACTACGTCATTACTCATCAAGGATACACTGCGAGAACTGTCATCACTATTCTTGGGTCTGTCATGATGCGAGAACCCTCATCACTTGCCGAGGGGAGAGATTAAACAATCACCTCACCTTAATTACAATTTGGGCTAAATCTCTCTAATAGACTCTCGCCTATGAAGCCGCCTATGTCCATCGTTCATCTCTCCAATTAAATGTTGTTGTCGGTTAAAGTGATGAGCTGATATTTTGCTAAGATTTGGGCCGAGGGGATTTCTGTCAATTAACACATCAGCCTATTGATACCCACTTAATTATGAAAACCCAATGGTTAGATTGTGGGTTTCGGATTTCTTTGTGTATATTGGATTGATTGACTCTACATGAAATCCCAAATTAGGGGCAGCAATAAAGAAAGTTACTTGATTATGCATTCTAATTCACCAAAGAGAGAAATCATAATTAGATGCATCAATGATCATCTATAGAAATATGAATGTTTAAGCTCATTAACATATAAAGTAGTAGATTACCAATCTAGTTGCAAAATATAAAATATTGATGTTTTTTTTTGTTATGCTATGATTATTTTTTCAATGATTAAAATCATTAATTTTGGTTTTGTCAAGTTCCTCTCAATTTGGTGGTTAAAATGATTTAGCTAATGACTTGGCATCATGAATTTGATTCTTCTCACTACATTAATTTTGGATGTATATGTCAATACATGGTTATCTTTTCAGTAAAAATTGTAATTAATAATGATCACTCTTAAATGAAAAAAAAATACTTTTTGTATTGTGCTCTTTGATATTATTTCCCATCAATATATAATATAGTAAAACCTCTATAAATTAATAATGTTGAGACTACATTAAATCAATAATTTTTTTTTAATTTATAGAGATTACTAATTTATCGATATGCTAATTAAACCAAAAATTTAATTTGGGACCAAAAAATTATATTATTTTATAGAGGTTACTAATGAAGAATATTAACTTAAAGAAGTTATACTATATGTGTAAGCTCACACTCAATATTGAATTCAAAGATATTTTGTTTGCATATATTTATATATTTGTTTCTTCATCATTTGGATCGAATAAATCTGCTTTGAAAATCTTATTGCGCAGGATAAGTACAAATAATTTCATATTTCTTTCCTTGTAACTTTATTATGATTACTTTTAGCCTATACTTTACATTCCAAAAATAACAATATATCTTGAAAATATGGTAGATAACCCAAAAAATTTAAACTATTTTTTCCTTTTCACTTCAAAATCCTTATCCCTACAAGAAAATATAACAATTTACAACCAAAACTTTTGATCAATTTTAGATTATTGTCGATTTTTTGATTAATTTTGATAAAAATATGTTAAAATAGTATTTTTTGACCAACTTTACATTCTTGTGGTCAAAATTCAATTGTTTTCTACTAGTGTATATACTATATGAGTCTATTTAATAATAATATTAATACATATTTTTTGAAAGAGAATATTAAAATCTGTATATAGTAGTATTATAATATTATTAGACATTATATTATTATTAGACATTCACTAACCAGTCTATCTGACAAGGATTAGTGTTGCAGTCTTTTTTATCAAACTATTAGTTTTATAGTTTTAATTACATGCGTTACTTATCTAGAATTCATTTTATTATTTAAATATTTTTATATTACGAAATTAAATTCTAATCTTAAGTTATGAATTTTAAGTTTTAAATTATTAAATAATATTATTTTTAACATTAAAAATTAATGAAATAATTATTTTGACCAATTTTTATTGGATAAATGTCGACTAATATTTTGATTACTTTTTAATGAGATATTATTGACCACCAAAATTTTTATTAACCACGTTTTGATAAAATACTTTTTGACCAAAACTCTTTTTTGACTATGTTATGATGGAATATTTTTGACCATGTTTTGATGACATAGTTTTTGACCAAAAGTATTTTTAACCATGTTTTGATAAAACAATTTGACCAAAATAATTTTGATCACTCCTATTGGTCATAAATTATTGACATTATTTGAGTATTAATTTTTACCATAATTTGTGGTCAAGAATTTATGACTTATTTTTTACCATTTTCTTTAAATTTTTGACCACTTATTTTGGTTATAAATTTTTGATCATTTTTCGACCAAGTTGAATTTGTGACTAAAGATTTATAACACCTCAGTTTTGGTCAAAATTCTGTCAAAATGAGCAATATTTGACCAATTTCAAACTACTATGATGGTCAAATTTTTAATTAATGTTTTCTAATAGTGTTCAATATTCTTTGACTCATTAAGATTCTCAATGAGTTTATAGGTTGCAAACGATGAGGTGGAGGATGATATGCCATACGAAAACGATCCTAAAACACCATTTCAAAAACTGATCAGATTAAGAAAAGATGGTAAGATTCTTCAAACTGTTTATGAATATATTTTATGAACAATGAATACCATCAAAAGCGACTTGATGAGGCTCATCAAAATGTTTATGAACATATATTTTAACCGAAATGTTTGGTTCATTACCAAAGACCAAGTCCACAATGCAAGTGATCATCATCCTCTAGTTTTGAATAACGATGATTATCAACGTGTCTATTTGGTTCCCAAGAAAAAGGTATAATCTTCACATACTCATCAATCATATTTTTGTTCATTCTCTTTTATTCAACACAAGTTTTGGTATTAGAGATGAAATTTCAGGGACTTTCCTGGTTTAGTTGTTGGGCCAAGAAATAAAGTTAAATTGGATCCTAACAGTCCCAGAGTCTATTTTGAATCTGGAAAGCCATTGGTAATAATCATCGATCATCTAGTTTTTTTGATCCTCTCATAATAAACTTATTGCTTCTCTAACCTCATTGGCTACTTTGGTCTTATCTCACTAAAGAGTTCTTGTCTCATGCTATTTGTATAGGTCCCAGACTATTTCATGTCGTATAAGAAAGGAAAATCATCAATGTGAGTCCTTCAGAGCCCTTATAATTCTTCTTCTTCTTTACGATTAACAAATTTGGAAAATGTTTATCATTTCTAAAATGACCTAAACTGTTTTTGTTTGTTAGACCATTTGGACGTTGTTGGTGGGATGAAACTCTGTCAACCGTTTTGACAGGAGCAACACCGCATAATCGTGTAGTTCGGCTTTAAGACACTATCATGACGACTATTGAATCAAGGATTAAAATCCTGTGTTCTAGATATTCACTAGTGATTCTTGTGGTTTATCGCAGACGATCATTCACCCAGAGCAAGACCGTGTCTTAACGGTTCGTGAAAATGCAAGGCTACAAGGTTTTCCTGATTACTATAAACTCTTTGGTCCTACTAAGGAAAAGTAAGTTATCTTCTGTATATCTCAGTCTTAAATCATACATCCCTAATCTAATCATTTATATGAGGAAATGTTATGAATTTTTGTTCGAACAATCATTTACTTTTTAGATGAAATAATCAAAAACTCATTTAATACTCTGCTATAGATATTGACTGATGTTCAAATGTAACACACTAACACTTGCGAAAGTCAGTCAAGTTACTGATGCTCATTTGCTACATTGTATCTAACAAGTCTTTGTTTAAGATCTTTGTGATAGTATCATATCGTCGTTTAGTAAACTCACATATTGTCTCATATATATTGTCGTTTTAAGATTATCCTACTCTCCACTCTTATGTGAAACGGCAAGGAGCGGAATGGTTGTTTGCCGCTGATGGAGCCATTTACCCAAGTGCCTTGGTAAACTCATCGGCATGCTGAGCTTTTAAATGAACAAATAGAGTTTTGAATGAGACCTCCCCTAAAATGCATAATGCACATATATAGTGAAAGATATAATACTAGTAGTAGGTTTACTAATTGGCTAAATCAAAGTGGAGAAAGTCTATCATGGAGTTATGTGACTAAACTAGCGAAATGAGAGCTGTGTTTGTTTGAACTAAGAATCAAGAAATAGCAACAGTCTCACATCATTGTTCGGTTAAGGAATATATAAGATAGAAAAGACGAGTTCTCATATATTGGCGTGGTCTATACAATAACAAAAATTAGTCACTAGATCAAACAATGTTATAGAACTCGTTCATCTGGTGGCACAATAAAAGGCTTATGTTTTTGGCTTATTCTTTGATCTAAAGAGACATCTGACCACAAAATAATTGCCACAAGTGTAGAAGATAACCATTCAAATATTCAAGACATCTTTATTGTACTTAAAGGTTTAAGCATACACTTGTCACTTGTCAGGTTTAGTCCAAACAAAAACAGGATTAAACCCAGGGAAAGACTGTTGGATAAGACTGTAAAGTCTTACAAGACGAAGAGCATTAATTAAATAAGTACATTGGAAGATTTTACACAATGTAAAACACTTTCCATCAAAACAAATTTTTTATC
The DNA here is from genome assembly GCA_963920545.1 of Lepidium didymum. Taxonomy (NCBI): domain Eukaryota; kingdom Viridiplantae; phylum Streptophyta; class Magnoliopsida; order Brassicales; family Brassicaceae; genus Lepidium; species Lepidium didymum. The sequence goes on from OY986987.1 coordinate 4,124,648, forward strand.
CGAGAGATACAAAAACAACATATATTCGAAAAGAGAAGCAAACATTTCTTCAGTCTCCTTTAATATTCAGTTCGATTTTATATTCCTATATAATCGTATCAACATTTATTTAACACATTCTGCTTCATTATACCTAGTTCCCTTTAACGTATACCCAGAAGAAAATTTACGATATTTATTATTAAGGTATCAAATCTGTACACAATGACTAATTATTACCTTTTTTGTATGACCTTTCTTCTTCTTCGCAGAGATCAGTGAGTTAGCATCATCATCCTCTCTTGTTCTGTGAGTGAGTGACGAAAATGGCAACGGTGACCGTAAGGACACGTGGCTCCAGTGATGATCATTCGGCAAACTTCAGTTTTGTATCGTGGGTGTCTAATTACGGGACGAAGCTCGTCGATTCCGTGAGCGAATTGACAATTATCGCCGTAAGAACAAGCTCCTATCTCTTGCCATTTGTTGCAGAGCTCCGTCTTCATCATCCCTTGACGATAAACCTCTAGTTCCATAGCTTCTTTCGCTCCTTTCGTCGGTAGACACACCTTTTGAGACACCCTCATATATTTATGACGTCATTATATGTTAAAAAAAGAAAAAGAAATAAATAAAGTGAATTTACCGAGTTGGAGCAGAGATGACTCGTGAGGCTGAGTTGACTTGTTAGGCGATCTGAAGCTCCACATCCATGGTTTCTTCCCTGGTTTATTGTGAGATATCCCGGAGATCTGACGGAAATGCTTTTAGGTAATGAATTTCTCTCCGGATTTTTTCTCCTTGTGAAACGAGAATGTTTATTAACCGCAATTTGGCTACCGAAATCGGAGATCTGTTGATTGAATTGGCGGTTATGGATAGGCGGTGGAGAAATGGAGGAGGAGGGAGAGGAAGTCGAAATGTGAATAAGTTTGAGGAGATCGGCGTTTTCGTGGCGGAGAGAAGCGTTCTCGTGGCGAAGCGAGTCGAGTTCCGTGATGAGAGATCGAAGACGGTTAATGCAAAGCTCGTAATGCTCGTTGAGTTCGTCATACTCTAGGATGAGCCGTGCTTGACAAAGACGATGCTCTGTGGTTGAGTCGTCGCGAGCTGGAGGAGACGAGGAAGATGGAGGAGAAGGAGATAAGGAAAATGAGATCGGAAACTGAGATTCCGGCGAGAAAATTGAATTGTAAAGTGATGCGAAGCTTTCGGCGAATTCTTCCTGATGTTTGCTGTTGTTACTTTTTTCAGAGATCGGAGACAATGGAGGTGGTGGTGAGTTGATCGCCGTCACGCATGCTAGATCCGTTGCAGTAGACGCCGCCACTTTCTCCATTTTCTCAAATCTCGAAAGCTTCCTGAAGAAGATTGTTCAGAAACGGCTTAATTAACAAGAACGATGAAATTGAAGCGTTTGAAATTCGAATTCAAGAGTATTAACACATATATGTATCAAAGTGTATGAATCAACAACATTGAATCTAATAGATCTATAGAATCTCCTAGAAATCAAAATCTGAAACCAAAACTCTTTCACGAACGGGATGATTCTCGAAGAATTCTCGTGAGTTTTGACTGTAATTAAGCATTTTGTTACTCGGAGGAGACAAAAACAAAAGAAATAGAGAGAAAGTACCTGATTTGTGTTGAACTTCGGAGAAACAAAAGAGAAAGAGCGGTGAAATAAAGATATGAACAATACTCTGTATATAAATACTTAAACTGTGAAACACAGAACGAGAGATGAGGAAGAAGAAGAGTTTAAAATCAGATGTGGAAGAGACCACGTTGCGGTTTTACACTACTTAATCTAGACCGTCCGATGAAACGATCGAAGTATCTGTGTGATAATTATTGGTGGATTAATCGCTTCCTCATGGTTAAGTAAAAGCACAGAAGACTATTCTACCTACTTTCACTTTCCCGCCAACTTCAGAACCGTTAGAGATGCCTAACAGAATATTATTGTCTTTAATTTTATTTTTAAAAGATAACTTCAACAACAAAACTAGTGTTTACAAATAGGATATACAGACAGTGAGACAATTAAATAATTAATATATTCCTTTTCCTAATAAAATTTCAAACGTAAGATTTGTAATTGCATGAGTTTAATTTTTTTAAAATTCTCCTGAGCAACTCTATTGTTTGTTAGAATAAGGTTTTGCTTGTAATGTGGAGAATAAGTATTGATGTATTTGAATGAAAAAAAAAAGTTTGGTTGGGCCAATTATGAATAAGAATAATTAATAATTAACTGATGATTAAAACAAAAATTATATATATGTTTGTTAAGTTTCACGTTGCAAAGGATTTGTGGTAAGGTAAGGAAAATATGTGAGTTTGCTTCAAGAGCACAACTTAAACTAACTATGGTCCCTCTTATATGCGTATATACTTCAATCAAAATCTTTCGTTGTGGCAAACTAGTAACTAACTAGAAGTTGTTTCCTTCCTTCTAACCCAACAACCCTAACGAATTTACGTTTTTATCCTTTTCTACCACTTTTTGTCCTAAATGTCGAAGTGTATGTCGTTTTTTGTATGGAAACGTTAAAATTTTCTTAAGTGCATGTTGTTTTATTGTACATGTAATACGGTGCGTTTTATTATACGTGGTTGATCAAGCAAAACATACACGAGATTTACATGACTTTAAGCCCAATACCATTGTAAATAAGCCCAATACATACGTAAATGTATACGCAGAAAATATTTATCTTTCCAATTTTTCTCGACCATATCTTGATTTTCTGAGTCATAAAATTCACACTCAGTTCATTTGTCAAATCACAAACCATGAGATCAGATAAATTCCGGATCTGGAAACCAGAAGTGAAAACCGAGAAATCCGAGTTTCCGGTTATCAGATTTGCCCGAGGATTAATCCAGAACATAAAGACCACAACCGCAGGTCCCGGAATCGGCGGTGGGTTCGGCTGTGGCGCTGGACTCGGCTTGGGTCTCACAGGTGGGTTCGGGTTAAGTGCCTCTGAAAGACTGAACCACTCAAATGTGGTGCTTGGAATCGGTATGGGTTGCGGTATCGGGTTCGGGTTTGGATACGGGTTTGGTGTTGGCGGCGGGTACAGTTTTGATGACATTGGAGATTATTTCACCTATGATAAAAGCTCCGGTTCAAAATCTGGATCCGGTTCGGGTACATTTTTCTAAATAGACAATTAGAAAAAAATGTCTGTTAATTATAATTAACATTTTTGTTAATTATTTATTTCCAATCAAAATACCTTTCCTCTTTAATTTGTTTTATTTTCTTGCTTAAAATTTCTTATCACTCACAGTAATATCACAATTATAAAGTAAAGACATAAAAATAGTTACGATTATTACATTAAATGTATCATAAGTAATTAATTTAAATCGAAGAAATCAGCTTCTCGATGCTCTCATAAACATTCCTCATGAGTGGTCTTTTATCTGGGTTCTTCTGAACACAAGCCAAACCCATCTCCACTACTTGAACCATACTATCTTCCAGATCTCTATCTCGAGCCAAAACCGGGTCAAGAATATACCAAACCGGTTTATTACTCTCATTAGCCAATTCAACCCACATGACCAAATCCATCTCTGAATTCACCGGAGATTTTCCGGTTACCAATTCGAGTATCACTAAACCAAATGAATACACATCCCATTTCTGAGACGGTTTGGTCATCTTTGAATAAGCTTCAGGAGCTTGGTAATATGACTCCTTTGAGACGATTGGTGCGCTTGTCTCCATTGGAGAAATTTGGTCTGATCTGATTCCTGAGGATGTAGCAATGATACGACCAAGACCGAAACCTGAAACTTTCGGTTCAAGATTCGGCCCGAGAAGTATGTTGCTTGAATTTATATTTCCATGGACATATCTTTTAGGACTGAACTCGTGAATGTAAGTCAATCCTTTTGCGATTCCTCTTAGTATTCTTAAACGAACTGACCAAGTTAGTTGCTTGCAGGACACGTTACCAGGTCTACCTGTCATGAAGTTGTATAAATCAGACTTGAATCTAAAGCTCTTAACTTAAAATATGATCATCGATTTCGAAACTTACCTTGAATTGCAGAACCAAGGTCACCATTTGGTATATAATCATAGATCAAGAGTTTTTCTTCTGGAGACCAGCAACAAGCCTTTAGATTCAAGACATTTGGGTGCTTGATTTTCGCCATTGCTTCGACATCAGCTAGAAACTCCTTGAGCCTTAGCCAACCTTTATCTTCCAATCTTCTAACGGCTAATATTATCCCGTTTTCAAGAACAACCTTGTACACAAGCCCGATCCTACTCTTCCCAAGTAGAAAGGCAGAGGCTTTCAGAAGCTGGTCGAGGTCAAATTCAATTTCCGAATCAACTGCCATAAAAACCTGTTGGTTTTTGTTCTCATCAAGCGCTTCAGATTCTGAGCTCCCACTCTTGAAACAGAAAAATTCAGGCTTTGTTGTTTTCTTCAGTTTCTCCTCTAAATGACATGTTTGGTTGTTCGGATCTTTGTCGGCACGAATAGATGCTTTTCGGAGATAGTAAATGAATGCTGAAACAAGCAAAATTATTCCAGCTACTGTGCCTCCAGTGGCTGCAAAGATGATGCAATATTTACGATGATGGTTGGGTCTTCTTGTATATAGTTGAGAAGGAACTATCTGTGTGCCCCTTGTGGTACATGAAACCTTAATGGGCAATCCACATAGGAAAGGGTTCCCTTGAAAAGCATTTGGACCAGCGTTCAACAGAACATTGGATTTTGGTATCGGACCACTGAGATTGTTGTATGAAAGATCAACATACAGAAGCTCAGGGAGATCTCCAAGACTCGTTGGAATCAGACCTGAGAAGGAGTTATGAGAAAGATCAAGAGTACCTTTCAGATTCCTCAGACTTCCTACATCTTCAGGGATCGTTCCAGTCAAGCGATTGAAAGAAAGATTCACTGTCCGAAGGTGAACCAAGTTAGAACTAAACCGCTTTGGAAGATCACCAGAGAAACCGTTCTTGCCGAGAACAAGCAGTTTTAGCTTCTTGCATTGAATAAGCGACAAAGGAATGGAACCGTTGAAAGAATTCTCAGAAAGATCCAAAGTCATGAGATTCTTTAACCTCCCTATCTCTTCAGGAACCAACCCGGAAAACGAATTCCCAGAAAGCACCAAACTTTGAAGCCCTTTTGGTCCAAAGAGTTCCACAGGTAACTTCCCTTGAAACTCATTGTCTCTAAGGTTAATATGACGAAGAGACAAGAGGGTTCCAATAGAAGGATGAAGAGGACCCGAAAGGCGTTTATTAGGAAGACGAATCGAAACAACTCTCAGATCATCATTACATGTAATACCTTGCCAAAGACAAGGGTTTGAATCTGAAGAGTTCCAATTGGTAAAAACAGAGTCTTTCTGGTTTTTTAAGGATTGTTTAAAGGAAAGAAGAGCAAGACCTTGATCGTTTAAAGAAGTAGCTATGGCAATGAATTGGGTAAGAATGAAGCAGAGAATGAGAAATGATTGAGCCATCTTTAAGGACTAAAGAGATAACAATTCTAAACTGAGTAAAGTTTGGCTATAAATATCTAACATAAGAAGAAAAAACTCATAAACTTTAATCAATAGTGTTGCTATACCCTGGACTGGCCTAGTTTTCAAGTCAACAGTTGTAATTTCTTATCAATTCTAAAAATTTTAAACATTTTTCTTATTTTCATTTAAAGAAAGTTGCATAAAATTCATGCATACAAACAACAGTGTAATAAATAATATTTGAAAACAAGTGAATTATTCTAAAGAATCTGGAATATAATTTGTAATTCAATGAAATTAGCGGCGATTGAGGCGATAATTGGAACAGTAAGGGGCACGTAATGTAATGAGAAACAGCTTTTATAGTTTCTAGTTGTTTAGTGGTGGGGAAATTTATTTGACAATTTGTTTTCTATATACTAAAGTCAAATCTCCACCAGAACTATAATTGTGCCGGTCAATTTAAGTTCCGGTTCCATTTTGGATTACACAATTTTACTTCCGAATTAGTTTGCTTAAACCGAATAAATAATTCTACTACTAGAAGATGACTTATCTGTTCATCAATAATATAGACCTGAGACCTGAGTACACATACTTTTAAAGGCAAAACAAATGAACCAATTACAAGCTATGAACAATGTGAAACTAAAATGTAAGCAAAAAAACTCAGTCACTGCAACAAGATAACTGAAGTTATCATTGTTCTATAGAGGACTTACGCCTTTTACGGCTAAAAAATTTGACCAAATTTGGAACTTTCTTCTTCTTTTTGATTACAAAGAATGTAGGAGTCCCTCTGTTTCCTGATGAGTATCTTCTCGCCTTCCCTCCTTGAACCTGTGTGAATTTTCCGCTTAGCCTGATCGATTTTCTTGTTGGTCTAGGAGAGTTGATCAACTGGTTCTCTTCTGAGTTCTCCTTGAACTTCTCAATCTCTTCCTGGACCAATCTCTTTATTGATAGCGATCTTTGCATCCTAAACGATTCTCTCTCTGCTTCCACTACTGTTTTACCACTCTCTCTCTTTGAAGTTTCAGTCTTTATCAGAATCGCTTTAGTGCTTGCCTTTAGTGCTTCAACCCACGCCATTGCCGCTTCCACTTTCTTCTTTGCAGTTTCTTCAGCATCACAAGCTTGTCCACTCAAATATTCATACTCGAATCTTGAGATTGTGATGGTTGAGTTACTTTGAGACTTTATCTCCCGAGTTTCCATTGTTTTCTCTACCATTGTTTCAAGCTTCTCAAGAGCTAAACCCTCTGCGTGCTTTGCTTTCTCAAGCTCATCTAATTTGAAAAGCAACTCTATTTCCTTTCCACCAATTCCTATTTCAGTTTTCTGTATTTCATTTTTAATGACTATTGCTTCTTCTTTAAGAGTAAGCTCCTCTTCCTTTGCAGCTTCTCTATCATTCTTAAGTTTCTCAAAAGAAGTAGTTAAATTGTCAGCAAGAGAGCTGAATCTTTCTTCAGCTGCAGATACTGCTTCTAATTGATCTTTTGCAATAAGCAGCTTCGAATTGAGTCTCTGAATCATTGCATCATCCTTTCGTAACATCTTATCAAACCGAGTTATTTCCTGTTTGGATTGGTCAAGTTTCTGCCTCAACATATCTATTACATTGACGAGAGACAACATTTCTGCTTTAATAGAAGCCAGTTCCTCCTTCTTTGCTTCTGTTGCTTCAGTAACTTCTTTCAAAACAGACAAATTATCCTTTCCTCTTTCAAAAGACCGGTTTTTCGATCTCGACATACTATCATTCCTAGTAACCTTCCTCTCCATCTCTTTGACAAGCTTTAACTGAGTTTCTAACATCTCAATGTCTCCTAAAGTCTCAAATAACTGATTTTCATTCTCCTTTGATCTCTCAATCTCTCTCATCATTTCCGTTATTCTCTTTTTCGGTTTATCTAATGTCTCATACAGTTCCTTCTTTTCCCTCTCTCTCTGCTCTTTAACCTCTTTACACTCCTTCAAAGCCTCGATCTTCGCCAATTCAACCAAAACATGTTCCTCATTAGCAACATCCACCTCTAACTTAAGACTCTCTAACAACTTCATATTCTCCTCCATTTTAGAACCTAATTCCATTACTTCCTTCTCTGCCACAGCCTTCTCTCTCGAAACAAACGCTATATCAAGCTTCAACTTACTCATTTCTTGCTTCACATTCTCTAGTTCTCTCTTAATTCGAGCATACCTGCCACTTCCATCTATCCTTGACTCCTTCATCACTGCTTCAATATCGATTTTCCTAGACTTTAACCTCTTATTAGATTCCTCTATCAGTAAAGTAAGCTCTTGCACCGTATTCTTTGCCTTGCACAATTCTGCTTCGGCTTTGGCCTTTGTAGACTCAGAAGCTATTCTACTCTCTCTATACATTCCAAGTTCTCTCCCTGACTTATGAAAATCCTCCGCAATTGAAGAGGCCTGTTACTAAAAATAACTCATAAAATGAGAACAAAGAAACATCATCACTGTATACTAAAAATTGCCTGCTATTTCACCTCATGACCTAAAAATCAAAACTTTATCAAACTAAAGCCATTTATTTGCAGAACTATGAACAAATTACACATTTTGTATCTTTGGTTTCACCTTAACGACGGGCGAATCAATCTGAGGAGAAACGCTTCGTGTAGCTCTTTTTCCGTAGATGTTAATGGCGTCTTTGACTGATCCAATTCCACCTAAATTCCTTTCAGCCATTGATTTGTTCCTCTTGAGTTTCTACTGAAACATAGACAAATTCTTAACTTGACTAAAGAAAAAATCCACTCAAATTCAAAGATAGTACCCAGAAAAAACATAGAACTTAGAACTGGGAAACAAAATTAAAAAACAGGAATTTCCAGAAACATATAGACTCAAATTTTGAGCTTAAAGGGAATTATTTCTTATCAGAGAACTTACATGTGAGTAAGATGTTGAAGGAAGAGAAAGGTAGATGTTGTATGCAGCAGAAAATAAACGAAAGAGAAGAAGATGATTGGCTCACATTGAGCCTGATTTTTTCTTATCATTTTTTTTGGTTTTCTCTGAAAAAAGTTAGGAGAGAATTTATGAAACTTTGTTTCTTCTGAAACATTGATCTGAGGCCAAGGTTCCCACAAGTAGCACAAATATATATACATGACATATTGACTATTGGGTTATTTGATACTAGTTATTATTCAATACTCGAAATTTGTTGTTGGGCTATTTAAGATTGGGCCGATTGGGCTATAATGACACGTTTTCTATATTGTTTGTCGTCGATCACTAATTGATTTTGTAAACAGTATTCAAACCACCGATTTTTTTGTTAACAGTGCATAATCTAAAATTTTTAATAAACAATATGAATTTTAGATTGTGGGCTAAAATTAATATTTATTTGCTTATTTATTTCTATAGCTTTTTCGAAGAAAATGATAAACAGAATCTAATTTCTAAAATACTTACTTATCAAATTTGACATTAAAATTTATATATCAAAAGGTTATATATATATGCTACTTGTATATATATTATTTAATAAATACTAATCATTAGATAATGTTTAATATGGGAATAGCTGAATCAGATATGTAACCGGATTTGGCAGAAAAATGATGGTGGTGGCTTCTGAAAGTTTTTAATATGATCAAACGGTCGAATATCTAAAAATATGAATTATTTGGCTAATTACACACTTTTTTCTTCCGTAATATTGTTTTTATTTTTGTCAACATTGGACCACAACAGGCTGGCCCATTAGCCAAGTTCCTATATAATATAGGCGGTAAAACTCGATTTATGATTATACAAATGCGCATATCTTATGTAAATTTACCACATGCCACTAGAGTAAATGTCACTTACTCTTCCGTAATATTGTTTATTAGGTGAAAATCAATAGATTTTATAATTGATTTAATAAATGAGACATCAAATATTTTTTAATTAACCCTATAGCATGAAAATATACTCTAATCCCTATAACACACAATTAAAAGAAATTAAAAATATATAAAAATAAATAAGATGATAAGAGAAGATACACATTAATTAAGAGAGATTAGAATGCAATACAAGTATAAATAAATTGGATATGTGTGTACTATATGTACGAATATGATCTTATTAAAATCTTATAACATTAATACAAATCTTATTACAATTAATAGACACAATGTGATAACGGCGATAAAATTAGAGAAAACTAAACAATATTAATGTTAATATAATTTCTCTTGTTTTCACCAATAAAACAAAAAGGTTGTACCATATTAATTACTTTTACTGATTATTTTCTCCTTTTTTTTTATCTTATGTTTATAAAATAAATCAATAATCACATCATCAAAATATATGAAATTATTTAGAGTTTTTTTTACATATGTTATATTTCAGATTTTTGAAAACGATTAGATATAGTTCAACATATTAAACATTATGTATATAGAATATACTCATATTATATATAAATATAGATATTGTTTCAAAAGAGAAATAATAGTATGACAAAATTTCTAAACGACCATATATATTAAAAAATAATTTATATTACGTAAGAAATAAAATGTTTCAGTTAATTAGTTATTCGTATATAACCATATAATATTTACTTTATGTAAAACTTAAACGTGCACATATTACAAACAAATCATTAGGGAAATTATAAAAATACCCTTCAAATTTTTACTTTTTCTTTCTTCGCAAAATTTTCTTTAAACATGTATAAGGTTTCATAAAAATAAATAATAAATTTTGTATAAAGTAGTTTTGAATCTAAGAAAAACTACTTTATTAAAATTAGAAAATCAATCTAAATGTTATACACTAAAAGATCTAATGGATGTCTAAATCTAAAAAATGATCTCCAACTTATTTCTTTATTTTTACTCTAAAATAGATAAATTTTATTAGATGTGTGTTTTACTCCAACTTTTTCATATATTTTTTACTCTAAAAGTAAATATTCTAAATATATTATATTTTTAATTTATTATTAATGCCTTTTGTTTCTAAAAATGGCAATTTAACCTTGTCTTTGAAAAATTTCCATAAACATACATTATTTAAATAAATATTTATTATATTTTGGTTTAACTTTGTCTATGAACTTTTCATTGTTGCGGAACAAGTATGTGTTTAGTTTTGGCTTATGCTCATTTTATATATTTTTATATAAATTTTCGTTGTAACATTATTGAATTGTAAATTTCGATATCGTTTGTAAATAAAAATAGTAATATGAGAAAAAAGTTCTAGATGAATACGGTAAGGAAAAGTTAGTATTTCGCAAACAAAAACCACAAGATTACTATAAATAAAAAACAGTAATATATATAAAATAATTACCTGATAAATATTTGATATTTGTATAGTTACATATTTACTTTTGATATTTAATAATAAAAATACTAGTTATTGATATTTGTACATTACGGTTTATTTAATATTATGTACATGTGACATGTCTTTTAATAAAAATATGAGATTTGATATCACACATATTTCAGTAATTATAATTTATTTGATAATTACGGGTTTTTTGATATTTGATAATTACGATTATCTAGTTTTATGTTTTTTTGATAAATAGTTTAACGTTTCTATAAACATTTGATATTAATATTATAAAAAGTATCTTATTTAAAAAATAATAATAATTATAAAAAATTTATCTAATGTTCTAACACGTATTAGAATCTAATTTTCTTGTTGTAAAAAAAAAAGAATCTAATTTTCTATATTATGAAAATAATTTGTTAAAAATATTTCATTTATTGATGTGACATTTAGTTTAATGGTATGTGGTAAGTCAACTAAAGTCAGACGCACTTACGCATCCAGAAATAGAGTTCTGCTGCCTATATCATGTAAGAACTTGGCTAATGGCCGGCTAGTTGTAATCCAGTGTGGACAAAAAAAAAATATTTATAATTTATTAAATTATATGTCATTATAAATAATTAATTAGGAAAATATAATTCTTTTTAATAAAATATAAATAGTGTCTATTTTTACATTTAAAAAAAAACTTAAATCTTCTAAATATTTCTTAATCAAAATATTTAATCCCTTAATATAAGAGTAATCAACGAAAAAAATGTACTAGTTTTATATTTCATTGTTGAACATAGCATGTTAAGATTGAATCTTACTCATATTCCTTACAAATCTAACAATTTTTTCAATGAATTCTAAGCATTAATATTAGGACATCTAGAGTTTCACTTGAGATAAGAGAAAATGATGGATATAATTTTAAGTTTTGAAGAGTGTTAGCACAATTTGCAATTATTATGCTCTTGGAAACTCAATGTATGAAAGAATAGAGAAATGTTGAATATAATAGCAAAATCGATAAGATAAATAATACCTAACATAACTTAACTTAAATTAAGTATAATATTAGTTTTTATAAACCTTGCGATTCTGCATAATTTTATTATTCATAAGAAAACTTTGGAATCACAAATTTATTCATGAGACCATGCATTCTACAGATTTCGATATGGATTAATGAGATATTTCTAAGAATACACACAATCTTTATAACTTGGATCACTACCAACAATCTGACCAGAATTATTAAAATAGCACGCACTTGCATCCCGTCCCTGACTCTGGTAATAAGCATTCATCACATACGATGCGTGGTTACTAGGATGATCTGGAATAAAGCAAAATCCACCAGGTTTGATTGGTGTGCAATCAACATGTCCTTCACTACATCCCCATTCTATATTTGCTTCAAGTTGTTCATCGGTCGCTGTTAGCGTTGCAATGCACCATGTCTTTTCATCGAGAGGTCTTACTGTGCAGTTCAAGACATGGAAGAAGTTGAATGCAATGAGAGATAGAAGAAAGAGTAGATTCAATTGTGAAGACATTAATCTTGGTGTTGTTTTGTAATTGTGAATGATAAATCAAAATGATATGGAAATATATAATATGATCAAATTATCTTTGAATTTAGTGTATTTCCATAAAAATTTTGTATTTAATTTTTTAAATCTTATCAAATTTATGGTAGTTTCTACTGATATTTAAGACTAGTTGACTAATTGAAAAAGGAAAAAAAGAAAATTATCTAACTAATACTTTATGGAAAGTATTTTATCATCTTTAAACTAATGCCTATTTTTTTTATAAATTAATTTTGTGAGATTTAGGTTTTTATGAATTTTCTACCTTTATTCTGTTATAAAGGAATTAATTGATGAAACTTTTCAAAGGTCTAAAAGAATCTTTTTAGCTTTTGGCAAGAGACCATGACACTAAATTCAAATGAATAATGTGAGGAATGTTTTTATTACTCAATTCCTCGATTAATTAACATTCACAAATCACAATAATCTAAATCTGAATCTTCATCTCATTAATAAATAATTAATCATATATAATTATAAATAATGTGAATTTATTACTTAGGGACATATTAAACCATGGCTTCTAAATAATTGTGAACGATAGCATGTGACCTTTAATCTAGTGACATGTAGTAAGTTCACTAAAAGCAGACGCACTTGTATATCCAGGGATCGAGTCCTACTGTCTACATTATATAGGTACTTGACTAATGGGCCGGCCAGTTTTGGCCCAGTGTTAACAAAAAAATAAAATAATTGTGAATGATTTAGATTTTAAGAAATTTTAGTGATTTTAAATGAGTTTAAAGAAGTTCACACTATTTCTGACAAAATCCTCTAAACTCCACCCAAAATCATAAGATTTGGATTTTAACATTTTTAACTAAAATATCTTCTAAATACCTTTAAACCCTTCAAAATCACTTAAAATCGCATCATTAATTTCTTTTCAAGATTTACCACAAGTCTTCTTCTCTCTCCTCTCGAAACTCTATCTGCGTAACCTAGCCGCTGAAGGTTTTCTCTTTAGTTTTTAGATCTATGGTGAACAACGGTCGGTGACTTTGACAACACCAACGCCGTTCACCTCTTGTTGGCACTCCGGTGGTAGACCAGTCATGACGTGAAGATGGTGGGCTTCTTATGGTTTTGGGTTATGAGTATCAAGCTTTTCCGTTCAATTCTTCGTCGAAGGATCTCATCGGTTTTGGCTCACTTGGTAATCTCTCGGGTTCTGCCCTTTCCTTTGTGTCTTGGTTTGGTTTGTGGTGGTTTGTTTATCGGCCTAGTATTTGGTTAAGATCTTGTTTGATTTGGGCTTGGCTTTTGGATTGAATCTTGATTTTTGCTCCCTAATGTTGATCGGTTAGTACCTTTTTCGGTTCGATCAGATGTTGTGCTCGTTTTGGGTTCGATTTCTACTGTGTAGAGGTCGTGTTGCTCCTTGTTAGTACTCTCAAGACCTGATTAAGGTCTGGTCTTTTATGGCTCTATCGAGGCGTCAATCGGTCGACGATGATTTCGACTTCGCCACAGAAGAAGTGTCCTGGTATCTCATGTCCTTTTCTGCTATTTGTTTGTCTTCGGTTTGGCTTCTAGAAAGACTTCTTTTCGTGACTTCGAGCAGTTCGAGCTCTTGGATTCTAACTTGCCGGTATAGATGCTCTCTCTTGATTTGTGAGGTACACTTAGCCATCATAGGAGTCTCCACCATTAGCTTGGTCTTCATGTAGTATCTGAGGCTTTGGTCTTTGGGCTTAGGTAATGAATTTCGAGTTTTATATATATTCAGGGTCTCTTGTCCTTTCCAATTTTTTATTTCAGCTTGCCTTTTTTGGGTTTAGTCTTTGGGGATATCTAGTCATCTGCCAACTTATGTATTTGAACAATGTATTTTTCTTTGGTTTTAATATTACAGAGACGATAATTTTTTTTTCCAATAATAGTGGGTTTGATTGTAATTTTTAAAATCATTAGTTCAATACCACTAAAATTTAGATGATTTCGGAGATTGATTTTAAATAACATATAAATTTTCATTTTACTCCAAATCAGTTAAAATCTTTGTAATGTATATATGTTTTAATTATATTGTTTATAATAATATTTGATTTTTTCAAAGTTCGTTTCATAATTTTTTGTAGTTTTAGGTCTTTGGTATCAGTTTAGGTTCGAATCAGATCTTTTGAGTTTTCAAGTTTTTGAATTTTTAGTTTCATTGACTTAAAAATCATTCATGTATTTTTTAAGGTTGAGTTCCATTCAAATAATTTGTTTTGGATAGGATCCTTATCCAAATATTCACCAGGTTCAGTTCAAATTGGAATTTGAGCTCAGATATTATCTAATTTTTCTTCAAAAGCCGAAGACCATAATTTTTTTGTAGAAAAGTCTAAGAAAATTCATAATGAATTAAAATTTAAATATTTTGGGTTTTTGGTTATTTTGATCCAAAATGTCTAATATATTCGAATTTTAAATTGGAATAACTAGATGATCAAAAATATAAATATAAATAATTAATGTAACTGTATTTCAGATTTGAATACTCATTCAGATCTGTTCGGGTTTGGGTGTATGCTTTTTTTTTAATACAAAGATCTAAATCGTATTCAGATATCTAGTTGGTTCCGGTCTACTTTAAATCTATAGAATTCAGATTAGGTTTATTTTGATTTTACATAACTCAGATCAAGTTTGGGTTTTGGGAAATATGCCAATGGCAAATTTGGTGAGTTTAGTCATCTAAACCAGTTAAACTGAAACATAAACTCATGCTTCAAACTCTGACTTACAATTTAATATGTCCCGAAATCCAAGAATTTCACGAAAATTTCTGGCATGTGGACCAAGATCTATATGAGACCAACATCTACAATCTAGTTTGGTTCTCATAGAATGTGGTTCCATATCCCTGTCAAAAACTGCTGAACCGAGTTTAAGGAGTTTATTACATGAATCAGTTTAAGTAAGAATGGATCGAGTGAATTAAACATTAAAATGGTTAGATTGAGCTGCTATCTACCGTGTCTTTGACCCTTTGGTCGTCTTTTTGGGGCGTTGTATGAATTAGTAAGAAGCTGTTAGAGCTTTAAACTAAGTCCGTAAATCCTTAACTGAAAGAGGAGAGAAAATCATAGAGGTTGAGAGAGCTTGTTCTTTTGGGAGTTTTCTTGGATTCTTAATTATTATTTCATTTTTTTTCTTCGTTGATTCATGTTGGGTTTTAGGTTTAATCTAAGGAAGAGTGTGAGCGTAATCTTTTTGTAAGTGAGGGAACTCGTAAATCCTTTTGTACTTGATTTATGTTTGTTGCTTGAACGATCATATATAAGCGAGTTTTGGAACCGGCCTAAGATACCAAATCATTCATGACCATGCATCTTAAAAATATCAATATGGATTAATTATATTTTATTTTGGTTTTCAGAGTAATTATATGTTTCTATGCAATAAACTTACATCTTCCAAAAGTTGGATCAGTTAAAATAATTTGTCCAGAATCATTAAAATAACACGCCTCTACACGGCGATGATGACTATGGTAAAAAGCATTCATTACATATGATGCATGGTTACTAAGAGTATCTGGAAGACAACAGGATCCTCCAGGTTTGATTGGTTCACAATCAACGTTTCCTTTACTGCAACACCAATCAATATTTGCTTGAAGTTGTTCATCGGTCGCCGTTAAAGCTGACATACACCAAGTCTTAGCGTCGGGAGTTCTTACAGTGGAGTTTTAGACACGAAAGAAATTGATTATAACCAGAGATAGAAGAAAGATTAGTTTCGGTGGTGGAGACATTGTAGTTGTTAGCTTTGTAATTGTGAATAAAAAATGATATGGCAATTTATAATAAGTTAAGATAACCTCTCAATTTAGTTTATTTCCATAACATTTTTATTTTATTTTACTTCATAAATTTGTTAAATTTTAATAAATTTATGTTAGTATTTGGTTACATTTAATACTAGTTAACTAGGTTATGGACCATATTATACTAAAAGTTGATATATAATTTACGTATATAAATTTTTATGAGTTTATAAGCTAGCATTTGTTATTATAAATAAGAAAATTGTTTATCAAAAAAACGAAATTTTTTTTAACTTAACTGTAGTTAATTATATAATCAAAATATTTCATATAATCCTATATTAGAATTGTTTAACATATCATCTTATAATTCATTTTTATAATTAATTAGATGGTTATCCTTGTTATGCACATTATTTGTAAATGTTATATAAATTAATAAGCTTTGTGTGTAATAAATCATATGATTTTAGCTAGCGTAATTTTTTTTGTTAATAACATATTAAAAATAGCTGATCAAGCCCCTCCAAATCCTTATAATATCACTTGGGGCAAAAGTGATTCCCTATAGTCGAACTTCATCAACAAATATACTATTTAACCACTTGACCAAAACCATTTTTCCAACATAAATTTTGTTTAGGTTGAGACCTAGAAATAGATTCTAATTAATTTTATTAAATTTTGAACTTGATGTTAGAAAATAAAAGTTTGTGGATATTGTTTGAGTTTTTGAAGACTTTCAATACAAGTTGCAATGACTAGGGTTTTGGAAACTCGGCTGAATGAGAGTACCAAAATGTTGAATGTAATGGAAAAAACATTCATTAGACCATAACAATTTTATTTTAGTAACAATTTTAATTAACCTTACATGATTGTATTATTCATAAGAAAACATTTATGAAAGAACAAAACCATTCATCAGACCTGGATATAAATATGGATTATATATATGTGTCTAAGATTAGAACACACAGTTAGCATAACCTGGATCATCATGAATGATTTTACCAGAATGATTAAAATCATAAGCCTGTTCAACAAAACCTTGCTTCTGGTAATAATCATTCATCGCATATGATGCATGGTTACGAGGAGTATTTGGCTCATAACAGACTCCACCAGGTTGAATTGGTCTACAATCAGCTCTACCCTCACTACAACACCAATCAATATTAGCTTGAAGTTGTGCATCGCTCACCCTATCAGCTGCCACACACCATTGAGTTAAGGCGAGAGGCCTTAAGGTGCAGTTTGAGACATGGAAAAGATTGAATATAATGAGAGAAAGAAGAAAAACTAGTTTCAATGATGAAGACATTGTGGATGTTGTTTGTGATTGTGGATAATAAATCAAAATGATATGAGTATATATAATATGATAAAATTATCTCTGAATCTAATTTATTTCCATAAAACATTATTATTTTACTTTATAAGTCTTTAAAAATTTTGGTAGTTTCTTGTGGTTTTTAAGACTATATTTGACTAATGAAGACTGTGGAATAATAATAATTTATTACAAAGTATTGTATTTAAATTTTATAATATATTACCTATTTCTTATTACTTACTGCAGTAAAATTTTGTTTTTATAAGCTAGCATTTTTATTATAAATAAGAACATTGTTGACCAAAAAAAATTAGAAAAAATTATACTATTTCAGAATATAAGACTTACATAAAACACATATATTTAGAAAACTGAACTTTGTATCAAAAAAAATTATTTAATATTTTATCTCAATACAATTAGACCAATCATTTAAAATACTGCAAAATTTTAGTAGTCACAATGTATGAAATATATTTAATTTTGCATAAAAATATGTAATATACCTTCAAAAATGAAACATACAAATATATCTAAAACATATTATATTTGAAACATAGGTAATCTTTAACTACAGTATATATGACATATATGTAAGGAATTTATTGATAAAGCTATGAAAAAAGAGAGATTTAAAATTTAATCAAGTCTCCTATGTTCTTTATTTATGTTGGAGAGTTTGTTTCAGTAAAATGTTCTCAATAGTTTTGTATAGAACACACTTGTACATTTTGTTATTGTGAAATTTTTTTAAACGAAAACTGACATTTGAAATATAGAAATTAACTGAGTTGTCTCAAATAACTTGTTTTGATTAAAAGTTATTTAGAAAAATATTACATCATAGTCCAATCCCTACTGTGTACTATTATGCATCTATGTGTACGCGAACGTACAAAATTTGGATAGTTGAATATTTAACTTACTTGAATAAAATATTTTTTTCAGATACTACATATTTTTCAAACGAAATAATTTTAAAAAAAATCGAACAGTTTTCTGTTTGGTGTTACGGTGGCGGTTTCAACCAAAAAAGTCAAGTCATAGTTCATCGAGAAAACAAAATATATATTTTTATCGGATGTCCATAAAAACAAAATATATTTAGGATCCATAAAATGGATGCAACCATCTTTTTACGATGAACTTTTTACTATGATGTAAAACTTATATTAATATATTTGTATCGAACTATATTAAAAAATTCTGTCTCTCTGGATATTAATTTAATGCTGGATGTTTTGGCATATTTTCTTTATAATTCATGATAAATCCCAAATTTAAGGAAATATCAGACTATTTTTTGGGGAGGTGTATCCCTCGTATAAATTCTTTTTTTGAGTATATTAATAAGTCGAAAGCAAAAATTTATATCCGTATGATGTCCAAGGAAATGTATTTTTGTTTTGCATAATATGTGGATCGAATTGGAATATGTATCCTTACCTCTTGACGTCAAAAGGCCTCGGACATGTTTGACTTCTTATTTATTTATTAGGACAAAAAACCTTAACTATTTTTCTAGCTGTGTAATGAGAAAATTATGACGGTTTCGTTCATGATATTATAGTGCCGATTTTTCTGAAACTATTTCGAAACAAATATCAACCAAAATAGTCTTGTTCATGAAAAGAAGAAGAAAAGAAAAAAGCAAACATATGTTTATGATATCAACAATGGAGAAAAACATGTTTTGCCATGATGTAAAACTTATGATTGATTTGTGGCATCTACTGTAACATATGTTTGTTTGTGATAAAATAATGTTGCATATGATCTTATATTTGAATTGCTGAATATAACATCTTATAACTAATAGATGATTATGCGTGTATTGCAAATGATTAAAATATTTTTATCATCATACAAATAAAAAAGTTTGATTGTGAACTAATAATAATATATATTTTGTTTAGGTTGAGATCTAGAAATTTTTGTTGTTGTTGCAAATTTCTTTATCTTATTTGATTATTTATTTGTACTTGAGATATTAGAAACCAAACTTTGTGGATATTGCTTGAGTTTTTGAAGAGTTTGAGCACAAGTTACAATGACTATGTGTTTGGAAACTCAGCTATAAAATAATAAAATCAAAATGTTGAATATAATGGCAAAATCACTAAGATAAAAGTACCTAAAACGACTTAAATTGAATGAATAATAACTTTCATTAGTTTTAGTTAACCTTGCATAATTGTATTGTTTAATAAAATATATATATTTAAGTCACAAAATCATTTATTAGACCATGCTTTCTACAATATCAATATGGTTTAAATGTATGAGTCTAAGATGGGTAGACACAACTATTATAACTTGGATCAGTACCAACAATTTGACCGGAATTGTTGAAAAAACAAGCTTTCTTAAGACGTCCTCGACTCTGGAAAAAAGCATTCATCACATATGATGCATGGTTATAAAGAGTATTTGGATCAAAGCAGACTCCACCAGGTTGGATTGGTGTACAATCAACTTTTCCGAGATCACTGCATCCCAATCAATATTAGCTTGAAGTTGCGCATCAGTCGCACTTTGAACTGCCACACACCATTGGTTTGTGTCGAGAGGTCTTAAGGTAGAATTTGAGACATGAAAAAGATTGATTACAATGAGAGATAGAAGAAAAACTAGCGTTAATGGGGAAGACATTGTGGTTGGTGCTTGTGATTGTGAATACTAAATCAAAATAATATGAAAATATATATAATATGATAAATTAATCTATGAATTTAGTTTATTTCCATAACATTTTTTATTTTAAATTATAAATCTTAACAAAGTTTTGGTAATTTGTGGTGTGTATTTAAGATTGTTGACTAATACAAATAAAGGAAAATTATGGAATATTAATGATTTATTCAAAAGCATTACATTAATAGTTTATTAACTATTACCTATTTTTTAAGGAGAACAGTCTATTTTCACTTCAGAATTTTGATATCACAACAGATTCACCCGAGGTTTGACTTTTGACTTAATTGCACAAAAATATTATTTTTTGGGTTTAATTGCACAAATTTTCGGTTACATATATTATCAATAACCCGCCTCTCTAATTTATTCGTAATCCAAACCCAAACAAAAATTAAACCCATTTTTGACCCGTCTTGTGACCATTTAATGATCCAATGAAAATTTTGATCCGATTAATGATCCATCGTCTTCTTCCTGTGAAATTTTTTTAAACCAAAGATCATCGCTCCTTTAACATATTCTCAGTTATGTAGATCATGTGTTCTATAGAGATAATTCCGATTGAATGAAACAAAACTCATATATATAAAAACTTTAATGAATCGAACAAAACCCAGAACCTCAAAAGCGAAAAATTCATACTTTTGGTTGTAAATTCATCAAAATCAGAGAGAAATAAAAGGAATTAACGAAAAGAAAGAGACTCTACTTCAGTCTTCACTAACACACAGAGAGAGACCAAAAGCTATCCATCCGCCATAACTGAAAGCTTCTTCTCCCTTTTTCTCTTCATTCTTCTACCCTTTCCAAATTCCTGAAATGAACCCTCATGTTAATGACCAGAAGGAGTTTCAAGTCGGTAGATCCCACGATAAGGCATGATTCAGCTGGAGGAGGAGGAAGCGGAGGTGGAGGTGCAAGGCACAAGCTCATGTCACCAGCGAAGCTTCCGATCTCCAGGTCTATGGACATCATGATTCCTCCTGGGTTGAGTCCGACTTCCTTTTTGGAATCTTCTGTTTTCATCTCCAACATCAAGGTTAAGCAGCTACTCTCTATTCCTCTTCTTCTATTGTGGAAAATATCACTGCTTTGCCTCATTTGTGTTGTCAATTTGAGAAATTAGGTTCTCTGATTGCAGTTTTTCTGCTGGTTTTTTCCAAGCTAATTGGAAAACCCTCTCACCACAAATAATTCAAGAGATTGAAACTTTCTTTTCCGAAGGAGAACTACCTCAAAACTGCAATGAGACACATGTTAGACTCATTCCAAAGACACCAAGTCCAAAATCGGTAGCAGAATACATACCAATTGCTCTTTGCACAGTTTACTACAAAATCATTTCAAAAATTCTCACCCCAAGACTGCAGCATGTGCTCCAACTCCTCAATCTTAATCTGCCTTTATCCTGAGAAGAGCTATCTCGGACAACGTCCTTGTGACGCATGAAATCCTCCATAGCCTGAAGAAATCTGCAGTAAAGAAAAACCCACCCATGACAATCAAAAGTCACATGAGTAAGACATATGATAGAATTGAGTGGGACTGCATTCAATTTGTACTTGAGAGTTTCGGTTTCCACTCAAAATGGATTCATTGGATAATGACATGTGTGACTACGGTTACCTATTCTTACCTCATAAATGGATCGACAAAGGGATCAGTCACACCACAATGAGGTATCCGACAAGGGGATCCTCTCTGCCCTACCTCTTCATATTATGCTCAACGATTCTCACATGACTTTGCGCATCTGCTCAGCAAAACAAATCAATGTCTGGAATAAGGGTTTCAAGAACAAGTCCAAGCATCAATCACCTTTTATTCGCTAATGATACTATGTTCTTCTGCCACTCCAACGTCAAAAGCTGCAACACTCTCAAAGAGATCCTGAAAAATTACGAGAAAGCATCAGGTCAGTCAATAAATCTGAATAAATCAGGCATTATCTTTGCAGCTAAAATTCCTGTAGCTGTCCAAGAAAGAGTAAAATCAGAACTTAAAATCAATAAAACTGGTGGAATGGGCAAGTATTTGGGCCTCCCAAAACTGTTTGGAAAATCAAAGAAGAATTTATTCACCTTAATTGTAGGGAGAATTAAGCAGAAAACTAAATCCTGGTCAACAAAGTTCTTCTAACCACCGAGCAAGATGATTTTGTTGTAGGCAGTCCTCACAGCAATCCCGACTTATACCATGACGTGCTTCAAATTACCTACAAGCTTAACAAAGAAGATCCAGTCAGCTTTAACTAGATTCTGGTGGGACACCAACCAAGACAAAAAGAAAATATGCTGGATTTCATGGAAAAAACTCTCAAAAATCAAACAACGAGGAGGTTTGGAATTTCATGACATTTAAAGGTTTAATGACACGCTCCTTGTAAAGCAAAGTTAGAGAATATTACAAATTCCGGACAACTTGTTTTCAAGGATCTTATGTGGCAAATATTCAAACAAGAGAAACTTCCTCTATTGCTCACCATCTCAATCAATCTCCCACGGATGGAGAGGAATTCTCATTGGTAACGATCTCATCAAGAAGAACCTAAGCAACGTTATTGGGAATGGTAAAACAACTAGAGTATGGTCTGACCCATGGCTGTCCCTAGAGCAACCAAAACTCCCATTCAGACCAGTGGAACAACAATTCAAAGATATGCTGGTGTCAGACCTTATGCTCCCAGAAACCACAGAGTGGGATATTGAGAAAATCAACTCTATCCTACTTAGCTTTGAACCAGACATTCTTAGCATCCAAACAAGCAAATGTGGGGCAAATGACAAATATATTTGGCTACCAATTGCTGCAGGAATATATACAGTGCGCTGAGGTTATCACTCTACACAACCAGAACCTCAAGCAAATCAGGAAGATCAACACAACATCACATATTTCGATTGGAAAAAACATATATGGTCATCAAAATCTCACCAAAACTTAAGCATTTCCTATGGAAAATCATGAAAGAAGCCATACCAACTTAAGAGAACCTTCAGAAAAGAAATATTATACATGCTGCAGTGTGTCATCGATGTGGAGAGACATAATCTACACTCCATCTTTTCCTCCACTGCAGATTTTCACAGGAGATTTGGCAACAAGCCCCACTCTTTCGCCTCATCATTACTTTGGACCTACAATCCTGCAAAGAGATGTAGAAAAGAGCAACCAACTCACTACTCTACCTCCAACGTGTTTATACTTAACCCCACTCATATCCTGGATACTTTGGTCTATCTGGTGTTCAAGAAATAAAAAAATATTCTCAGATCAAGCGATCTCATCCCAGGACACGCTAGTAAGAGGAATTAAGGAAGCAAGATAGTGGCATGATTCACAATTAACGATCTCAAAGTAGATAATTGGAAGAGAGACAACCATGACATAAAGTTGTAGTATCTCTACTAGAAGATTGCCCACATCTTACTCAAGGGGAATTTGCACTCAATATGGAAGCTTTGAGAAAGTACAATCTGCCAGCCCATTTGTCTATACAAAACACACATCCTGAGATTTGGTCTAGGGCGTTCTTTAGGATCGATACATACATCGTTGATGTGTTGAACAACTTAAGTGAATTGTTTAATAGAACCATTAGGCAAGCTCGGAAAAAACTACTGCTGGATATGTTAAAGGACATTAGGAGGCAAACAATGGTTAGGACTGAGAACCGTTCAAAGCTGGCTAGTAGATTGATAACAAGATTTACAAAGAGAGCGCATACTGAAATAAAAAGAATGATTCAAGGGTCACAAGCTTGCATAACTCTGTCTGCTAGAAACAACTTGATGTAGCCTAGAGTGAATAGAATGGGAGTTTTGCCACCGCTATTCAAAATAGACAATCCGGGTAGGTCTTCTAATTATGCTAGAAAGAGAGGTCGATATGAATCTGCTTCATCCTCAACGAGTAGTACAAGACTATCTCGTCGTCTAAGAGTGATAATGTGTTCTAATTATAAGGAGGAAAGACACAACAAGACTTCTTTCAGAATGAACGGCGGGAAAGTGCACCAAAGAGTAAACAAGGACGACCAAGAAAGAATCAAGTTCAGATTTTAAACTTTTTCTTGTGTTCACTCTTTACATTTGTTGCGTATGGTTTTGTCACTTATCTTTCTCTAGTTTTGTATCATGTTGACAATTAGGAGTTACAAGGCAGACAAGCACACAAGGTACACAAGGGACGCAAGGTACACAGGGGACGCAAGGTACACAAGGGACACAAAGGACTCAAGGACTTCAAATTTCCCATACAGATAGTAAATGATCCGACTTCATGTTCTGTCCAAGAAGTCTATTTCATGATCCTCTTTCATGTTCATTGTTTCATTTGATATTTATCTTTGAATGTTTGTTCTCTATTTCAATGTTTCATTTGACACTTCTCTTTGAATTTGATACTTCTCTTTGAATGTTTTAGTTGATACTTATGTTTGCTATAAAAGACTATTTCTCTTTCTTTGTGATATCCATCTTTGTTTATACTTGTTAAGCACCAATGAAATGATATCAACACAAAGAACAAATGATTAAAGCTGAACTAGAAACACATTATCGAGTGAAACACAATATTTTTGAGTGAATTACATCTTTGAGTGAAACATCATCTTCCCTTCAACTAAATACCTTACAAAGAAAACAATAACAATAACTATGAAGAAAATGAACACAATCAACAAGCATTTGGTCTTCATGTTCAATTCTTTTATGGTAATTTTGCTCTCCTCTTGCTCTTTCTTTAGATCATTGATCACATCTTTGAGTTCCTCAAGTTGAGATTTGTTTGAACCAATTTCATGCTTCGTTGATTCTACCTTTGGCAAAGTCAATCTTACCTCTTCATAAACGGCATCCTCAACCCATTTAAACAAATGGTTCTAACAAAAATAAGGTAATTTAAATCGAAATTATCATAAATAAAAACTGCAAATTACATTCCAAAAATTTCTCAAAAGAATCGAAATCTTACCTTTTTTGACTTACACAACGGAAAATAGGCCTACCAGGATTGTCCTTACTCTTTGATGTTAAGATTTTGACATCTAATCTACAATCACACTTAGAGGGAATTCGCGAATTGTGTAAACGAGAAGAAGAAATCGAGTTCATTATATGGCCAATAGAAAAAATCGAGAAGGAGAAAATAAGAAATCGAGAAGGAGAAGCAAGGAAGAAATCGAGAATGAGAAGGAAGAAATCGATTTTAGGGTTTATGTTAAAATTGGGAATTTGAGTTCTTTTGTGTTTCAATGAAATGCAGCGTTTCATTTAATTGATGTTATTAATGATAGCTAAACGAGGTTTATTAATTCTGTTAATCAAATTAACGGAATGTTCAATTGGCCAAGTCAACCCAAAGTTTGGTGCATTTTTAAAAATCAACTCTAAATTGAAAGTTTAATTAACAACGTTCAGAATTCATTGTTTAATTAACTAGTTTTAATAAGTTGCATGTTTAATTGACAGATTTCTCACAAAAAAAATTCTACAATTCCACATATTTACTCAAACACAAGTTAGGCATGTCACCATTTCATATACCTTGAAAATGTTGAGTTAAGGGACTTTATCCTGCAAATAAACGTGAGATTTTTATCAAAAATATATATATAAAACGTTAAACGAGTAAAGCAACAATGTTTTCATAATCATTCAATAAACATCAACATAGATAGTAAATTGTAAAATATGAAGAGGAATTCAAGACTGCTGGAACCAAAAAGAAGAGAGAATAATTGTCCATATCCTTCTTCACTATAAATTCACGTTTCTTCTTTCCTGCATCTAACTCAAAACTCAAACTCGAGCTCTAAGTCTTTAATCATATATAGCTACATATAGAAGATGGAGAATCCAATTCCAAGTGTGAATGATCTCTCTCAGATCCTTCCTCGGGTTCTTGTCGTCTCTAGACGCACTCTTCGAAAGAACAAATTCGTCGATTTCGTTGGTAAAATTCCTTTTGATGATTGCTTGGAATATTCTACTTTCTTTCCTTTGAGTTTCTCTCAAACTTTTTGTTGGATTTTGTCTTGTTTTGTTTAGGTGAGTACCATCTTGATCTTATAGTTGAGTATGGTGCTGTGCCGGTTATTGTACCCCGAGTGGCTGGTGTTCATAAGTTGTTGGAGAGCTTCAAACCCATCCATGGAGTTCTCCTTTGTGAAGGAGAAGACATTGATCCTTCTCTTTAAAAATCTGAAATATCGTCACTTTCACCTGAAGAACTCGACGAGATTCGAAAAACACATGCAAGTGATAGAGCTATTGCAAGGAAAAAGTCTCTATTGAGTTTTCCCTCGCAAAGCTATGCCTCGAGCAAAGCATTCCTTACCTGGGAATATGCAGAGGATCACAGGTGTAATACTCTTGTCTTAGGTCTTAGCTCTCAGCTAAAAAGGGAACTAGTAATTGATTAACGGTTCTAATAAAACTTGTAGGTTTTGAATGTTGCTTGTGGTGGGAGTTTGTATCAAGATTTGGAAAAAGAAGTCACCAATAAGGTCACAGAGGAACGTAGAAGGAATCACATAGATTATGATGACTATGATGGTTATAGACATGAAGTGAAGATAGTAAAGAATAGTCCTTTGCATAGTTGGTTCAAAGATTCCTTAAATGAAGAAAAGATGGAGATTTTAGTCAACAGTTATCACCACCAAGGGGTTAAAAGATTGGCAAAAAGATTCTTGCCAATGGCTTTTGCTCCTGATGGATTGATAGAAGGGTTTTATGATCCTGACATGTATAATCCTGAAGAAGGAAAGTTCTTAGTGGGTTTACAATTTCATCCAGAGAGGATGAGAAAGAATGGTCTTGACGAATTCGTTTATCTTGGTTGTCCTGTTGCTTATCAGGTTTGTGATTGAGTATATATCTGGATAGTGATCATCAAATTTTGGAATTACAATGACTGATCATGCATTATGTTCACATGGACGGAATTTGCAAAAGCAGTGATTGCATGTCAAAAGAAGCTGAACAATTCATAATCTGTTCCTAAGAAATTGGAACTCAATCCAGAAATGGAGAAGAAAAGAAAGGTACTTGTTAGGAGCTTCTCGCTTGCAAGATCTATGTACACCAGATCCTATTCATTGAAGGACCAATCAGAACTCGAAGTTGGAGCTGACTTTCTTGAGGTACATTAGACCAAACAGTGTTTTGTTAAAAAAAAACATTTTCTTGATACATATTATTGCAAGGGACAAAATGTTTGTGAGTCATAATTTGGCATTTTGTATATTGAAGAGTTAATGATAATAACTTCACTGTCTGTATGGGTTAATAGTTTAAGGCAGAACATTTGATTTTTAATTCGGATTTAAAAGAAAAAAAAAACTCAATTGGTTCAACTTCGGATTTGAAAAATAGATAAAAAGAATGATTAGAATGGAATTCTCTTGTGGGTTAATGACTTTGGTCAAATAGTAAAGTTCATCTCTACAGTTTTTTTCGAGTTTCTGAAGTTGTGTAGCTCTACGTGATAATATAATTAAACATGAATGAATTATGAATGTGTATTTATTCGGTTGGACGAATTGGGTTAGGTAATGTTTGGTCTTTTCTTATTAAATATACCATATTTTAGACTATGCATGGCTTGCAAAGTAAATTGAAATGTGACTAGATATAAGTATATGGCTTAACACAAGTTTGTTTTTTCTTTGATGTGGGTTCAGTCAAACACGGCTCTTAGTTCGGAACAAGAAATGAGGCTGGAAGAGATCGGAGCGACGATGAGGAAAGGAGAATCATTTACGCAAAAGTTGAGGCTTGGTGAGGAAAGGCAGAGGAAGGCGATGAACATTTTGAACAAGATAAACGTTGAGCGACTCTCTGAGTTCATTGATTTCTATTACTTAATGGGGAAGATCTCTAGTCAGGTATTGGAGAGAAAGCATCATGCTTCAGTCAATGGCCTCAATCTTGTTTCTCAATGATGCCACCAAATCAAGTAATTGATTATGATATATTCATGGTGTTTAAGGCTACTTTGTGTTTTATAAAGGTATTGTATGATTTATGTAGATTGGTAACTTGTTTGTGTTTGCCTTTGTGTTTATATTTCTGTTGTATATTTTCTTTTAAATGACAAATTATTGGTGTATTGGACTCATCATTTGGAATGATTTGAGTTAAAATAACAAATTATGTGTTATTCAACCATAAATTTTATAAAATCTCCTAAATTCATGTGTTATTAGACATAAAATTTGTAAATGTTTCTTAACATCTATTGTTATTGAATTAGTAATTTTAAAACTCCTTTAAAATCCATTATTATTGAAAATATTTTGAGTTCGAATGACTAATTTTTTAGAATGATTCTCTTAGTTATAAATACAAAATAACCAAATTACATGAGATGGGATTTCCAATGATTTTTGTTCCAAATCATAACAATTAACTTAAATTCACCAAAAATCTCAAAATCATTTTAAAATCTTTTTTTATCAACAATAATTAGATCAATAAGGTTCGATCCATAGTCAAAATTTTCCAACTAAAACTGGGTGAGATTTAAACTCATCATCTGGTGCCAAAATAGATCCGAACAAGCCAACTAACCACCTACTTTTTAGCATTTTAGAATCTTATTAAAAATCAAGCCAACTTCACTGCAGTATACACCTTAAATGAACTTGTAAGTTTTCGCAAAAATAAAAGCTAACTCCAAACTTAAATCCCAATTTAAAACAGCTTTTTATTTATTTATTGTAAGTTCCTTTTTGACATCGATATATGCAAAAAGAAATGTAAAATTAGCTATGAAAGAAAGGAAGCTAAGTGCAATAGTGGGGACCAAAGAAAGATAGTGATTGCTGTGATAAAGTGGAATGAGAAACACAGGACCGGCTTAACTAGGAGGCTCAAAAATGTAAGCTCTCGTCCATACACAAAAACAGTTCAAAACAAAAAATTTACTTTAGCAAGTCTAAAATAACAAAAATATATCCACTTTTGGACCACAAACAGATCGTGAAACACTAGCGAACTTATTTCAGAATCTTTGGATTTTTTTTTTCAAGATTCCTCTGTATCGTAGCTTTATGTTTTATTTTTTTAATAACAGGGTAATCCGAACAAACCCGGTAAATCAACCGGATGACACTTACATATTATGTTAATCAGTTACATTTGAAAACACTAAGACCTCCAACATTATACTAGTGAGGATCTTGCATCATCCGAACAAGTGTAGAACCGGCTAATCCAAAAATAATTCTACAAATTTCGAACGGAAATCAAATCCAACCATCTGTAAATATACGCTCTAAAACCTAAATTATCATTCATCTACCTAACCACTATAGCTAGAATAGGAAAATCTTCCTATGACTTGAGTCTAAGACCTCTAATATTCAAAGCATAATGAAATCCATTATACTACAAACCTTTCGCCATAGTGTTATGTTTTGTTTTAATTCAAGCATGTAAAATTGGACTCTTTGACAAAGAGACCACTAAACTAAAATGCACATAAATAAATAGTAGAAAATATATAGTACACAGATCGTGGATCTTTTTAAGAATATTACAAGGTAAAATTTTAGAAAATGCCACAAATGAGTTTTTAGTTATGAGAAATGCCTTTAAATTTAAACCTCATTGAAAATGCCATTTGACCAAATTTGATTCGGATTAAAAGACAAAAATGTCTATATTCTTTCTTTTTCATTTTTCATTTTTTTTCTTTATTCTTTTTTCTTTTCCACACTTTATTCGATTTCTCTAATTTTGTCTCTTATTCTCTTCTTTTTCTTTCATTTTGTTTAGATAGGCATGTTCATGTCCATCGCATATGTCTATAACCATTTTCAACATGTCCATGTTCGTTGGACATAAAGTATGCTCATTTAAGACATCTATCGTTTATGTCCCTATTTGTTGCCAAACACAATTCACATTTTCTCTTTCCGTCTGCCACGTGTCGCTGATTCATTGCCCAATTTTCTCATTTTCGTCAAAAATAATTTTCTCATTTCTCTTTCCATTTGCCACATTTTTGTTTATTCATTTGACAATAGACATATCTATGTCCGTTATAGACATGTTCATGTCCATCGCTTATATCTATGTTCATTTTCGACATGTTCATGTCCGTCGAACATAAACTATGTCCGTTTAAGAAATTCATCTTTTATGTCTATATCTGTTGTCAAACACAATTCACGTTTTCCCTTTTCGTCTGCCACGTGTTGCTGATTCATTGACCAAATTTTTTTTCTTTCTTATTTTTTTTTCATTTTTCCACGAAAATTCTTTTATCTTTCCACTTTTTTCTCTTATCTTTCCTCTCTCTTCCCAACTAAGGAGAGGACAAAATGGTCATTATAAATGCCACCAATGCCATCAAAAATAAAATATTCAAGAGGAAAAAAACATTATAGCATAGAGCACAATTTAAATTTATTTGGGGTGCTAGTCTCAATTTTCCCATAGTACAATTCTTAATTTAGACTACAAAACCACATGAGTAATTAAAAAAAAAAAGAAAAAAAAATTGAAAACATAAGTTGTAGACTAAGTCAAGTGTTTACTCTGTTCCGTAATGAGAAGGAAATTTCCGAAATCTTAGGAGGTACATTAATGTTTGTCTGCGAGAAGTGATGGCAACATGTCTAACCTTGGTTGGCTAATTCTATATGAACCGCATGAGTTTGCCCGGAACGGCAGGTACATTAAATGTGGTGTGGCTTTTGGGTCTTGTCTAGCATTTAATAGTTTTTGTGGGTTTTTGGAGAGAAGTCATTAAACTTTGTTTTCCTTTGAAAGAACCGTGGATAAGGTTAGTCTTAGCTGGATTGAATTTTTGATGTCAAATCATTAGATGGATCATTCGAATCACTAGATTGAGAAGAATTCGGTTTCCAAAAGTCTCGCAGTTTCTTTGAATAGTGAAGTTTCACGATGGATAAAGGGAGAAATTTTGATATTTTTAGTGTAAGAGAAAAGTAAACAAAGATGACAATTAAGTCTTCGTTTCTGTTCACTATTTCTCACTTGACTTGGTCATTACAAAAGATTCTTGTTTAGGCACTCTCTTTGACTAGTTGATTAAAACTGTTATAAACAACTTTTATCTTAGTTATAAAAACAGAAAACATGAAGTCTTTCAAAGTAAACTAATATCACATCCCAAGTCTCCGCCGTATGTCTCTATCCTCATTTGACATTTCCACCTCCTCTTTATGCTTATCTCTCTCTCTCTCTCTCTTTTTGTTTAAATCACTTCCTCTGCTCCTTCAACACAAATTAAGCCAGTAAGACACAAATTGTTCATTGATCTAAACCAAATCATGTATTATCTCTTCACTTCTTGTTTGGTCTTATTCTTTCTCTTCCCCTTATTTCATCCTCTTCCTTGTGCTTCAAGTACACCTGAATGGTGTGATACTTTGTATCAGTGTGGGCACATAACTGCTGGTTTCCCCTTTTGGGGAAAGAATCGTCAGAAACAATGCAATCATCTGGAGCTTCAGTGCAACAGCGAAAACATCACCTCGTTGAAAATCTCAAATCATCTGTACCATGTTCGCCATATAAATCAAGAATCTAACACTCTTAAACTTCGCTCAGAAAACCTGCAAGTGCCTTTTTGCACTGCTGAATTTACCAGTGAAACTTTTCCACCAGAAATTTTCGAGCTTTCGCCTAACTACAAGAACCTCACAGTTTTCTACCGTTGCGACCATTTTCGTAAATACCGTATGAGTTATACATGTCAAAAACGAGGTCCAATCTCAGCATCTGAATCCCCAGACTTTCCTGAGGGATGCCATGAAAGTTTCACCGTGAACGTGCTTTCGAGTTTCAATACAACTGAGAAGAACTTGAATGTTTCTAATTTGGAACGTGCTTTAAGAAAAGGATTTGAGTTAAAGGTGAAGATCAGTAACAAAACTTGTGAAGAATGTTCACTCCATAAATCACCTGGTAAGTTTTTTACTCATTACTATAATTTTATATATTTGGTTTCTTATAACTTATATGACGATGAACTCAAGATATATGTTCACAAAGTGAAACCCAAAATCATAGATTGCACTCATAGAAGATGAAACAAGATATTTACCTAACTAGCTAGTTTGAATTAATATTCCGACATGACATATACTTAAGGCTTAGTCACTCTCTTCACTAACTGAGTAACAATGTCTTAGATTGTTGTGTGCATCTAAGACATCTAAGATTGTTGTGTAGATCTACTCATTCTCTCTTCTCTTGCAAATTAAATGCATGTATCATGATTCATTGACCGTTTAGTATTCTCGTAATTAGTTTCCTTAAACGAGAACTTTCACAAGAGTAAGAGAGACGTTTTTCAAATTTTTTATCTTAGAGAAAAGTCTTTGAAAATGAATTAATATGACATCCCAAGTCTCCGCCTTATGTCTCTATTCTCATTTGACTTAGTCTTCAGGCCATTTCCACCTCATCTTTATGCTTATCTCTCTCTCTTTCTCTTTTCTGCTTTTCTCAACACAAACATAACCCAAAAGATACTCTTATTGATCATACAATACTTCTCTATCCATCTCAAATGACATCACTTCTCTATCCATCTCAAATCAATACTTCAATGTTTTACAAGTAAATCAAACATCAAAAACTCTTATACTTGCTAGAAAAGACCATCTCGGATCTTTTTGCTCCTCCCTGTTCATCAACACAGTCTTGCCGTCTTCCGCTGTTTCCCAAACTACACGAGCCTCACCGTCTACCGCTGTTTCAACTTTCCTCGTTACTTTTCGAATGATACATGTCCTGATTTCGGTTCATTTTTTCATAACCCGGAATATCCCGAAAGCTGCCATCAAAGATTCGAGATAAACGTTCCAGACAGCTTCATTCCAGAAAAGAAAAAGTTGAATTTTACTCATTTGAAAAGTGTTCTAAGAGAAGGGTTTGAAGTGAAAGTGAAGATCGATGAGGACAACTGTGAAAAATGTTCATCTTCTCATGAGTTATGTGATTAAAACAATACCTCGCCATTAGGAGCTAAGTGCGATCCAATCCATCCACCAACTCGTACGTTTCTTATGCATCACTATCATTTCTTATTCATTTTTTAACATCCCTTGCTGAAGAAGTGGTTCTACTTCTAATGAGAGCATACTGATATTTATTCAGTTCTTAAACCTCTTACTCTAACATATAAAACAACTAGTTAGCCATGTGTCTATGTTATATCTTAGAGACATATAAAACCTTCTACGTCTTCCTCTGTTAATTTTCACACTTTAAGACATAGTTAACTTTAGAAGAAAAGGGTCAAAGAAGATATTTACTTTATTACATGTTATAAATTTTCTTATGTCTCCACCAAATTGGCTTTTAATCACCAAAATTTTCTTGTTCCACATCTTTCAATTTCCGTAATTGAATGGTTTTGCTCCACCCTCCATTTTTCTGCTATTGCTTTAATTTCCCTGAAACTATAGTTTTTTTGTTTAATTTCTAAGAGTCTGCTATAGTCGGACCGTCCATCAAGTTAATTGAGGAAATCATGATTAATATAACAAGTATTGTTCCCACAATTTCCTTAATCATCTCAGACCATTTTTACAATGTTCTCAATATAGATCAAACATCTAACACTCTTAGGCTTTCCAGAGCAGAGCTTGAAAGTTCTTTTTGCAACGCTAGCTTCACAGCCACTACTTTGCCTACCAAACTCTTTCAGCTTTTGCCAACCTACAAGAGCCTCAATGTTTTCTACCTATGCGAACCAAATACTTCTTACCGATCAAGTCACACATGTCCTAATAGAGGTCCTGTCTCAGTATCTCAAACTCTTGATTACCGTCGTTCCTGCAAAGACAGTTTCAAGATTAATGTTCCAAAGAGCTACGTTCCAGAAGAGAAAGAGTTGAATGTGACACATTTGGAAAGTGCTTTACGAGAAGGGTTTGAGGTGAAGGTGAACTTTAATGAAAAAGCTTGTCAAAGATGTTTCTCTTCTAATGGAACCTGTGGCTTCGATGATAGCAAACAGATTTGTTGCAAGGAAGCTTCATCATCAGGATGCAAGACGATCCTTTATATACCAACTGGTTAGTTCTTCTTTGGTCCTTTTCTTTCTCCTAATAAATGGTCTTTCTGCCTTATTCCACACTCCATTTTCTGCAACTTCTACAGATTCTCTGAATCTGAAAAACAATAGTGACTAGAAACTTAGCTGGTCAAATTCTGTGAAACCAGAACATAGATTTGGTTTTTTTTATTTTAAATATTTTAATTCCATTAGGTCCTGAGAATTCGTTAAAAAATAGGAGGAGGAATCCAACTTTGTATAGTCTACGGTGGGAACTCGTTTTATATTCTAAAAAAAAAAAGAAAAAAAAAAAAAAAACTCGTTTAAACCACTATCCTCTTCATCGTTTACCAATATCCATTCAAAGTCGTCGTTCTAAGCCACCTAACTCCAAAGAAACTTCTATTAAGAAAATACAACAATCCAGAAAGAAACAATAAAAAATTATTCAAAGTGAAGGTTGGTCCAAAAGATCAAACATAGGTTCCTTTACAAAATCAAGACGTTTACCTTATATCATTTCATCTCTCTTCTTCTTCTTCGCCATTTCTTTTCATTCACCTGCAACACCATGATCAATCTTTCTTTTTCCCTGGCAAAATCTGTGTCCTATAGCTTCATATGGTTGCTCTTTGTGCTCCCATCTTGTGTTTTCTCAGCTAATGAGCTTTATAGACGCTGCAGTGGAACGTTTAGATGTGGTGATCAGAGCAATCTCTTTTACCCTTTCTGGGAAACTAGTAGAGAAGGCTGCGGCCACCCTGCCTTCAAGCTCGAATGCAACAAAAATTCCGCAGAGGTTAGCATCTCTTCCGTTAAGTTCAGAATCTTAGAGGCAAATTCTAGTTTCATAACACTTGCCAGATCAGATTTTATCGGCAATACTTGTCCCAATTATCCTCCAGAGGAACTGTTCGACGAAAACGTCCTTCAATTTGGTCCTGGAACAGAGATGCTAACAATTTATTACGACTGTAACCAAGGCTTCTCACCGCCCGATTCTCCTTTTATTAGAAAGCTTGACTGTGATGATGATCAGAGTGATGGTAAAACAAATTATTATGTGACAAAAAACCTCTCATCCCTACTTCAAATGTTTAGAAGCTTTTGCGATAGAAAAGTCAGTATTCCCGCATCTAGAACCGCGCTGGAGACACTGGAAAGCAACCGGAATAAAGATGATTTGGAGAAGGCTCTTGAACAGGGTTTTGAGCTTGAACTTAGCCCAAATTGTTCTCGGTGCATAAACTCTGGAGGTGCTTGTGGGTATAGTCAGGAAACGTTCGTTTGCTATTCTAAAAACAAGGGTAAGATTCTTGCCTACATGTTCTAATTATCTAATGCTCTTCCACAAGAACCACCACTAGTCCCTTCCCAAAATCTCCCAGCCACTGACCTTTTGATTGGCTCATCTACTTAAGATCCTCATACTTTTGGATAACTGCATAAAGAAACTTTCTTAAGTTTCATGTTTTTTCTTTTTTCCTTTTTGAGTCTAATAAGATTCAGAAATCTGTAAGCAGTTTGAACTAACCTTTTTCATTTGGTGTCATTCCATAATGAAGGCCTCTCTACTGGAACAAAAGCAGGTGTGTGCTCTTTAATTGTTCTTTCGATATATCCAATTAAATTACCATAGGCAAACAGTATAGACTTCTTATGCAAATTGTTTTTTTGTTTTCATCTCCTAGGCATTGCGATTGCTGGAGTAGGGTTTCTCTTTGTTATAGCCGCAGCAATTTTGTTCTGTATCGCCAGAAGGAGAAAGAAGACACAGAATGCGCAATACACAAGCAAAGACTTGCCAATAACGTCATACTCAAGTAGAGAAACATCAAGAAATCCAACTTCAACAACAATTTCCTCTAGCAGCAACCACTCTCTTCTTCCCTCAATGTCTAATCTTGCAAACGGAAACACCTACTTTGGAGTTCAAGTCTTCACCTATGACGAACTTGAAGAAGCCACTGGGAATTTCTCTAGGGAACTTGGAGATGGTGGCTTCGGTACTGTCTACTACGGTAAGAATTCAACACTGATTTTCAATTCTCCTTCAAAGCTGACGAATTGAACATCCAAAGTTTAGATTTTTTCGATCTTTTGGCAATTCTCTAAAGGTGTGTTGAAAGACGGACGATCTGTAGCAGTGAAACGACTCTACGAAAGGTCGCTAAAACGAGTCGAACAGTTCAAGAACGAAATCGAGATCTTGAGAACGCTGAAACATCCGAATCTCGTGATCCTCTATGGATGCACATCGAGACACAGCAGAGAGCTTTTGCTCGTCTACGAGTACATTTCAAACGGAACTCTCGCAGATCATCTTCATGGCGATCGAGCTGAATCTCGTCCTCTTTGCTGGTCACTCCGATTAAAAGTCGCAATCGAAACCGCAAGTGCATTATCCTTCCTCCACAAATCAGGTAGACAAGATAATATTCATAAATCGAACATCCCAAATCGAAGAATTGTTCACCAATCTCACAACTGTTTTTACAGGGATCATTCACAGAGACGTCAAAACTACAAACATTCTTCTAGACGAAAACCACCAAGTGAAAGTCGCCGATTTCGGACTCTCGAGGTTATTTTCGATGGATCAGACTCATATCTCCACCGCACCACAAGGCACACCAGGCTATGTCGATCCAGAATATTACCAATGTTACAGATTAAACGAGAAAAGCGACGTTTATAGCTTCGGAGTCGTACTCACTGAACTAATTTCATCCAAAGAAGCCGTAGACATAACCAGACATCGTCACGATATCAACTTAGCGAACATGGCCGTAACCAAAATCCAGAACAACGCATTGCACGAGCTCGTGGATCCGAGTTTAGGGTTTGAGAAAGATCCAGAAATTAAGAGGAAGATGATGGCAATGGCTGAATTAGCGTTCCGATGTTTGCAACAGGAGAGAGAAGTTAGGCCTTCGATGGATGAGATCGTGGAGATATTGAAAGGAATTAAGATGGATAATCGAGTGTCATCGTCGCCGGATGTGGTTGATATTGAGAGAGGCGGTGGAGATGATATTGGATTGTTGAGGCATAGTGTTCCTCCGCCGATTTCGCCGGAGACTGATAAGTGGACCAGTAGCTCAGAAACGGCGGCGAGTATATAATTAGAGGTTTTAGAAACGTTCTTTTTTTTTTTCTTTCTTTTTTTGGGCTTGACTGTATCAAATGTGCCTATCAGTTTTATGTTGTTGCATCGCGTAAGAAGATCTTTTTATTTATGTGATTGCCTTTTTAGTCTAACATAATTCGCTAATAATCAAACAACATTTAAAATTTAAATAGATATATTATGCACAAAGACATGAGATCGGGAGAATTATCTGGCAGTGTGGACTAGATGATCAATTTTGTGATTCAGAATACGTGAGATATGGACAACGGAGCATGATTGGAAAGAGCTTCTGAGTCTTGAAAAATCCTCTAGATATGGAAGGAACACGGGCCAACCGTGGGGTTCCTTAATCATCTGGATGAGTTCAGCGCAGTCAACTAGAAACTCGACCTCCGTCACCTAGATGGTAGATAGACAAGTCATGCCCAGATAAGCGCCTCAAACTCTGAATGCAATGAAGACAAGCTACGCCGAATACATTGTGCTCCAAAGTTAATGCCATCATACCCGTCGAGGAAGGAATACCAACCCAACCTTGTAAACAAATATGGTTCCTTCTAGGATGCATCTACCATGCATTTGTATCTTGAGAAGGCCGGGTTAACTGTCGTTGGTCGTGAAACGATTCCGATTTATCCTAAGATGCCGAGAGATGGCTTCCTGCCGTAATGGAGCTTTCCTTATACACCTCGGCCCATGTTCTGGCCTCAGTTTCCACAATTTGGATAATATCTTGTGGGTTCCTATCCTTATTCGTGAAAGCCTTCTCGTTTCGTGCCTTCCATAAAAACCAAAGGATCAATGGATAACATACATTTTCCACTTTACTAGGTAATCGCCATATCAGATGGTCAATATTCGATAAGATAGAGTCCCCCAGAAAATTCATCCCTGCCAGAATTTTGGATAAAGCCCAGGCCTGAATGGCTGGCGGGCATTCAAAGAGTACATGATTTATCGTCTCCATTTCAGCCCCACATAAATCACAACATTTATCACAGTTATACCTCTCCTGATGAGGTTCGATTTAACTGCCAGCTATCCTGAAACTGCTTCCCAAATGAAATGTTTTAATCTTCTGTGGCGCCTTCACTTTCCAGACCTGAGCTTGTAAGTCCTGTATAGTTGGGTCATATTGGCGAAACGATCATAATGACATGTTCCTTTCAGACAATTAACCGGATTTTACCGAATATACACCAGTCTTGTGTGTGGATGAATCAACTCGGATACCCGTAAATGTGGGTAAATATCTGCAGCCATGCCTCTAGCTGGTCTTGGAATCCGATCCAGAATCCAAGGGTCCGACCAAACCCTGATAGATTCTCCATTACCCACGCGTTTGATTAAGCCCTTCAATACTAGTCCGCGAGCGGAAATGATACTCTGCTAACCATAGGAAGGAGAATATAAACGTCGAGGGTCGAGGGGATTAGTGTTGAAGTAATGTCGTCCCCTTAGAATCTTTGAGAGAAAAGAGTCCGGATGATCTAATAATCTCCAAAGTTATTTGGCAAGTAATGCCGAGTTAAATTCCTCAATCGCTCAGAATCCTAAACCTCCTTCTGGTTAAAGCTTGCAAAGTTTCTCCCATCGGGCCTAATGGATTCCTTTCGAAGTCCGGAACTATGCCACCAGAAGTTTGCTATACATGTTGTGATCTTCGAGGTTACCATCTTTGGAAGATGGTAGCAAGACATAACATATGAGGGGATTGCAGTTAATACTGATTTAATCAGCTCTTCTTTACCCCCTTTTGAAAGAAATTTTGTCGGCCATAAGTTGATGTGTGAGTTTATTTTTTCCGTTACAAAAGTAAAAACCTTTGTTTTTGCTCTTTCTAGGCCCTCTGGAAGTCCTAGATAAGTCCCCATCCCTCCAAGAATGTTTATACCGAGACAACTTTGGATTTCCAACCTTCTCACCGAATCAACGGCTTTGCCAAATTGGATTGAAGATTTAGAAAAATTAATTTTTTGTCCTGATACTTTCTCATAGTTTGTCAGGATACTAAGGATAATGTTTATTTCTTCGATGTTGGTCTTGCAGAAAAACAAACTATCGTCCGCAAAAAGAAGGTGGGACACTGCAGGACTTGTTCGTGCAATAGAAATCCCCGTCAAGTCTCCTTGAGATTCTGCTGTCTTTAGTTGGGAAATTAATGATTCAGTACAGAGAAAAAAAAGGTATGTTGATAGAGGATCTCCTTGACGGAGACCCCGTTTAGGTCGGATACAGCCTCGCGGATATCCGTTTAACATAACTGAATAAATGACCGAACTCACACAATGCATTATGCCTCGAACCCATCTTTCATGGAAGCCGAGTTTGAGTAGGAGATTTCGAAGGAAATCTCATTCGATGCGGTCATATACTTTACTCATATTGGTTTTAACTACCATATAGTTACCATTAATCCTTTTATTAGTTTTAAGGGCATGGAACATCTCCTGAGCTATCAGAATGTTATCCGATATTATACGCCCTGACACAAAGGTAGACTGAGTATCCAAGACTATACTGGGAAGAATTATTTTCACTCTTAAACATACTACTTTGGAAATGATTTTATAGACAACGTTACAAAGACTTATGGGTCTAAATTCTACCATTGTTGTTGGTCTAGCTGTCTTCGGAATCAAACAAATGTTTGTTTGATTGACTTCTGATTCAAACGCACCAGACGATATGAAATTAATGACTACTCGAACTATGTCATGATTGAGGACATCTCAGGATTGTTGGAAGAAAAGAGTTGTCATTCCGTCCGGCTCGGGCGCTTTTTCCTGGGTCCATCAAGAATAAAGCCCACCTCACTTCTTCTAATGTCGCCGGACTTAATAATAAGCGATTTTGGTCCTCGGTTACAAGGCACTCAATTCCTTCCAGGTTCGCTTCAAGATCATTAGATCTATTAGAGGTGAATAACCTCTCAAAATATTGTACAACTTCCACCTCAATATTGTCCTCCTGATCCACCTAATCTTCGTGCTCATTAAAAAGGCCGATGATTCTATTTTTTGCTCTTCGTTGCTTTGTTTGGGCGTGGAAATATTTTCTGTTTTTATCTCATTCTATCAGCCACCGGTTATGGCTTTTTTGTTTCTAGGACGTTTCTTCTTCTTTATAAGCTAGATTTAACTCGAAAAGCCACTTTCTGGATCTCCGTATTAGGACATGAGTCCAGATTTTTCATACTTTCCAATTTATCTTTAAGTTCTCCGATCCTCTTTTTCCCAAAAGGAACTTGTTGTTTTCGCCATCTTGAGATTTCTCGTCGACAATTTCGGATCTTGTCGGAAACCCAGTTACCTCGTAAATTCGCATATCGCGACCAACCCTTCACCATCGTTTTATCAAATCCCGGTTTCCCCAACCATCTTTTATCGAAATGAAATCATGGGCGGCGAATGGTCTCAGAATATTTCATCTCTGTGAATAAGTGTTTGTGATCTAAACCGATCATTTTAAGGTATTCGGTTTTAGGTTGTGGAAACTGTGTGTGCCATTCCTCGTTTCCATACACTTTATCTAATTGCAACGAATAATCTCGTTTTGTCGAACTCCCCTCCATGACCATGTATCACCAATACATGGGAATTCCAGAAAACCATAATTTTTTAACATTGTGTTGAAAGGTACAAAAGAACATAAGCTCCGCAGGTGTCCACCTTTCTTTTCATGGTGTCCAGTTAGTTCATTAAAATCACCTATGATAAACCAAGGGTCCAATTGTAGGATACCAATCCTTGTTAATCTTTCACACACATGATCTTTCTGTTTGTAAACAGGTTCACCATAAATAAAAGATATGTATGTGTTTTTACCGCGTAACTTTAGTGATATATCTATAATGTTTTTATCTTTATGAGAATAAAGCCATGCTCCCGCTTGATCCTATTGGGGCCACTATTATCATATTGTCGAAACCCAAAGCCTCTATAATTCTCTCCATGTAGTCATCTTGCTTTTTAGTTTCCATTAAGAATAAGAAATCAAAACCAAAATGTTTATTGATATCTTTCAAATAATTAAGGGAGATAGACTCCTAATACCCTCACAATTCTAAGATAATTTTTTTAACATATATTAAAATATAAAAATAATTAATCGGACGATGCCATTTTATGTAATACTCTCATTTGTTCCCTGATTATGCTTGCCGCCTTTTGCATTCTTTTCCAAACGTCTTTGTGGGCCTACAACCTCAATAAGGTGTTGCTTCTTTAAGCTCATGCCTTTTAAAACACTCGTTGGTTTAGGCCCTTTTCTTATATTTGATTCCCGTGATCTTTCCTTATGAAACCCCGTGATTTTTGATTCTGTGTTAATGTCGGAAAAAAAAGGATTGAAAGTGGAAAACAGAAAGTACCAAATTCGAATCCTGATTTGAAACATTCGTATCAGAGAAATCAATGCAAAATTGCAACTGAAGGAAGGTGCGATTAACCTTCCAAAAACATAAACATTTGCTGCTCTCTTAAGATAGCCACCATGAATTCCGGTACACCGGATCTTCTTGTTTGTGAAACCACCTGGGTTTAGACAAAAAAATCGAGCTTCTATGACTCGGTGAGCGCTGTGTATGAAGCCAGATTCCTTAGGTCGAAATGCCCTCGTCATCTTGGATTCGCACAAGTGTGGGCCTCGACCTTGAGGAAGAGATGAATCTTTCGATACCCTCATTTCCCTTGCATTTAAAGTCCGTGGTGTTGTGATTTGTAATACACCGCCGGTCTGTTGTAAATTAGTTTGGCGGAGTAATACATCCCGTAGGTTAGTATTACTCTTGTTTCTGGAACTCTTATAGTAATCCAGGCAAATCACCGAGATAAAAGCCCCAGATTTAACTCCGTAATAGGCTTCCTCCACTCCTTCATCGCCGAATTGAGATTGAAGAGACCCTATGTCATTTGAAACAGATCTAGGGTTTTGTAACCTATGCTTCTCCCCAAATTGAATGTAACTCCATTCTAGTCTCCATAGGAACTTATCGGTGGCCGCGCATCGCCATGAATTGTGATTGTATTCACATCGCTCCTTCTTTATGATCTCGTCCGCCTCAATTTTGCTCCACTGAAACTCACTCCACCGACTTAGCTCTTCTCCCATCCGTAAACTACAAGATAAGGCTTTCTTCTGTAAACGCCGTAATAGTCTCCTGAGATGTTTCCTTTCCATTCCTTTAAACAATAGAACGTATCTATTCGCCGAGATGTCTTCTTGTCGCCGTCGTCATTCTGCATTTTTTTTTTGGTTACTAACTAAAATTACAATAATTGAAGGAAAAAAACTAACTAAAATTACAATAATATTACTGGAGATGCTTTTTTGATATACATGCTCAATTTAGGTTCTTTGTGTTTTTTAATTGGGTTTGGAGTCACAATGTTGATTTTGTTCTCTATTCGTTGATTCTTTTTTTTTTGTTAGATTTTTAGTCTTTTGGTCAATCATTCCATTGAATTATTCACTTCATTTGACTTTTAATCGGAAAAAAGAAAATCAAAATTTTCTAGAGTTCATACATTTCATGTTTCTTCAACATTGTTTTTCTTAAACATCAATCAACAACTTTCAACTAATACGGATTAAAAAAAAAACAAAAACAACTTTCAACTTTCATCCCTGTAGGCTGCAGTGTTTCTTCTTCTTTTTTTTGTCAAGTCATTCATGTCTATTAAAAGTTTTACACTTATTGCTAAATCTTCAAAAATGAAAATTGATTTCCGGCATGTATTATGAGATTTTTCTACCAGTTCAAAATTTTTATTTTTTTAGCATTGAAGCATAAACTATTCATTATAGGAGGATCTATCATTTACGTTAACTTTGTTGCTTTCAGTAAAGACTCTGATTTTTGAGTTGAATTGTTTTTATGACTAGTCTTTTTCTAACATTTCTTTTTTTTAGGGTTTTGTGTGGTTTTAATCTCTCGACTCTCTTAGTTAAGGTTTAGTTTTTGAGGATTTAACTAATGTCCATCGCTTTTTGTATTCGAACTATATAATCCGCTTTTGTTCAAGTAATCAAATTTCTAGATGACAAGAAAAAAATCAAAAGTAATACTAGACAATATAATTCATACACATTTTTAATCGTAAGATATATTATTTATCATGATAAATTGCTTTTTTTTTTATCGGATCGACAAAGTTCAATACGTTGCTGAAACTCGTATTTAAAACTCCTATTTTAACTACTGTATATAATGGGGTGAAGTCGAACTTCATATATCTAAGCTATTAACTTGAACATTGAACATGTAACCATAGTACTGATAAAAGTTTGGCTAGGAATATTATTTTTTCTTTTACATTATTAACTTATATTTATTTTGAAATAAATATATGAAGTAGAATGGTGATTTAGATTTTTTTAGGAGAAAAAAATGAAATTCTAAACTTTATTAAAAAAAAAATTTGATACAGAAAACAAATCTAATATTTTATAATGCTTTGTTTCGTTTGTTAGAAATAAGACTTTGCATCATGAAATTAATGCAAGTAAAATCACTAATTAAAATTTTTTTTATCAACAGTTGGATCGACAAAAATTCTATCTATAGTCTAGTTTATCATTTAAAATTTTTATTTATTCTAGCAAATTGTATAAGGGAGGAATCAAACCCTAAATGTTATAGTGAGACCCGGCCCGTGGAGAAAACTGGAGAAGCACCAACTTCCGCCCCCAAAAATATAAAAAAAATTTCGGCCCCAAA
Organism: Lepidium didymum; assembly: GCA_963920545.1. Taxonomy (NCBI): domain Eukaryota; kingdom Viridiplantae; phylum Streptophyta; class Magnoliopsida; order Brassicales; family Brassicaceae; genus Lepidium; species Lepidium didymum. The sequence goes on from OY986987.1 coordinate 4,168,748, forward strand.
ATACAAAGTAGTTTCTTTAGTCTAGTGGTGTATATGTTCTTGGAAAATTGATTAAGGCTTGAGTTCGAAGTTGAAGCTCATAAAATCTTATATATGGTTGACTATGTCACAAGATATATTAAATGGTTTAGCGATGGTGTCGATCGAAAAGCGCATAACAGAAAAACTTGAATATACAAGTCTGATGAATGAATTTACAAGTAAAAATGCAAAGAAAGTCTTATTTCAAGAATACTGTACTTAATTTTTCGTATTTTAGAATATTAAGAATTTTTGCTTAATAGATAATCGTTTTTTTTTGTTAAGAGGAATTTTTTTTAATAAAAATGCAGTGGTTCTATTTTTTTCTTTGTTTCCAGCCTTCAAAAATTCAGAATCTAGTCATAATTATTTAGCAGGATGATCCTAATAATTATCAGACCAAAAAATCTAAAATGGTTAGTGTAGAGAATATTAATCGTAATCGAATATGAATAGATTTATCATGATATAAAAAAACAATTCGCTGGCACCATAAATATCATCAGAAAAAGTATACGACACTCAATCTTACTGCCACGTGTAACCTATCTTCTTCAAGAATGGTGCCGATCCTAGTCACGTTATTCTTTTTTTTTTTTTTTGTCAAATAGTCATGTTATTCTTTAACCTTGCACTATGCCTCTATGAGTACACACCCGAAGCAAAGAATGACCCTAATCGACACAAAAACACCTTAACTCATCCAAATGATCAACACTGAGATCGATCAAATCAATGTCGCTGCAGAAATTCAAGCTTCTTGCAACTCACTGCAGCACCGTCGCGGAGAGTCCAACGCGTAGTCCAGTCATTCACCTTCGTCGTCGGAAAACGCTGCGTTTGCTGCTTAATCGATCGTCGGATCGGTGGCAGTTACCTTATCGTAATGATTCTCCTGAGATCCAGAATAAAATTGATGAATCTACGAAATCGTATGGCAGTAGAAAGAGAGATAAGATCCGATCTCGCCGGAATTTGAGGGAGCTTTTCGTTTCTTCGCCTCCGTTTGAAGAAAATGGCGGCGGTGATGCGGGGAATAAGATGGAGATGGAAAGGGATTTACCGACTAACGGCGTTAATAATAACGGAGGTTTTGGCGAAGAATTAACGGCGAGGCGTGTGGACTTTAATGGATCTGTTAGGCCCATGTGTTCTGTTTCACTTCGATGTAGATTACTTCGACGAGCTTGGCGTCCTGTTCTTGTAACTATTCCTGAACAATAAAATTATTAACATTTTTTTTACTAATCGAGTGTTTAAATGCTTATTCAAATCTTTTATTTTCTTAAGAATTTTAATATATTTCTTGTTCGTAGATCTTGATTTTGGCATTTTTGTTCCAATTCGTTTGTGTATTATTGCAATAATTATTTGTATTTATGTCAGGAATTATGAGACCAATCCTGTTGGGTATGATATTGAAACAAGCTCGAAATAGTGGCTTGGTGAGGCTATTTGCAAGTTGATAAATCGTATCAATTTAATGAGTATTTTCTTCTTCTTATGTTAAATATCAATTTAGTGGCTTGGTAAGGCTAATTGCAAGTTGATGAATTTTATACATTGTACTTGCTATAGTGAACTTGATTACATATTTGGTGTGAGGATATTGAAGTTGACATTTCAGAATGTATGTAGTGTTACAGTATTGCACGGGTGGTAGAGATTCATCAAAGCATATGCAAATATCTATTTTTGGTGACTTAGTTTCTATTATTTTGCGAAAAGTTTAGAGAAAATAAAGTGAGTATCATGTTTTAGAAAACTAATTGAGAATCTAACATACACTTTTCGAAATTAAGTAAATAACATAAACCCACCTTGAAGTTAATACTAAACTACCCGTTAAGAAAAGTTTACCTTGCGACCAGAGTTATAAATGCTGGCACTCTAGAACTCCTTCCCAAATCGAGAAGCTTTGGTGGTCACACAATTATGCAATTTGCAAAAGGAAAGATTGTCCACACAGTTCTATTATTTTATTATAATTTATTTATTTGGGTTGACATTTCGTACAAAATATTTCTCGAAATTTTTATTATTATTATTTATTTATTTTAATAGTTCTATTATCTTTGTTGGCACAATAAATTTATATGATAACACGAATGTTAACTCCAATCACACAATGTTTTCTGCCAAGAAGATGCTTTAACTCAGACTTAGACCCAATTATATCAGTTACATAGTTATACAGTTATATTTGCTGGCGTAATTATGTCGTTATACAACAAATAAAAATTTTACGGATGCAAAACAAATATGTATTAGATATCTAATTTATTTGAAGTCAACTAATTCGTTTGCATAATCGTTAGAAACAAGTTGAAAAACTTACTTCTTAAGAACTCGTGATTCAAAACAAAGTATACAAAACATGAATAAACACAATCAATATGCCAAAAAACGTATTCCGGCCCAGTTATACAGTAGGGGGCAATGACAAATCTTCAAAATTAATCAGAATTACATCTAATTTTCAGAGCAAAAAAATTAGATAAATCAAACACCATAAATTATATAAATCACAAGATTCCACACCCTAAAAAACCTGGAACACCGAACCTATACCACAACCAAAAGTCAAACGCCATAAGTTAACAGGCGGTGAGCCATGAACTTATTGGGTCCTAACCCAGAAATTTTAAAACCAAAATGAGACCTTGCAATCGAAATGGACCATACCTTTATGGAGATCGGTTTAATAGAGTGCTAAAGATATGAACAAGAAACATAAACATATGGGAATGAGGTTAAAATTGTCGTATCTTCTTCGATCTAAGGTTTTGAAACACGATGGTTGAAGAAGACGACAATGGGCGATGAGGAAAAATAATTTTAAGAAAATAGAGATTTTAATGGAAAGAAAGAAGAGACTAGAGATAAAACAGAATAAGAGATGAATAACAAATGAAGAGGAGAGTAGAGGAAGACTTGAGAGAAAAAGTATGTTTTTTTTTCTTTTTCTTTTTTAGATAAATGATTCTGTTGAAACATAATAGTAAAGGCATAAATGTCAAAAAAAAATTGACACAGTAAGCTGTGTGTTTGTAGCCAAAGTTTACAAACTAATTTCAATAACTTTTTTATGTTATTCAGATAAGTTTATATTGTACACTGATAAAATACACAATAACAAATGAGAAAGAAGTTTTTTTTTCAATAGAGTTGTTACTAGCAAACTCTACTAAACTATATCAAACTAGATAAGACCCGTTCAATATACATATATTTTTGAATTATATTTGATATATTGGTTAGTTTTTGCTCCGTACTTGGAAGATTTCTTGCCCTTGAAAAATTTGTTTTCAAGTTTTGGCCTTCATTATATTTTTTTTTTTGAATCATAAAGGAGACACTCTTGCCCGATGTGCAAGAGAGACATCTTGTGCTCATCAATTTGTCAATTCTTACCCGTAATTATGAGTGTTTGAATTATTAATATAGAATACTTGACAAAAAGAAAAAGAAAAAGTTTTAAAAACAATTATAAATTTTATAAGTTAAACTAATTTTTATATATCTCATATTAATATTATTTGCAGTTTTATAAAAAAAATTATTTATTAATTATATTATAAAAATCTAAAATTATTTTATTTAAAACTCATAATGAGGTAAATATTTATAATTATTTTTATTTTATAATTATAAATAAAAATAATTATTTACAAATTTTTTTATATTAGGATTGTGAATAGAGATAAATATTTTGTGATAAATATAAATATTTAAGAAAAAATATATTTAAAATATAAAGAAATATTACAAAATTTTTGATAGTTAGATTTAACACTTGAAATCATCATTTTAATGAGTAATTTTAAAATCCAACTTTATGATGTCTATCAAACATAACTTTACCAAATTATACCAAACAAAATCACAAATTTTATCAAGCAATGATTAATTTTAACGAGGTATCTTGGAAGATATTCCAAGAAGACCCATAAAATCTAACAAACATCACCATAAACTGTACCTATATGATGTTTTAGAAATCATAAAACATTGTAGAAATGCTAAATATTCAATAATATTTCATTAACTTCAATGAAGAGGATAAATGTAAAATCTCCAAACAACCTCCTTTTTATAAAAAAAAGTATTATTATTAGCTTTTTTCCATGAACCAGAAATTGTTTTAAAAATAAATCCTTAGCATGGGCAATCTCCATCCACCAATCATATTATTAGCTGATTTGACTTTTAAAACTTTGACAAACGGATATTCTCCAACTTTCTGCAATATCTCCCATCATCCAACACCACGCGCCACCTCTAACCTCTCACGCGCCGCGGTACGATTGCAAATTCTCATGTTAATTTCCTCCTCTCCTCGATTTTATGCATTCTATCTACTCTTTTTCATCTGACGATTCCGTCTGTATTGTACTTTCATTTCCTTAAGAACTCGCAAAGATCGCAAGAACAATTTTGTAGGGTTTCTACTCTTTTGGACAAAAGAGGTCTAATTTATGATATTAGGATCATCGTCATCATCATCATGGGAGCTGTTACTTCATCGATCGCTGCTAAATTCGCTTTCTTTCCACCAACTCCACCGTCTTATGAAGTTGTAGCCGACAATAGCTGTGGCGGACGTTTATACATACCGGAAATTCCTCGCCGCGATGATGTTGACATCATGAAGCTTCGTACTCGTTGTGGCAATGAGATTGTCGCTGTTTATATCAAACACCCAAAAGCTAATGGCACGCTTTTGTATTCTCATGGCAACGCTGCGGATTTGGGTCAGATGTTTGAGCTTTTCGTTGAGCTTAGCAATCGCCTTCGTGTCAATCTTATGGGGTAAGTATTTTTTAAATTGAATTCAAATTTGTTGAATTTAAGCAGAATTGGTGTGTTTTTGAAATTATATATATGTTAATTGAATAATCAACCTTCGTCAAAATTAGTGCTTTATAGCCTCAAATTTGATACATTTCAATTGAAGAATCAAAACTTGGCTAAAAAATTGGTATTTTATAGCCTCATAGTTGATACATATTTCGTTAAAAATCAGTACTTTTCTTTGCTTCTGATTGCCAAAACTAGAATCTGTTGATGTATTGTCATAACTCATAATGACTGTATGTTCTGAAGACATTAGATATCGACTTTCATTTAGTGATTGATTCATTTCCATATACTTGACTTGCTATCTTCCTTTCGTAACTGTTTGATTAGTATTTTCTCGCAAGCTAGGGACTATAAGATAGTTTTGTAATGCGTGCATCGGTTTTCTTTCTCAGGTATGATTACTCTGGTTATGGTAAATCTACTGGACAGGTATAGTCCCGAACTTGCTACTTAGTGTTATGGAATTCCTTTGACGTTCTAGGATAATAAGCCATATGCTTCCATGGATTGTTTCGTAATAGAGTTGGTATATGAATCAGGCAAGCGAGTGCAATACATACGCTGATATAGAAGCATCGTATAAATGCCTCAAGGAAAATTACGGCATAAAAGATGATCAACTGATATTATATGGTCAATCTGTTGGTAGTGGACCCACGATTGATCTAGCTTCGCGCACACCTAACTTGAGAGGTGTGGTTTTGCAATGCCCTATTCTGTCTGGGATGAGGGTTTTGTATCCTGTGAAATGTACATACTGGTTTGACATTTACAAGGTGATTTAGGAAACATCAAATTTTGCTTCTGGTTATATGTATAGCTAATGCTCACCTGTGCAATTCCATCTTTTGCAGAATATTGACAAGATCGGTGCAGTGACGTGTCCTGTATTTGTAATTCATGTGAGTAATACTATCACTCTTTCTTTTGTCTGATTTCTTCTTGCTTGTTTTTATCTTTTTCTTTTTTGCTTCCCTTTTAATTATGAGAGTAAATGTGTTACAAGAGCTCTTTTTATAAGAAAATTCTAGAAAAGTCACTATGAATTTTTCAGACAAGAGAGACTTATGAATTCCACCATTTACCTTAAAAGTTTCTGAATATAAGTAACTGAACTCTCTTGTTGGCCTTTTAGGGAACTGCAGATGAGGTAGTTGATTGGTCGCATGGAAAGCGGCTCTGGGAACTCAGCAAAGAGAAGTATGAACCTTTGTGGATAAATGGAGGTGGACACTGCGACCTTGAACTCTATCCAGATTTCATCAGGCATCTGAAGAAATTTGTTGTATCACTTGGTAACAAACACGCAGAGCAAGCCGCTGTAGAGCGAGATCGCTGATGTCTGAAATGGTTTTCGAGTGCTTTCTAGAAACAGTGGACAGTTAGCTGGAGAAGGCAGAAGAAAAGTTAGAAGTCTGTGAAATCCAAGATGAGAATATTGATAGGTTTAGAAATCAAAAGATAAGAAAGGTCTAGTCTGGTGACACAATGGGTCAACCTGGATATTAAACAATATATTACATGTTGTGAATAAATGTATTTTGCTGCTTTCATGCGGAATAGGTTCCAGGGAGGTTTCTTTATGCGACATTTGTGGATCATACTATTGAAATATCCTCTGCTAGCGTAGAAGATTCTACAAGAGGTACTGCAGGAATTTGTATACCAGGCCTAGGAGGGACTTCAAGAGCATTAACGTTTCCTTCCATCATCTCTACCACTCTATTCATCGGTGGCCGATCTGATGGGGAAGGCTGAACACACCACAAACCCACCAATTTCATCTTCTTTTCTATCTCGTCTTCTTCGCAGGTCATTCCATTCCCGTAGGGCCTTCCATCGTCTCCCTTCTCGAATTCCTTATAGATCCATTCAGGAAAGTACATTGAGCTTGGGTTAGATGCAGAGTTTTCTGTAGATGTTTTTTCTCTTGCTCCTATCATTTCGAGGACTAACATGCCGTAGCTGTACACATCTGATTTGTGCGAGACTCGACCGTACATTCTTGAAAACAGTTCAGGTGCAATATATCCTATCGTTCCTCTCGTATCAAGTAGTGACAATATGCTTCCTTTCTTCTCGCAGAGCTTAGCTAGGCCAAAGTCTGAAACTTTGGGGCAAAGATTGTCATCTAATAGTATGTTCTGTGGTTTTATGTCAAAATGTACAATCCTTGTTTTGCAGCCATGGTGCAAGTACTCCAGACCACGAGCAACACCTAGCGCGATCCTATACATTTCCATCCAATCCATCTTCATTGAAGCATTTTTAGAGATATACTGATCAAGAGATCGATTTTCCAAATATTCATAAATAATTGCTCTCTTTGAACCTTCTGAGCAAAAACCAAGCAGAGAAACAATATTGACATGTGAAGTTTTGCTTATGCTAGCAACTTCATTGATGAAGTCTTCCCCATTACCCTTTGAGTCTTTCAGGATCTTCACTGCAACAACACGCCCATCACAAAGGGTCCCTTTATAAACAGTTCCAAATCCGCCTTTCCCAACCACTTCGGAGAATGACTTTGAAATTCTCCGTACTTGCGCGTAACTATAGTGTTTTATTGGAATAAGGGCTTTTAGATACTTCTGTTCCAGATCATCTGATTTCTTCCTTTGGCATTTTCCCACCATACCTGAAGCAGCCGCAATGCCTAGACGGGAGAGAAAAAAAAAATTCATAGTAAGACAATTACGTTACCAGTGGTATATGGTAATCAAATCATGTGTCTTGATGTTTCTCTACTTGAGTAAGACGTTATTGGAAAGTCTTTGCTTGTGTATTGCGCTTCCTGCCTCTTTCTTCTTCGTCTGGCGATACAGAGCAATGCTGCAGCTATAAGAATGAAAACCCCTACTCCAGCAATCGCAATGCCTAGGAGATGAAAACAAAAAAAACAATTTGCATAAGAAGTCTATACTGTTTGCCTATGGTAATTTAATTGGATATATCGAAAGAACAATTAAAGAGCACACACCTGCTTTTGTTCCAGTAGAGAGGCCTTCATTATGGAATGACACCAAATGAAAAAGGTTAGTTCAAACTGCTTACAGATTTCTGAATCTTATTAGACTCAAAAAGGAAAAAAGAAAAAACATGAAACTTAAGAAAGTTTCTTTATGCAGTTATCCAAAAGTATGAGGATCTTAAGTAGATGAGCCAATCAAAAGGTCAGTGGCTGGGAGATTTTGGGAAGGGACTAGTGGTGGTTCTTGTGGAAGAGCATTAGATAATTAGAACATGTAGGCAAGAATCTTACCCTTGTTTTTAGAATAGCAAACGAACGTTTCCTGACTATACCCACAAGCACCTCCAGAGTTTATGCACCGAGAACAATTTGGGCTAAGTTCAAGCTCAAAACCCTGTTCAAGAGCCTTCTCCAAATCATCTTTATTCCGGTTGCTTTCCAGTGTCTCCAGCGCGGTTCTAGATGCGGGAATACTGACTTTTCTATCGCAAAAGCTTCTAAACATTTGAAGTAGGGATGAGAGGTTTTTTGTCACATAATAATTTGTTTTACCATCACTCTGATCATCATCACAGTCAAGCTTTCTAACAAAAGGAGAATCGGGCGGTGAGAAGCCTTGGTTACAGTCGTAATAAATTGTTAGCATCTCTGTTCCAGGACCAAATTGAAGGACGTTTTCGTCGAACAGTTCCTCTGGAGGATAATTGGGACAAGTATTGCCGATAAAATCTGATCTGGCAAGTGTTATGAAACTAGAATTTGCCTCTAAGATTCTAAACTTAACGGAAGAGATGCTAACCTCTGCGGAATTTTTGTTGCATTCGAGCTTGAAGGCAGGGTGGCCGCAGCCTTCTCTACTAGTTTCCCAGAAAGGGTAAAAGAGATTGCTCTGATCACCACATCTAAACGTTCCACTGCAGCGTCTATAAAGCTCATTAGCTGAGAAAACACAAGATGGGAGCACAAAGAGCAACCATATGAAGCTATATGACATAGATTTTGCCAGGGAAAAAGAAAGATTGATCATGGTGTTGCAGGTGAATGAAAAGAAATGGCGACGAAGAAGAAGAAGTGAGATGAAATGATATAAGGTAAACGTCTTGATTTTGTAAGAGTTGAACTAAAGGAACCTATGTTTGATCTTTTGGACCAACCTTCACGGCTTAGAACGACTTAGAACGACGACTTTGAATGGATATTGGTAAACGATGAAGAGGATAGTGGTTTAAACGAGTTTTTGATATGTCTGAAAATTCATAAGTAGATAAAATTCCAATTTAGAAATTTAAAAAGTGACCAGCGTGAAGGCCATTTCCAATTTAAGAAACTAAAGAAAATTCAGTTAGTCAAAATTAAAAGCCGGACATTGCTGAAATAATATGTGAGAGGGTATAGGATAAGTCAAGGATTTGTAAGTTTATTAGAAATGAATGAATGATCCTACGCTATTTAGAATTGCATAGTGTAAGAAGGGCGACTTAAACAAAGAGAGAGATAAGCATAAAAGAGTTAAGAGAGTGAAGGGCTATAGGACAAAGTCAAACATTTAATACTATGAACACTATTATGATAGTAGATTCAGAGAATTCAAAGAAGAAAACCATTTAATAGTAAAAATCTAAAATTGAATGGGGAAGATTTCATCAATGAAGATAAGAAAATTTATAAGCAGTAAAGTTAATATCTTCTTTCACCTTTTGTTTTCTAAAACAAATTGTCCTGTAGTATAAAAATTAACAGAGGAAAATGGAACATATATAATGTAGATATAGCTAACAAGTGTTCAACAAGTCAGTATTACAAGTTTAAGCTCAATAAATATCACTATGCTCATACTTAAACTTGATATATCTTAAGGTTATTAGAAGCAGAACCGCTTCTTCAGCATGAGATGTTAAAAGAGGACATGTATCATTTGAAAGGTAAGGAGGAGAAGAGAAACAGTTATAAGAAACGGTGAGGCTCTGGTAAGTTGGCGAAAACTCATACATTTCGTAGGCAAGGGTGTGCTGATGAATTTAGAGGAGCAAAAAGATCCGAGATAGTTTAACTTAGATGCTTGATTTATATGTACATTAAACTTTGATTTGAGAGAGATAGATAGATATGATGCTATTGATGCAGTGAAGCTCAAACAATGGATGATTGCAATGTTGCAGACGATTGTAAACCTAGAAGGGGAGACCAGCGGTTATTTTCCCACACTGAAACAGAGTATCACATTACCCAAGTTCCTTTTCACTTGAAGCACAAGAAAGATGGTGGAATAAAGAGGAGAGGGAGAACAAGACCAGACACGAAGTGGGTTTGTTTGAGATCTATGAATGATGTATCTTTTATTGAAAGAAGAGATAGAGAGACATCGATAAAGAGTAAGGCTGTGAAGTATACTAAGAAAGGATACTGACAAATACAGAGAGACTTGGAGTTTCATTTTCTTTTAATCACTTGTCCTTATCGGTTGACCCTAAAAAACAAAACTGAAGTAAGGAGATCGATACTGATCATTGTCTTTTCATCAATGATGGATTGGATGGAAATGTATAGGATTGCGCTAGTTGCTTGTGGTCTGGAGTACATGCACCATGGCTGTAAAGCAAGGATTGTACATTCTGACATAAAACCACAGAATGTATTACATGTCGTGAATAATTGCATTTTTCTGCTTTCATTTTTGAATAGGATCCAGAGAGGTTTCTTAATGCGACATTCATGGATCACACTTCATTGTAAACCGAAATATCCTCTCCTAGCGTAGAAGATTCTACAAGAGGTGCTGCAGGAATTTGCAAACCAGGTCTAGGAGGGACTTCAAGAGCATTTAGGTTTCCTTCCATCATCTCTACCACTCTATTCATCGGTGGCCGATCTGATGGGGAAGGCTGAACACACCACAAACCCACCAATTTCATCTTCTTTTCTATCTCCTCTTCTTTGCAGGTGATTCCATTCCCGTAGGGCCTTCCATCGTCTCCCTTTTCGAATTCCTTATATATCCATTCCGGAAAGTACATTGAGCTCGGGTTAGATGCAGAGTTTTCTGTAGATGTTCTTTCTCTTGCTCCTATCATTTCGAGGACTAACATGCCGTAGCTGTACACATCTGATTTGTGTGAGACTGGACCATACATTCTTGAAAACACTTCAGGTGCAATATATCCTATCGTTCCTCTCGTATCAAGTAGTGACAATATGCTTTCTTTCTTCTCGCAGAGCTTAGCTAGGCCAAAGTCTGAAACTTTGGGACAAAGATTGTCATCTAATAGTATGTTCTGTGGTTTTATGTCAAAATGTACAATCCTTGTTTTGCAGCCATGGTGCAAGTACTCCAGACCACGAGCAACACCTAGCGCGATCCTATACATTTCCATCCAATCCATCTTCATTGAAGCATTTTTGGAGATATACTGATCAAGAGATCGATTTTCCAAATATTCATAAATAATTGCTCTCTTTGAACCTTCTGAGCAAAAACCAAGCAGAGAAACAATATTGACATGTGAAGTTTTGCTTATGCTCGCAACTTCATTGATGAAGTCTTCCCCATTACCCTTTGAGTCTTTCAGAATCTTCACCGCAACAATACGCCCATCACAAAGGGTCCCTTTATAAACAGTTCCAAATCCTCCTTTCCCAACCACTTCGGAGAATGACTTTGAAATTCTCCGTACTTGCGCGTAACTATAGTGTTTTACTGGAATAAGGGCTTTTAGATAATTCTGTTCCAGATCATCTGATTTCTTCCTTTGGCATTTTCCCACCATTCCTGAAGCAGCCGCAATGCCTAGACGGGAGAGAAAAAAAAAATTTATAGTAAGACAATTACGTTACCAGTGGTATATGGTAATCAAATCATGTGTCATGTTTCTCTACTTGAGTATGGCGTTATTGGCAAGTCTTTGCTTGTGTATTGCGCATTCTGTGTCTTCTTTCTCCTTCTGGCGATACAGAACAAAATTGCTGCGGCTATAACAAAGAGAAACCCTACTCCAGCAATCGCAATGCCTAGGAGATGAAAACAAAAAAACAATTTGCATAAGAATTCTATACTGTTTGCCTATGGTAATTTAATCGGATATATCGAAAGAACAATTAAAGAGCACACACCTGCTTTTGTTCCAGTAGAGAGGCCTTCATGTATGGAATGACACCAAAAAGAAAAGGTTAGTTCAAACTGCTTAACTCTGAATCTTAATAGAGACAAATAAAATAAAACAGGAAACTCAAGAAAGTTTCTATTAGCAGTTACCGGAAACAAGAAGGATTATAGGTAGATGATCAAATCAAAAGATCAGTGGTTGGGAGATTTTAGGAAGGGACTAGTGGTGCTTCTTGTGGAAGAGCATTTGGAAATTAAAACATCATGTAGGCAAGAAAATGTTACCCTTGTTTCTAGAAACGAACCTGCTTGTTTCCTTGACTATGATAAAGGGATTTTAGGATGCAAGTCAGGTGGAATAATGACACAAACAGAGACTTGGAATGTCTGTCTGTTTAATTATAAACACTTTAATGTTACATGATTTCTCTTTTCTCAAACCTAAAGATTCAAAAGACTTGGCTTACATTTTTGAAACTCTGTGCAAGGAAGGAACACTATATAGTATAATAGTAGTGTTAGAGAATTCAAAGAAACTGCAGAGAAATGGAAAGTTGAGCGAAACCGATTACTACGGAAATTAATGATAATAGTATTAATACCACTTTGCTAGAGACATGAGAGGATGAACATTCTTGACACGCTTTCTCATCGATCTTCACATTCACCTCAAACTCTTCTCAACCATTTCTAAATTTATCAACAGGAGTTATTCTAGACTTAGTTATCTAGGTACTTCCACATGTTGCATTACCTAGGTTTCTGGTTCGATTCTGATTTGGAAATTGCTATTGCAATCCCGAAGAAAAATGGATGATATATAAGAAACTAACCAGTTGGTATATGAAGGATCGTCTTGCATCCTGATGATGAAGCTTCCTTGCAACAAATCTGTTTGCTAGCATCGAAGCCACAGGTTCCATTAGAAGACAAACATCTTTGACAAGCTTTTTCATTAAAGTTCACCTTCACTTCAAACCCTTCTCTTAAAGCACTTTCCAAATGAGTCACATTCAACTCTTTCTCTTCTGGAACGTAGCTCTTTGGAACATGAATCTCGAAACTGTCTTGGCAGGAACGTCGGTAATCAAGAGTTTGAGACACTGAGACAGGACCTCTATTAAGACATGAGTAACTTGATCGGTAAGAAGTATTTGGGTCGCAGAGGTAGAAAACATTGAGGCTCTTGTAGGTTGGTAAAAGCTGAAAGAGTTTGGTAGGCAAAGTAGTGGCTGTGAAGGTAGCGTTGCAAAAAGAACCTTCAAGCTCTGCTCTGGAAATCCTAAGAGTGTTAGATGTTTGTTCTATGTGGATAACATTGAAAAAATGGTCGGAGATGATTATAGAAGAGGCGTTGTTATAGCAGTGAAGCTCTAGCGATGGATGACCACAAACTTCGGGACGATTTAGTCCTGAGAAGGGAAAACCAGCAGTGATGTTCCCACACTGGAACAGAGTCTTACACGACTCTGGTTCTATTTAACTCGAAGCAGAAGAAAGATGGTGGAATAAAGAGAAGAAGGAGAACAAGACAAGACAAGAAGTGGGTATATAGTACATGATTTGTTTGAGAGCTATGAACAGTTTGGATTTTGGGTTTGTTTTTGTGATGGGAAGAGCTTCTTAAACAAAGAAAGGGAAAGAGAGAGATAAGCAGAAAGATGAGGTGGAAACGGTGAAGAGATTGAGGACCAAGTTAAGAAGATAAGCATAAAGATGAAGTGGGAACGGTGAAGGCAATTACTTTTAAAGACTTTTTAGTGTTATACGCGTTCTCTTTTCTCAAAGCTAAAATTCGAAAGACTTGACTTATTGTTGCAAGGAAATTGTGGGAGCACTATTTGGTACATTAATCATGATGCACTCAATTTACTTGATGGACGGTCTGATCATATCTATAGCAAAATGATAAATATAGTAGTTTCAGCAAATCTAAGGAAATGTCAGAAAGAGACTGGAGTAAAACCGTTTAGTACGGAAAATGACAATATGTGGAAGAAGAAAGTTCAATTTGTGATCAAATGTCATGTTAAAGAAAGTTTGACGGAGCCATAAGAAAGTTTATAAGAAGTAAAGTTAATTTTTCTTCACAGTTTTTTTTCTAAGATAAAAATTGAAAAATGTCTCTCTTGCTACTGTGAAAATTCTCTTTTCAAGGAAATTTCAAAACAGTTAGGTGTATATGTTGGTTCATCTTCTTTTTGAGGCTCACTAGAAAGCTGTGTCTAAAAGTGTAAGAAATAAACAGAGAAAAATAGAATAGAAACATAACCTAGTAGTTGTATGCAGAATGAGAAAGACTTGTCTGTGAGCATTCTATGATTTTCGGTTTCAGTTTGCGAATAAATATCTTTAATTAGTTCATCAGTAATGACCTTGTAAGTTGTGAAAAACAAAAGATATGAAATTATAGTAAGAAATGCCTAAGAAACTTACCTGGTGATTCATGGAGTGAACAGCGGTAGACGGCAAGACTGTGTTGATGAACAGGGAGGAGCAAAAAGATCCGAGATGGTCTTTTCTAGCAAGTATAAGAGTGTTTGATGTTTGATCTACTTGTAAAACATTGAAGTATTGATTTGAGATGGATAGAGAAGTGATGTCATTTGAGATGGATAGAGAAGTATTGTATGATCAATAAGAGTATCTTTTGGGTTATGTTTGTGTTGAGGAGAGCAGAAAAGAGAAAGAGAGAGAGATAAGCATAAAGATGAGGTGGAAATGGCCTGAAGACTAAGTCAAATGAGAATAGAGACATAAGGAGGAGACTTGGGATGTCATATTAATTCACTTTCAAAGACTTTTCTCTAAGATAAAAAATTGAAAAACGTCTCTCTTACTCTTGTGAAAGTTCTCGTTTAAGGAAACTAAACGGTCAATAAATCATGATACATGCATTTAATTTGCAATAGAAGAGAGAATAAGTAGATCTTGTAATGGATGGAGAAGTGGATCCACTCATTTAAGTTCTGAATTCTCATAAAATAACACCATATATGGTGCATGAACCATGATGCACACAACAATCTAAGACATTGTTACTCAGTTAGTGAAGAGAGTGACTAAGCCTTAAGTTGATTTCATGTCGGAAGATTAATTCAGACTAGCTAGTTAGGTAAATATCTTGTTTCATCTTCTCTGAGTGCAATCTATGATTTTGGGTTTCACTTTGTGAACATATATCTTGAGTTCATCATCATATAAGTTGTAAGAAACCAAATATATAAAACGATAGTAATGAGTAAAAAACTTACCAGGTGATTTATGGAGTGAACATTCTTCACAAGTTTTGTTCCTGATCTTCACCTTTAACTCAAATCCTTTTTTTAAAGCACTTTCCAAATTAGAAACATGCAAGTTCTTCTCATTTGTATTGAAACTCGAAGGCACGTTCACGGTGAAACTTTCATGGCATCCCTCAGGAAAGTCAGGGGATTCAGACACTGAGATTAAACCTAGTTTTAGACATGTATAACTCATATGGTAATTACGAAAAAGCTCGCAATGGTAGAAAACTGTGAGGTTCTTGTAGTTAGGCGAAAGCTCGAAGATTTCTGGTGGAAAAGTTGCATTGGTGAATTCAGCAGTGCAAAAAGGCCCTTGCAGGTTTGCTGAGCGAAGTATAAGAGTGTTAGATGCTTGATTTATATGGAGAACATGGTACAGATGATTTGAGATGTTCAACGAGGTGATGTTTTCGCTGTTGCACTGAAGCTCCAGATGATTGCAAAGTTTCACACGATTCTTTCCCCAAAAGGGGAAACCAACAGTTATGTTCCCACACTGATACAAAGTATCACACCATTCAAGTGTACTTGAAGCACAAGGAAGAGGATGAAATAAGGAGAAGAGAAAGAATAAGACCAAACAAGAAGTGAAGAGATAATACATGATTTGGTTTAGATCAATGAACAATTTGTGTCTTACTGGATTAATTTGTGTTGAAGGAGCAGAGGAAGTGATTTAAAGAAAGAGAGAAAGAGAGAGAGAGATAAGCATAAAGAGGAGGTGGAAATGTCAAATGAGGATAAATACATACGGCGGAGACTTGGGATGTGATATTAGTTTACTTTGAAAGACTTCATGTTTTCTGTTTTTTTTTGTATGAATGTTAAATTTAATTCAAAAAAAAAACGAAAATAATTACAAGTTATCGTCATAGCGTTCGATAATAGGCTGAAATTATAGCTAAGAATCAGAAAGATACAAAGAAAGTAAGAAATTGTTGTTGCCTATAATAGAGGATCTATGTCAGAGACCAATCCTCCCGTACACCCAGACAGAACTTTATTTCCTTTGCATAAGAGAGAAGAACATATCAATGAAGAGGAAGTCTAGTGAATAGTCAAATTTGCATTGCTGTAGCATAACGGTCGTCCTTTGAAGCCCGGATGGCGCTGGTGTTGTTCCTTATGGTTTTGTCTATGATTTTGCTGAGAAGTCTAGCGTTGATGTGCCTTCGTCCATGATTTCTTCCATTACGTTCTCTCCAAATATGATAGATAGACGCTTGGAGAGCATAGCATGCGAGGTAGTAATGGAGTTTATTAGCCTGCTGACCAAGTAATGCGGCCTCCAAATTTATGTTTTCTGTTTTTTTTAACTAAGATAAAAAGTTGTTTATAACAGTTTTAATCAACTAGTCAAAGAGAGTGCCTAAACAAGAATCTTTTGTAATGGTATGCAGAATAAAAAAGACTTTCCTGAGAGCTCTCTACGATATTTGGTTTCAGTTGCGAATAAATATCTTGAGTTCATCACCACTGGTCATATATAAGTTTTATATATCTTAGGCTCATTAGAAGTGGAACCAGTACTTCAGTATAAGTTTTAAACAAACAAGATATATGATATGATAGTAATGCATAAGAATCTTTTGTAAATCAGTGAAACCTCAAATATTTGGGGAAGCAAACTTGTGTTGGTAAATACAGATGAGCAAAAAGAACCAAAAAAATAAATCTTTTTGTGGCAAGTGTAAGAATGTTAGATATTTGATCTAAATGGCAAACAGAGTACTCTTTGGTTTCCAAAACGAATAAAGACGCGATGTTGATTTTGTTGCAATGAAGCTTCAACAATGGATTGCTGCAATCTTTGTGACGATTCTCCCGCTCAAAACGGAAAATCAAATGTGATGTTACAACTCTGAAACAGACTCTCAAACCAGCCAAGACCTTGTTCATTTGAAGCACACAAGTAAGAGGGTGAAATAAGGAGAAGAGGAAGCATATGACCAAATAAGAAGCGAGGAGATGGTACATATTATGAACAATGTGTCTTCTTAGTTTGGTTTGTGTTGAGAGAAGCAGGAAAAAACGACATAATGAGAATATGAGATGGAGGGAGAGAGACATAGACACAATCAGCCGGGACTATTTCAAGTGCGTGTAATTAGTTTTTTTTTCAACAATTAGATCGACAAAGCCGGATCCATACCGTCCGTAAATCACTTGGATCGAACCCTTGAGACATTAGATAGATTATTCTTTTATTAATGATAATTTTGTGCAAACAAGAAGGGACATTTTTGGTGACTAGCATGTTCGTATTCATTAATGGAAATAGAGAAATTTTAAGCCCAAATTACAAGGCTTAGTAACCTACTGTAAAGGAGATAGATATGGCCCAAAAACAAATCCAGCAAGACACGCACGTGAGGCCTGCAAGGCCAGCTGATGAAGCTAATCGTCAGAAAAACGAACAAGAAGTTAAGTAACCCTAAAAAGTAGGAAGGACGCTATATGTAACGTGCAACGAAAGTTTTGAGGTTTTTGACAGGTCAAGTATAATGAATGTTCTTATTAATGTTTTAACGGACAATAATCCTGTTCGTATATATAATAAAGTGTAAACTAGTGACACTCTACTCACTTATCACTTTGGAACCTTGTAATTTCCATCCAAATAATATAATTTCTGCATATTAATTCTCATCTTTATTTATAGATCGAAAGTGTATTTTAAAATTTTAATAGAAACCATATTTGAGATGTTAGAAAGTTTATTAAATAAAAAATTTGAATGGTATTTGAATGTAATGATATTTTTTTGACAATACAACTTTTAAAATAATGCGAATGAATATTGATGTCTAAAATTTTATTGAGCAATATGATCTTTATTTTAGTTGAATTATTTAATTTTCGAATTTCTTAGTTTGGAATATTCAATTGTTTAGACAATAGGTTATAACTGGAAACATATAACGAAATTTAAATATCGAAATTGCAGTTTTCGTATGAATATTAAAAGGGACAATTTGAAAATGAAATAGACTTTTTATGGTTTAGAAACTTATATGCATTTAGTGTAGAGAACAACACGATTAAGAAAGATATAAACAGAGTTTATTTATAATTGTGCACATGGCTGTTCGTTCTACTGCAGATTTTCTAATTTTAATAGTTCTATAAATCTTAAATGCATTGAATATTTATTACTAAATATCCACTAAAGACGTATCTATAAATGAATATGGTTATGATGATACGTATCATAATTATCGTATTAATGGATTGCATGGGAATAGCGAAAAATCATGTGAAGTGAATGTTAACCTTCTTCCTTGGGTTGCGCCATCTATCTTGCGTTTTATTCCTGACCGTCCGATTTTCTCATCCAAATATACGCATATTTCTCTTTAGATCGAACAATAGATCTTCATGACGTATGTTCAAACACGAAAGTAAAGCTATGAATCATCTAAGGAACTTATCCATTTCTTTACATAATTGTTTTGTCAGAAAACTTTATACTTAATATGTATCTACTAACTTAAAAATCTCACAAAAATGGTAGAAGAATATGTGATGAAATTTCATGATAAATTTTAAAGAAAACTAATTATGATGTATATCTATCCAAACAAATTAGGGTTTCTAGTATAACACTCCGATTTTAAAAAATATGGTGGTGCATGAAAATAATTTGTGTACTTATGTCATCAAAATGTTGTTATTGTTTCGGTCAAATATTTTGAGAGAATTCCAAAATTAAGCATATTTATGAAAAAAATTCAGGATGAATGATCTACGAGAAAATGATTTTTAGTGTCATGTGAGTGGGGATAAAACACAAAAAAAAATCACGTGATAATTTGTAAAGTCGGTAAACAAATTTTAAAATCTCCAGAGAAATGTAATGTACTGACCGTGTGGAAAAAGTGGTCTCATAGGCGGAAGAGAGGGTCTATTGAGAGTGATAGTTGTGGCTTTACATCTAGCAAATTAAATTAACAAATTATATAAAAAAGAATTATACGGCATAATAATATTCATTTAGTGACAAAATAGACTGAATGTATTTTTTAAACAGAAAAATATGAAATGGTTATTCATTTTTGATTTATTACTAGTTTGTCATACGTAATTAGTATTCCCTATGTCATAATTTGTTGGCTTCGAAATCGAAACTAAACTAATTGAATATAACTATATCAAAATATATATGCATTCTATAATTTCCACTATAACGTATATATAATTTATAAATTATATAAAAAAATACGATAGCTAGGTAGATATATACGTACCATACTTCCATATGTCGTAATAGTAACTGCATGTGCAATGTCAATGCACACCTTTTATACTTTTGTCAACAAACTATAAACACAACAATAAATGAGTAATATACTAATGAGTGATAGTGAATGGTTTGGTCAAAAATAGTGTTATCTACTATTATAGTCGTATATAAACGGTTCAATAATAGCGTTTGAAACCACAATCTTTCTTCCTACAAACTCGCGTATCGGCACGAACAGTGTTCCCACAGTTTTACTAAGAATTTTGTGCACAACCAACTTTTAAGCAGAAACAGCTATACTAAGAATTTCAAGCGTTACTTTTTTGCAACTCTGTTGCTGTTTTTAGTAAAATGCAAGTTAATCTTATGAAAGTAACAAAAAAAAAAACGCAAATACAAGTTTCTTATGTACTTTCGAATAATTTTTGTGGTGACATACATTCAATTTTAAAAAATTTACAAGTAGATTCGAATTTCTTATCACAAAATTTTTAACTATCTTTATAAAAAAAAAAAAGATTTTAACTAAATATATCATATTTTTAATAGGGATTATTTTTCAAAATACCATTTAGGTGTTTTAAATTGTGGGCTATGACAGCAAGACGCCAACGTTTGGCAAATTTTGAAAAATGCCACGATTTTGTCTTCTTGGGAGGTAAAAGAACAAAAATGTCCATAAAAGATATGAAAGAGACGGGCATTAAATATAAAAT
Source organism: Lepidium didymum (assembly GCA_963920545.1). NCBI lineage: Eukaryota > Viridiplantae > Streptophyta > Magnoliopsida > Brassicales > Brassicaceae > Lepidium > Lepidium didymum. Next base: position 4,188,948 of record OY986987.1, read on the forward strand.
CGGTGAACTTGGATCAACATATTTCAGAGTATCGAAACTTTTTTTAAAAAATTAGGGCACATGGAGATCATCTATGGCTACGTTTCATGTCCATAACTATGTTTATGTTAATGCCCCATATCATGAGCATGTTCTTGTCCATGGTCCAGGTTCATGACCATGTTTATGTTAATGTTTCATGTCCATAATCATATTTATGTTTATGTCCATCTCACATATCCAAAACCATGTTCATTGGCGTACACATTTGAAGATTAGAGGGTTCAAATGACATCTCTAATAATTTGGAAATTAAAATTTTATATATATTTTTATGGCTATATTGAATTTATTTTAGCATTTTTTTTATTTTTGACACCTTATTAGTTTAATTTTCGTAGCTTTAACTATACTTTATTAAAAAAAATTTATTTTAATAAGTATATTATTTTATTCGTCAAAAAAATTTCAAATCCAACTAATTATTCTATTATAGTTGATCCCTCTTCAATATAGAGATTTTACAATAGATGATTTAGGATATAGATTGAAATTGTTGATCTAATGATTGACAAAAATATAAAGATTTATTCTGTTTTGACCCCGATAAAAATATTTTCTAAGTTGGCCACTAACCGTGTGTATGTCCGTCCATGTTCCATGTTTATCTTTAGGTTCCATGTATATGACTATGTTTATGTCCAAATTATCTCTATATTCTAAAATGTTGTGGTCCATGTTCACCAATCATATTTTTCTCTTCAACATTTTCATGGGCAATTTTGTCATTCTAAAATCACTAAATGACAAAAACATGGCATTTTTGAAAAGAAAAAATGGCCGTAACATTTCTCAAGATTTAAACTTTGTCCTGGAAATCCATTGTTAACAAAAGAAAAAAATCTATTTGTATTACATTATTTAAATCTTGAAAGACTTAAGCCCTTGTCTTCTCTCACCTCCAAGTTTCTTTCTTTCTTTATATGGCGGACTAACACGAATCTCTAGTAGCATATTCACCTCCTTCCTAGTTATTCGAACCAGAAGACTCGTTGGAAATGGCGGCAATGCTAGGAAGAGATGAAGATCTGGTTGGAACAATGAGCGGGAGGAGAAGTTTGGCCTCCACAAGTAACCGAACTTTGGTCGGAGCTTCCACAAGTTTCAGAGATGTTTTCGCGCCTCAAGCTGACGAAGTGTTTGGAAGAAGTGAACGTCGGGAAGAAGATGACGTCGAGCTCCGGTGGGCTGCGATTGAGCGATTGCCGACCTATGATCGGCTGCGTATAGGAATGTTGCCACAAACAATGCTCAATGGGAAGACTGAGCTGGAGGAAGTTGATCTTACGAGACTCGCACCTAAGGAGAAGAAACAACTTATGGATATGGTTTTGAGTTTCGTCGAAGAAGACAATGAAAAGTTTCTACGTGGATTAAGAGAAAGAATAGACAGGTTAAGACAAGAATCCTTTGTTTTTGTATGTTTGTCTTCCAACATTTTTTTCAAAAATTTTGTTTTGTTTTCGAAAACAGAGTTGGAATTGAAGTTCCGAAAATCGAAGTAAGGTTTGAGAACATTTCAGTGGAAGGAGATGTGTGTAGTGCAAGTAGAGCTCTTCCAACTCTCTTCAATGTCACTTTGAATACAATTGAGGTTCTCTGTTTTTTCCTTCTATATAACTTGTTAAGCATTATGTTAACAATGGTAAATTTCGACTTAAGATCTTCTACCTCCTGTTACTTGAATATAGAGCATGCTTGGATTCTTTCATCTCCTTCCACCTAAAAGTAAGAAGATTCAGATACTAAAAGATATGAGTGGCATTGTCAAACCATCAAGGTAATTAAAGCGAATGCGACAATGGTTTTTGATACATGGAAGGAGACTTGTATTGAGTTTGAGTTACATTGTTGTCTAACATTTTCAGGATAACCTTATTACTTGGTCCACCAAGTTCTGGGAAAACAACTTTGTTACAAGCTTTGGCTGGGAAGCTTGATGACACTCTTCAGGTTTGTTGTCTATTATATTGTTATAAAATGTTCTCAAAAGCTCCTGCTTGAGTCGAATATTTATTGAGTCTTATCATTATCTGACCTGAAAACAGATGTCAGGGAAGATAACTTACTGTGGTCATGAGTTTAGCGACTTTGTTCCTCAAAAGACGTGTGCCTACATAAGTCAACATGATCTTCACTTTGGAGAAATGACGGTGAGGGAAACACTGGACTTTTCAGGACGATGTCTAGGTGTTGGGACTCGGTACCAGCTGTTGGCTGAGCTCTCAAGGAGGGAGAGAGAAGCTGGAATAACGCCAGATCCTAAAATTGATGCATTTATGAAATCCATTGCTATATCAGGACAAGAAACTAGTTTAGTTACAGATTATGTACTTAAGGTATACAACATTTCTGCATCTTTTAGTGAGAAAAAAACAATGTATAATTGAGCTTATTTTTGATCAATGTCACTTGACAGATACTTGGTCTAGACATCTGTGCTGATATTATTGTTGGAGATGTAATGAGACGAGGTGTTTCTGGTGGACAGAGAAAGCGTCTAACAACAGGTTTAAATTTGGTCCACTTTGATATATCCATGATTCATTACAAATTTACAATTACTGACTCTTATCATAAATGAGCAGGAGAAATGTTGGTAGGACCAGCGACTGCACTTTTCATGGATGAAATATCAACAGGGTTAGATAGTTCCACAACATTCCAAATTTGCAAGTTCATGAGACATTTAGTTCATATCTCAGATGTCACGATGATTGTTTCGCTTCTACAACCTGCACCAGAGACATTTGAGCTTTTTGATGACATTATACTGCTCTCAGAGGGCCAGATTGTTTACCAAGGCCCACGAGACAACGTTCTCGAGTTCTTTGAGTACATGGGTTTCAAATGTCCTGAAAGGAAAGGTGTTGCAGATTTTCTGCAAGAAGTTACTTCTAAGAAGGATCAAGAACAGTACTGGAACAGGACAGAACAACCTTATAGCTATGTTTCTGTGAGGGATTTTTCGAGCGGCTTCAATTCTTTTCACACGGGTATGCAACTTGCTTCAGAATTAAGCGTTCCTTATGACAAAGCTAAAACCCATCCCGCTGCATTAGTCACACAAAAGTATGGTATATCAAACTGGGAACTATTAAAAGCATGCTTTGATAGAGAATGGCTACTAATGAAACGGAACTCCTTTGTGTATGTGTTCAAGACCGTCCAGATAACCATCATGTCTTTAATTACCATGACGGTTTATCTTAGGACAGAAATGCCTGTTGGTACGGTGAAAGATGGTCAAAAGTTTTATGGTGCTCTGTTTTTCAGCTTGATTAATATAATGTTTAATGGACTAGCTGAATTAGTGTTCACTGTGATGAGGCTCCCAGTTTTCTACAAACAGAGGGACTTCTATTTTTATCCTCCGTGGGCTTTTGCCTTACCGGCATGGCTTCTGAAGATTCCAATATCTCTTCTCGAATCAGGAATATGGATTGCCTTTACATATTATAGTATTGGTTTTGCACCTTCTGCTTCCAGGTAGATTTGCTTGCTATGATTCCTCATGAAGATCATACTAAAGAACTGTCTTTATATATTCTTCTATTGTTATTTTCTTGAACTAACCAAACTTGTGACAATAGGTTTTTCAGGCAGTTGCTGGCATACTTCTGTATAAATCAGATGGCCCTTTCGTTGTTTAGATTCCTTGGAGCCGTTGGAAGAACAGAAGTAATCTCTAACTCAATCGGGACCTTTGCATTGCTAGTTATATTTACTCTTGGAGGCTTCATTATTGGTAAAGGTAAGAAGAAGAAAAACTATAAAAGTCTTTAATAGATAAGTCTCTTTGCTATAATTTCCAAACTACTCTCTGCGAGATTGATAAGTGAAAACATATATTCTGTTCTCTTGCTTCACAGATGACATCCAGCCATGGCTGACTTGGGCCTATTATATGTCCCCTATGATGTATGGACAGACTGCTATTGTTATGAATGAATTTCTTGATAACCGTTGGGGCAATGTAAGATTTTGCCAAGTCCTCGTATAGTTTACTTCTGTTTACCAGTTGTGATACAATATCTGTTGTGTTACATGATGCAGCCCAATAATGATAGCCAGATTGACGCGAAAACAGTTGGAGAAGTCCTTCTGAAGAGCCGGGGATTCTTTACAGAGCCATATTGGTTTTGGGTTTGTATCATGGCACTACTTGGGTTTTCTTTGTTGTTCAATCTCTTCTATATACTAGCTTTGATGTATTTGAACCGTAAGTGCTTCTATTTCTAACTTTCTGGTTATTCTAAACTTTGGAAGAGAATCATTTTTTAGTTGACAAGGTCTTGAAATATGTTTCTTTAGCTGTCGGCAACTCCAAAGCTACAGTTGTTGAAGAATGTAAAGACAGACAGAAAGGGATTACCAATGGAAAAGAAGGTGTAAACTTTGACTTCTCTAATTTTTATATGATTGTGTCTCCTTTGCACTAGATTATGAAGCTTGACTCTGACTATGATGTGAAATTGCAGGTTCTCTAGCTGAACTCAAATGCCCTTCAAATAATGGACCAAAGAGAGGAATGGTTTTGCCTTTCCAACCACTTTCTCTTGCGTTCAACAATGTGAACTACTACGTTGACATGCCTGCAGTAAGTAAATGTGTCTCGTACTATTCAGACTTCACAAATTACGTTGAAAATTACCTTAAGTTTCATAGTTGTTCCTTTAAATATTGCAGGAAATGAAGGCTCAAGGAGTTGAAAGCGATCGCCTTCAATTACTAAGAGACGTCGATGGAGCTTTCAGGCCAGGCATATTGACAGCATTGGTCGGTGTCAGTGGTGCAGGTAAGACAACCTTAATGGATGTCTTGGCCGGGAGAAAAACAGAAGGCTACATAGAAGGGAGTATTAGCATATCTGGTTATCCGAAGAACCAAGCAACGTTTGCTCGAGTCAGTGGTTATTGTGAACAAAATGATATCCATTCTCCACATGTTACCGTTTATGAATCTCTTATCTATTCGGCTTGGCTTCGTCTTTCCGCCGATGTCGATGCCAAAACACGAGAAGTAAGTATTACCATGTAATAACGGTTCACTGCTTTCTTTAATCGCGGTTGGCAAGAGTTTAAAATCTTATTTTTTTTGTGTGTGATGATAGATGTTTGTTGAAGAAGTTATGGAGATGGTGGAGCTCAAACCCCTTAGAAACTCTATAGTTGGTCTTCCTGGGTTAGATGGTCTTTCAACAGAACAGAGGAAGAGGCTTACAATTGCAGTTGAATTGGTGGCAAATCCATCAATAGTCTTTATGGATGAACCAACATCTGGTCTTGACGCAAGAGCTGCCGCCATTGTTATGCGCACTGTAAGGAATACTGTTGATACAGGGCGAACTGTTGTTTGTACAATTCATCAGCCCAGCATCGACATTTTCGAATCCTTCGATGAGGTTTGCCTCTGAAAATCTCACTTTTGGTCCAAAAAACAGAGTAAAGTTAAAAAATAATCTTTGGTTAATGCAGCTTCTCTTGATGAAACGAGGAGGTCAAGTTATTTATGCTGGAAGTCTAGGGCATCACTCACAGAAACTTGTTGAATATTTTGAGGTGAATCATCTGCTTTTCAATAGGAGATTATATCCATGGAAGTAGTTATATCTAGAGCCCTTACTTGCAGGCTATTGAAGGGGTTCCAAAACTTAAGGATGGTTACAATCCTGCAACGTGGATGCTTGGAGTCACTACTCCTTCAATGGAGTCTCAACTGAGCTTGGACTTTGCTCATATATTCTCCAACTCTTCTCTTTATGGGTATGTTTAAAGAAATATGAGACTACTAAACAAGAGCGTTACACTGTCTTTTTAATAGGAACTTAACTTTTTTTTAACTCAGGAGGAATCAAGAACTCATCAAAGAGCTCAGTGCTCCACCACCTGGATCAAAGTATCTTTACTTTCAAACCAAGTATGCGCAACCATTTTCTACTCAAACCAAAGCTTGCTTCTGGAAACAGTATTGGTCTTACTGGAGACATCCTCAGTACAATGCCATCCGTTTCCTTATGACAGTAGCCATTGGTCTCGTGTTTGGTCTAATTTTCTGGCAAATAGGAACAAAAATGTAAGCCTTTTTTCTTTCCTCTGTTAAATTATTAAACTATCATCAAACATGAATAAGACTCATCCAAAACAAAACTAAAACAGAGAGAACCAACAAGATGTGAATAATTTCTTTGGAGCCATGTACGCTGCTGTATTGTTCCTCGGCGCTGCCAATGCTGCAACAGTTCAACCTGCAGTTGCCATTGAGAGAACGGTTTTCTACCGTGAAAAAGCCGCTGGAATGTACTCTGCTATTCCCTATGCAATTGCTCAGGTAATAACCATTCTGATCATTTTACTTCTCTAACAATATGGTTAGACAACAATCAGTACATAAACGAATCTAAAACTGGTGCAGGTAGGAGTCGAAATCGTGTACAATGCGATACAAACTGGAGTTTACACGATAATCCTTTACTCATTGATCGGATGTGAATGGACTGTGGCCAAATTCTTGTGGTTCTACTACTACATGTTTACTAGCTTCATCTACTTTACGCTTTTCGGTATGATGCTTATGGCATTGACACCAAACTATTACATTGCTGGAATCTGTCTGTCCTTCTTCCTCAGTCTCTGGAATCTCTTCTCCGGTTTCCTCATCCGCAGACCGGTATACACCAAGAAACTTACATTTGAAACAATCAACAAAAGTGTTTTGGAGTCTCTAACTTAAAGTTTTTATTTGGTGCAATATGCAGGAAATACCAATATGGTGGAGATGGTACTACTGGGCAACACCTGTGGCATGGACATTATACGGTATTATCACATCTCAAGTAGGAGACAAGGATTCAATGGTGCACATCACTGGAATGGGAGAAATAAGTCTCAACACGGTGCTCAAATATGGATTCGGATTCGAATATGACTTCTTACCAGTTGTAGCCCTTGTCCACATCGCCTGGATCCTGCTCTTTGTCTTTGTTTTCGCCTATGGTATAAAGTTCCTCAACTTCCAAAGGAGGTGAAGAAACTTTCACAGAATAGACTTATCTTGATAAAATAGTGTAGAAAGTTTACCAACTATGTAAAATATCTTTAAATTGGCCCTTTTACTATTCTTTTGTTATTTGAAGGAACCTTAATTAGCAATAATGACTTAGCAGTTACTCGTAAAAATATGCGTTCAAGCTTCCATTGCTTCTATGATTCCATATCAACTTTAGATTTTGATTTGTAACTGAGTGTTTCTAAATACAAGCAACCAAAAAACTACTCCAAATTATACTCTCAAGATAACAAAGTATAACAATCATATGACATAAAAGTATAAAACCAAAGTTTTTATTGACACTTATGATAACTCTTAATATTTTGACTGAGTCACCACCTATGGAAATTCTTTCAAAGGCCAGGGACATTATAAATTGAGAGGAGATGAGATCAGAGGTTGATCAGAAAAGTAGAAGAGAGACAAAAAAATATAGAGAAGAAAAGATAGATTAAGTTGGGTTTGTCCGCTAGGTGCTTGTGCATTCGTTGATGGGGTTACAGGGGCTGGGGTTGGGGTTGGGGCGTTTCCTTTAACCGGTGGTAGTGGTGGCTCAGTAACATTATCATCTGTGAAAGTCATGGTTGGTGGTTGGGCTGGAGGTAAGGCCTGAGGATTTACAGTGGATAAGAGGTCACCGGGTTTAACAGGGAACATGTAAGGTGGAATTTTCTTGAATCCCAAACATCTATTCTCTGCAGAAGAGAAACATAGTTAGGCACCAATGTCAATAATTTGTGTTGTGAGACCTTTCTGTTGCAAATTTTGAGCAACTTACTTTTGTATCTTGCAGCTGTTAAAGGGAAATCGGTGATGGTTCCATTTATACCGGCTCCAGTGATAAATGAGTTTATCTGAACGGTTGCATCAGCGAAGAAGTCATATGCTTGAGTTAAAAACTCATTCCGAAACAATTCCACGTAAACTGGGAGAAGATTTTTCTGCAGCTTCTGCACAATATTGGTATGCTTAGTGAGGAACCCTTCACTGGAAAGAAAGACTGATGTTCTTCTAATAACAACAGCGTTCGCGAATTTCTTTATGTCTTCAACAGCAGAATCAAGAATATCGCCAATGTTTTCTTTAATTTTGTAGACTGTCTCATACTTGCTCTGCTTCTTGAACTCAACTAAAACCGAGCTGTCAGTAGATTGGAGAAGGACCTTTTTTGTGGTTGTTCCATTGCTGTAACCAGTTTTTGTGAGTGCATCTAGAACAGATTTAATTACGTCGAGCCCTTGCATCTCTCTCAAGTATGCTGCATTCTGATGATTACAAAAGAACATAATGTCGAAGCCATTAGAAGATATCACAGAACAATGGATAAGATTTCAAGACTAGAAGGTATATGAGAACACACCTCTACACTGATCAAAATACCATAGAGAGAAGTAGAGTTCTTTGCCAAGTTTAGGAACTCAGAAAGGAGAATAAGCTTCCCCGAATTACTCTCTTTAGGATTCCTTGACGAGCGGGTAATTTGGACTTAAAGGATTTGAAATAGCTGCTGCAGAGAGATGGGAGAATAGTTAATATAACTCCAAGTTATGTGATCTCTAAAGTGGTCAGTAATTTTGACCAGACCATATCAAGTAACTAGGTAAAATTAAAATTGGTAAGAAATTAAAATTAAAATCAGATACTTGTGAATCTATATGTAACCTCTTGATGTTAAGGAACAATAGAAACAGAAGCTCTAGCACTAGTTACTATAATGAGTAGGAATAAAAGTTTGAAAACCACACTAGCATTTATCTGAAGCAAATTGAAATAACTGGAAGGGAAACTTACGAGTCAAGTTCCAGATCTCAGGCCATGTGAAATTAAAAGTGTATATTCCATCTACTGAGCTAATCTCAGGAACATTTGTAGTACGCTTTACGAGGGAAGTATGGGCAACCGTTGTGCTGGTCTTGAGATCAATCGAGCTTAAGCAAAAGGGCATACCGTCGCTAGATATTTGGACTGAGCAATCAATAATATCAGCACCATCTCTGATTGCCTTCTCATATGCCAAGTCTGTACATCCAGGATAATCCCCACTCGCACCATCTTTTGATATTACAAGAAAATTCACTGCAGCATGAACCAATTTAGAATGGTCAACTATAGGTCTCTCTTTTTCTACTAGCAAGAAAGAAATTATGCAAAGTAATCACTCTCATTAATTACCTTGTTTTGTAGCGTTTATGCCAATGTGTGAGAAGCAGTCTGAGGAAAAATGAAAAGAAAAATTTCAATTTTGAGTATGCCCAGTAATGTTTTAAGATCATAATGGTGTCTGTGGAAGAAATTTTGCTTACCAATGGATGCAGATGCAGTAATGGGAAAGTCAGAGAGCACGCCGTCAACAGAGAAATTACCATTGTCCACAAAAGATAAATATTCAGACACTGGATCATAACTGTAGTCATATGCCATAGGGGCATCATTTACGAAACCTGACACATATACTTGTAATCCAGCTTTGTGAGCATCTTGAACTAAGGATGTCTGAGGAAGCAAGTACTGTTTGTCATCGACTGGCAATATGTAAGACTTGGGAACAAGAATCCCTGAAGAAAATGTCTTCACAAAAGTTAGGTTACTCAAGATAGAACCATAAGTTTGGTTTGTTGTCGGCTCGAGATCTTGTTTTTCGAGAAACTGGAACACAAAAATGGGTCCATTACGCCCGAAACGGCCAGAAATTTTGTCAAAGAAATTCACTTCAGGTGAAGAGATGAAGTTAATGTTTACAGTTTTTGAAACTGATAGCAGAAACCTGCTCATATTCAGATTGTGCTGCGCGTAGAACGCATCATGCTGAACATTCAACCAGAATCCTTCTGATTTCATCATCTGCTTGGCTACATCTTGAATCGTTGCAATCATGTATTCATTTCCAGTATTCATATATCCTCGCGATGGTATTCCTTGAATCACTGAGGTATAAAGGCAAAAAAGCAAATGTGAGACGTTAGAAGAAAAATCCAAACTCATTTCTGCAACACTCTACAAAAACACTTACAAGAAATAGCAGTGAGATCTCTCGAGGAGAAATCAATGGTGAACCAACCCTCAGTTTTGACTCCATTAACAGAGTAAGTATTGCTGCTATTTGGGTAAATAGAATTAATATTTGAAGCATTGGCCAAATCTAAATCAGGGAAGCAAATCCCAACTTCATCTTGGGTAAGCTGAACATCACACCATTGAACAACACCAGCTAAACTTCTCTGGGTCGCAAGACGATAAGCAGCGAGACTTGATTCTGGATATATTCCAGAAAAGCCACCACGAGCAATCACAAGTGGAGCATCACCTGATAATCATTAGATAAAAAGTTATTTTAACAAAAGAGATAAAACTACTTATATTCCCACAATCAAATTGACTAAAGTTCACCAAACCAGAATTTCTAAATGAGGAAGTCAAAGTGAAGTTATACTCCCCCAATGGATAAAGAAACAGAGAAGAGAGAAGATCATGAGCAAAACAAACAGAGAAAAGCTAAAGAGCAACTCACCATTAAGCGTCTGCCATGGACTTGTAGATCTTTGAGCATCGATTTGAGCAGCAAACAGCTGAAACAGAACAACAAAACAGAGTAAAAGCTTCGAAGCATGTGAAACTCCCATTGACGGATTGATTTGCTGAGAATTCATCTGTAACTTCCTCTTCTTCTTTTTCTGTCAGTCCATAAAGTATATCCAAATCAAATGGTATTATTAGTTGACTCATAATGAAAAACTGCAGAGAGACAGTCAAGAATATCGAACAAATGTCTTTATTAGCTGGCTCATAGTGACCAATTCATAGCGACTCAAGAGCTACACAAATGGCTTTATTAGTTGACTCATAAAGAAAAGTCTCTTCAAGCCAAAACACACAAAATTCAGACAGAGAAAGATTGGTTATTGGGTGTTCCTCTGTTTTTCTTTTCCATTGGATATGATTTAAAAAGTGGTGAAGAAAAAGAACATATGAATTTGTCATATGCTGGATCAATTTTGATAAATAATCTTTCCCCTTCATTTTTTTCCCTAAAACCTTTGTTGATAACTTCTCAACTTCTATTCCTGAATTTTTTCCGGGAAAGTGAGGTAACTGGGAAAATAATCAAGTGGGCCTTGGAGACAGAGGGACCTCATGAAATAACTTTTTTTTTTATGGTTTATTAAAATACGGAGTTAAATTTCTAGTAGGAATGAGAGGGACTTGCTGGTAAAGGCAAACCATACTATATCTTATCTCATAGTATCTCTTTCACATTGTTTAAAGCTGACCAAAGAGAGTTAGAAGACTTGAAAAGTCAATATTTTTATCAGTTCTATGATACACACTTTTTAATATCAATTAATAGCAAACACGTCAATGTAATACTTGATAATCGATTCATAGAAAATCTATAATCAACACATTATGATTGCAAGAATTTGGACTTAAGCTATAACAATAGATAAGAAAATTTGATAAACTAAAGGTACTCAACAGAAACTACAAACAAACTAGATTCAAACTAAAAAACCAACTTAAAACAAATAACAAATAAACTACACAAGGACAAAAAGCACAAACTAGCAATAGGTTTTAGGCTAGACAATTGATCAAAGGATAATAATAATCGAATCAATGATGCTTAAAACTCATTAAGAACCATCCTAGGGCATGAGACACAACACTAGAACATCCCACTCTCATGGCAATGAACCCTTTCCTAGTCAATCAGTCAAACTAACTCATTGTCAATTCAAAGACTAACAAGCATTACAAACAAGCTCACTAATACCACTAATCACCATAATTTCATCTCTCAATGGCTAGGGAATAAAAGCTCATATAAAGTCATTCGGGAATTTCATCGAACACCTCTCGGGCGACAAAACTCCTACAATCTAGATTCAAGTGATCAAGTTAAATCTAGCTTTAAAAACACCTTAAATGAAGGAATCTAAAGATCTATCAACTTAAACTCAAGATTCAACCATCAAATCCTAAGATCTACCTAACAATCAACCTATCACTTCACTACTCAAACATAACAACAAAGAAACTCAAAGCAAAAGATGCAAAGACAAACATAATGAACAAGAGAAGAGATAAGATGAATAGGTCTCAATAGATGGGAGATGATGATAGACCATCATCCCCAAAAGGATCTCCAACTATTCTCTCTCTCAAAACTCTATCTAAGGTTCTTTTGTGGCTATAAAAATGAAAGAAAGATTGTTCTAAACCCTTAAACAATTAGTTTTTAATGTTTAAAAACGGAACCGGGTCAACCCGGGACAAACCGGGTAGGATCTAACATAAAAATGTGTGTGTGATTCTGAGGTCGAGTGCGTCAGGTCGGGGTAGGGGGGGACGTGGGGAACATCCAAAATTCTTTGCTCGCTCGTTCCTGAGGTCGAATGCGTCAGGTTGGGGTGAGGGGCGACGTGGGGCACATCCGCAAGCCTTTTGATCGCTGAGTCACAGGTCGAGCATTCTAGGTCGGGTCGAGGGTCGTCCTCTCCTCCTCTCGGGTCCTTTTCCTTTATTTGTTCATGTTTTACTCAACCAATTCTCATAGTATGAAAGTATATCTCATTCCAAAATCCCAAATGTTTCAAGATATGCTCCAAATCACCTAAAATAGACTCAAAACGGAAAATATACGACTCGATCTATCTGAAGCTCTAAAATATAAAATGTACCAAAAACAAATCTAAAATGAGGATTAATGAATGCTAAATGATGTCAAATGATGCAAAATGATAGTGAAAACTAAGCTAATATCTACATATATCATTCTACAGGCAACTGTCAATGAATTAGGTTGAAACTTTCACTTATAGATCAAACGGTCTAGTTTCTCTTCAAACTAAATTAAGTTCTTATAAATTAAATGTTTGCGTTAAATTGGGAATGCGTGAAATTAAATCTTTGTTGCTATCTGCAGTATCCTACTCAATTTTCTGGAGACAGTGATGAAGAACAATGTTGGGGCTTTTGCGTTAACCGGTGGTAGAAGTGGCTCAGTAATATTATCATCTGTGAAAACCATGGTTGTTGGTTGGGCTGGAGGTAGGGCCTGAGGATTTGCAGTGGATAAGAGGCCACCAGGTTGAACGGCAGACATATAAGGTGGAATTTCTTTGAATCCCAAACATCTATTCTCTGCAGAAGAGAAGCAAAAGTAGGCATTCATGTTGACAATTTTGTGTTATGAGACCTTTTCGTGCAAATTTTGAGCAACTTACTTTTGTATCCTGCAACTGTTAAAGGGAAATCGGTGATGGTTCCATTTATACCGCCTCCAGTGATATATGAGTTTATCTGAAAAGTTGCATCAGAGAAGAAGTCATATGGTTGAGTTATAAACTCATTCCGAAATAATTCCACGTAAACCGGGATATGATCCTTCTGCAGCTTCTGCACAATATTGGTTTTCCCAGTGAGGAACCCTTCATTGGAAGGAAATACTGATGATCTTTTAATAACAACACCGTTCGCGAATTTCTTTATGTCTTCAACAGCAGAGTCATGAATATCACCAATATTTTCTTCAATTTTGTAGACTGTCTCATACTTGCTCTGCTTCTTGAGCTCAACTAAGACCGAGCTGTCAGTAGATTGAAGAAGGACCTTTGTTGTGGATGTTCCATTGCTGTAACCAATTTCTGTGAGTGTATCGAGAACAGCTTTAATTACGTTGAGCCCTTGCTTCTCTCTCAAGTATGGCGCATTCTGATGAATACAAAAGAACATAATGTTGAAGCCATTAGAAGATATCACGGTACGATGGATACAGTTTCAAGACTAAATGGTATATGAGAACACACCTCTACACTGATCAAAACACCAGAGAGAGAAGTAGAGTTCTTTGCCAAGTTTAGGACTCAAAAAGGAGAATAAGCTTCCCCGAATTACTCTCTTTAGGATTCCTGAAGAGATTGTAATTTTGACTGAAGGGACTTAAAATAGCAGCTGCACAAAACGATGGGAGAATAGTTATTATAATAATGTAGTCTCTAAAGTGGCCAGTAATTTTGACCACAAGATATCAAGTAAGAAAACAGAATTGAATCTATATATGTAACCTCTTGATGTTAAGGAATAATAAAAACTGAAACTCTAGTACTAGTTACTATAATTAGTAGGGACAAGAGAGTTTAAAAACCACACTAGCATTTATCTGAAGCAAGTCTGGAATGGAAACTTCCGAGTCAAGTTCCGGATCTCAGGCCATGTGAGACTAAAAGTGTACATTCCATCAACTGAGCTAATCTCAGGAACAGTTGTTGCACGCTTTACGAAGGCAGTTTGCATGACCGTTGTGCTGTTCTTGAGATCAATCGAACTTAAGCAAAAGGGTATACCATCGCTAGACAATCTTTTGATATTACAAGAAAATCCACTGCAGCATGAACCATTTGGTAGATGATAAAGTCTCTCTGTTTCTACTAGCAAGAAAGATATAATGCAACGTAATTGTTGAAAATAAATAAACTTGATTTTGGATCAAGTCTCATTTGGGTCAAGTTTAATTGGGCTACATAAAATTTGATCCATATTCTAGAAAAGTCTTTAGATTAAATATCTAGATATTATGATAGAAGTATCTAGATAACTATAATAAAATAATCTAGATATTATGGTAGAACTCTCTAGATTTTAGATTAAAATATTAGAGATATTTTGAGTTTTGGAGGCTATATATACCTCCCTCTCCCTTCATTTGTAACAATCCAACTCAAGTTTCTAAATAAGAACAAAATCTTCTTCTTTCAAAAGTTTCTCCTCTTAAATATATTTTAAACACTTCCAAAATAGTTTCTCTCTTCCAACAAAGTGGTATCAGAGCTAGAAGATCGTTTTGAAGATGGCGAGTAACGGTGTTCCCTTCCAAGTTCCGATGCTCACAAAGAGCAACTACGATAATTGGAGTCTACGAATGACAGCTATCCTAGGAGCACATGACGTGTGGGAGATAGTCGAGAAAGGTTTCGTTGTGCCGGAGAATGAAGGTAATCTTTCTCAAACTCAAAAAGATAGTTTGAGAGATTCAAGAAAGAGAGACAAGAAAGCTCTCTGTCTAATCTATCAAGGATTAGATGAAGATACATTTGAGAAAGTAGCGGAAGCTACGTCGGCCAAAGAAGCTTGGGAAAAGCTTCGAATATCTTACAAGGGTGTTGATCAAGTAAAAAAGGTACGTCTTCAAACCTTAAGAGGAGAATTTGAAGCGTTACAAATGAAGGAAGGTGAACTCGTCTCCGATTATTTTTCAAGAGTTTTGACGGTTACCAACAATCTAAAAAGAAATGGAGAGAAGCTAAATGATGTAAGAATCATGGAGAAGGTTCTTAGATCATTGGATCCAAAATTCGAACACATTGTCACCGTCATTGAAGAAACAAAAGACTTAGAAGCCATGACAATGGAGCAACTTCTCGGTTCTTTACAAGCTTATGAAGAAAAGAAGAAGAAAAAGGAAGACATCACCGAGCAAGTACTCAAGATGCGGATTGATCATGCTAAGGAAGAAAGTGGCCAAAGTTATCTAAAAGGAGGTGGATTTCAGTCACGAGGAAGAGGTCATGGATATGGAAGTGGAAGAGGTAGGAGAACGTATGAAGATAACTCTAAGCAAAAAGGAGAAGACTCATTTAGAGGTCGTGGGAAAGGAAATTCAAGACCAAGGTACGATAAATCAAAGGTCAAATGCTATAATTGTGAGAAGTTTGGACATTATGCTTCGGAATGTAAAACTCCTCACAACAAAAGAGTCGAAGAGAAGGTCAACTACGTGGAAGAAAACAACAAAGAAGAAGAAATGCTATTAATGACATTTAAGAAAGATGAAGGAAAAGATAGTCACAAGTGGTACCTCGACAGTGGTGCAAGTAATCACATGTGCGGAAGAAAAAGCATGTTCGTGGAACTTGACGAATCGGTGAAAGGAAACGTGGCTTTGGGAGATGAATCAACGATGGAGGTGAAAGGTAAAGGAAATATTCTCATCCGATTAAAGAATGGAGACCATCAATTCATTTCCAATGTTTATTACATTCCAATCATGAAGACCAACATCTTGAGCCTTGGACAACTCTTAGAGAAAGGTTATGATATTCGATTAAAAGATAATAACCTTTCTTTAAGAGACAAGGAAAATAATCTCATCACAAAAGTGCCGATGTCTAAAAATAGAATGTTTGTTCTTAACATTCAAAGTGACATCGCACAATGTCTCAAGATGTGCTACAAAGAGGAGTCTTGGCTTTGGCATCTTCGCTTCGGGCATCTCAACTTTGGAGGTTTGGAGTTGCTTTCGAAAAAAGAAATGGTGAGAGGACTACCTAGTATCAACCATCCAAATCAAGTTTGTGAAGGGTGTCTACTTGGAAAACAATTCAAAAAGAGCTTTCCAAAGGAGTCAATCACAAGAACTCAAAAGCCGCTAGAACTTATTCATACGGATGTATGCGGTCCCATCAAGCCAAAATCACTCGGTCAGAGTAACTACTTTCTTCTCTTTATTGATGATTTTTCAAGAAAAACATGGGTTTACTTTTTGAAGGAAAAATCGGAGGTGTTTGAAAACTTCAAAAAGTTTAAAGCTCATGTTGAGAAGGAAAGTGGTTTGGTGATTAAAGCAATGAGATCCGATCGTGGAGGAGAGTTTACATCAAAAGAATTTATGAAGTATTGTGAAGATAATGGAATACGAAGACAACTAACAGTGCCAAGATCCCCTCAACAAAATGGTGTGGCAGAAAGGAAGAATAGAACAATCCTTGAAATGGCGAGGAGTATGCTCAAAAGTAAGAAGCTACCAAAGGAATTATGGGCGGAAGCAGTTGCGTGTGCTGTTTATCTATTAAACCGATCTCCAACAAGAAGTGTTTCTGAAAAAACACCACAAGAAACTTGGAGCGGAAGGAAACCCGGTATTTCTCACCTACGAGTTTTTGGAAGTATTGCTCACACACATGTACCAGCGGAGAAGCGAAGCAAGCTTGATGATAAAAGTGAGAAGTATATATTCATTGGATACGATGCAAATTCCAAAGGATACAAACTTTACAATCCAAATACCAAGAAGACAGTCGTAAGTCGAGATGTCATCTTTGATGAAGAAGAAGAATGGGAGTGGAAATCAAATGATGAAGACTATAACTTCTTTCCACATTTTGAAGAAGAAAACTTGGAGCAACAAAGTGAGGAGCATGTTACTCCACCAACTTCACCAACACAGAGTTCTCAAGGAGATGAAAGTTCAAATGAGAGAACTCCACGTTTTAGAAGTCTACAAGACATTTATGAGGTAACTGAAAATCAAGAAAATCTCACTTTATTTTGTCTATTTGCGGAGTGTGAACCTATAAACTTCCAAAAAGCCATTGAAAAGAAGACATGGAGAAATGCAATGGATGAAGAGATCAAGGCCATCCAAAAGAATAACACTTGGAAGTTGACTTCTCTCCCAAAGGGACAAAAATTAATTGGTGTAAAGTGGGTGTATAAAGTGAAGAAAAACTCTAATGGAGAAGTTGAAAGATATAAGGCAAGACTGGTGGCAAAAGGTTACAGTCAAAGAGCCGGGATCGACTATGATGAGGTATTTGCTCCTGTTGCTCGTTTAGAAACTGTTCGACTAATTATTTCATTAGCGGCTCAAAACAAGTGGAGGATACATCAAATGGATGTCAAATCAGCCTTTCTAAATGGAGACCTCGAAGAAGAAGTCTACATTGAGCAACCACAAGGTTACATAGTCAAAGGAGAAGAAGATAAAGTATTGAAGCTAAAGAAAGCACTTTATGGGTTAAAACAAGCTCCAAGGGCATGGAATACTCGAATCGATAAATATTTCAAGGAGAACAACTTCATCAAGTGTCCATATGAGCATGCACTCTATATCAAAAATCAAAATAATGATATATTGATTGTATGCTTATATGTTGATGACTTGATATTCACGGGAAGCAATCCAAATATGTTCGAGGAGTTCAAGAAAGAGATGACGAAGGAGTTTGAGATGACAGATATTGGGTTGATGTCTTACTACCTTGGAATAGAAGTGAAACAAGAAGACATTGGAATCTACATTACCCAAGAAGGTTATGCTAAGGAGGTACTTAAGAAGTTCAAGATGGATGACTCGAATCCTGTTAGCACGCCAATGGAATGTGGAATCAAATTATCAAAGAATGAAGAAGGAGAAAGAGTGGATCCAACACTCTTTAAAAGCTTAGTTGGGAGTTTAAGATATTTGACATGCACAAGACCAGACATCTTATATGCGGTCGGAGTAGTGAGTCGTTACATAGAGAACCCAACAACAACTCACTTCAAAGCAGCAAAGAGGATCCTTCGTTATATCAGAGGTACTATAAACTTTGGTTTATATTACTCTATTTCTAACGACTTCAAGCTTGTTGGATATAGCGATAGTGATTGGGGTGGAGACATAGATGACCGCAAAAGCACAAGTGGATTTGTCTTCTACATTGGAGATACCGCTTTTACTTGGATGTCGAAGAAACAACCGATTGTCACCCTCTCCACTTGTGAGGCAGAGTATGTAGCTGCAACTTCATGTGTTTGTCATGCAGTTTGGCTACGTAACTTGATGAAGGAGTTAAAATCTCCGGACAAGGAACCAACAAAGATATTTGTGGATAACAAGTCGGCCATAGCATTAGCAAAGAATCCAGTCTTCCATGATCGAAGCAAGCACATTGATACACGGTATCACTACATCAGAGAGTGTGTTGCAAAGAAAGATGTGGAGTTGGAGTACATAAAGACGAACGATCAAGTAGCCGACATCTTTACAAAACCCCTTAAGCGTGAAGACTTTATCAAGATGAGGAGTTTGCTTGGAGTAACAAAATCAAGTTTAAGAGGGGGTGTTGAAAATAAATAAACTTGATTTTGGATAAGTCTCATTTGGGTCAAGTTTAATTGGGCTACATAAAATTTGATCCATATTCTAGAAAAGTCTTTAGATTAAATATCTAGATATTATGATAGAAGTATCTAGATAACTATAATAAAATAATCTAGATATTATGGTAGAACTCTCTAGATTTTAGATTAAAATATTAGAGATATTTTGAGTTTTGGAGGCTATATATACCTCCCTCTCCCTTCATTTGTAATAATCCAACTCAAGTTTCTAAATAAGAACAAAATCTTCTTCTTTCAAAAGTTTCTCCTCTTAAATATATTTTAAACACTTCCAAAATAGTTTCTCTCTTCCAACAGTAATCACTCTCATTAATTACCTTGTTTTATAGCGTTTATACCAATGTGTGAGAAGCAGTCTGAGGAAAAATGAAAAGAAAACTTTCAATGCTCAGTAATGTTTTAAGATCATGATGGTGTCTGTGGAAGAGATTTTGCGTACCAATGGACGCAGATGCAGTAATGGGAAAGTCAGAGAGTACACCAGCGACAGTGAAATCACCATTGTCCACAAAACCTAGATATTCAGACACAGGATCGTAACTGTAGTTATATGCAATAAAGGCATCATTTGCGAAACCTGACACATATACTTGTAAACCAGCTTTATGGGCATCTTAAACTAAGGATGTCTGAGAAAGCAAGTACTGCATGTCATCGACTGGCAATATGTAAGACTTGGGTATAAGAATTCCTGAAGAAAACGTCTTGACAAAAGTTAAATTACTCAAGATAGAACCATAAGTTTGGTTTGTTCTCGGTTCGAGGTCTTTCTTATCAAGAGACCGGAACACAAAAATGGGTCCATTAAGCCCAAAACGGCCAGCAATTTTGTCAAAGAAGTTCACTTCAGTTGAAGAGATGAAGTTAATGTTAACAGTATTTGAAATTGATAACAGAACCCTGCTCATGTTCATATTCTGCTCTGCATAGAACGCATCATGCTGAACATTTAACCAGAATCCTTTTGGTTTCATCATCTCCGGGCCTACATCTTGAATCGTTAAAATCTTGTATCTATTTTCATTGAATATTGGTGATCGTGATGGTATTCCTTGAATCACTGAGGTCAAAAGAAAATAACATAACATATGTGAGACGTTACAAGAAAAAACTAAACTCGATTCTGTAACACTACAAAAATACTTATCAGAATCATAATCACTTACAAGAAACACTACTGAGTTCTCTCAAGGAGATATCAATGGTGAACCAACCCTCAGTTGGGACTCCATTAACTGTATAAGTATTATTGCTATTTGGGTAAACAGATGTAATAGCCACCACGAGCAATCACAAGTGTAGCATCACCTGATAATAAATATATATAAGTTGTTTCAATACAAGAGATAAAAGTATTAATAATCCCAAAATCAAAGTGACTAAAGTTCACCAAACCAAAATTTCCCATATGGGGAACTCAAAGTGAAGTTATAATCCCCAACAGATAAAAAAAAGAGGACAAAAGAGCAACTCTCACCATTAAGGGTCTGTCATGGACTTGTAAATATCTGAGCATCGATTTGAGCAGCAAACAGCTGAAACAGAACAACACCACAGAATAAACCCCTCGCATTTTCGGATTAATTTGTTGGGAATTCATCTGTACCTTCACCAGCTTCTTTTTCTGTCACTCTATAAGGTTATATTATATCCAAATCAAATGGCTTTATTAGTTGACATAATGAAAAATTACAGATGTCTTTATTAGCTTAGGGTCATTGTGGACCAATTCAGAGAGACTCGAGAGCTTTGTTATTTAATCAAATGGCTTTATTAGTTGACTCACAAAGAATAGCCTCTTCATGAAGTTATTTTCATGCCAAAACACACAAAATTGAGGCAGAGAAAGCTCAGTTTGCGTGTTCCTCATTCTTAACTTTTTTCCATTGTATATGATTAAGAAGGTAGTAAGAAAAATGACATGACTGGTCATTTGCTAATAGTAGATCAACTCTGATAATTAATCTTTGCCCTTCAGATTTTTTTGGTACTATTTCTAAAACATTGTTGATTTCATCTAAACGACATATTCAGAGAATTTTCCCGGAATATGGGGTAACTTCATGGAAAAGAATTGTCAGAGGGCCTTAGAGAAAGAAAAGTCCCTCACGAAATCACTGTTTTTCTCTGGTTTATCAAATTGTGGAATTAATTTTCAGTGAGAATAAAATGAACTTGCCGGTAAACACCAAACTTTGAAAAGCTGACCAGGGTTTAAGAGACTTTGAAAAGTCAAAAAAAAAATTCCTGGTTGTACCGTATGCCACTAGAATAAAGCCCACTTGCAATTTTTATCAGCTCTTTAGTGATACTATACTAATCAAAGAATTAAATTGAAACTCTCTTATATATCAAACGGTCGACGTTCTCTTCAAACTAAATTAACTTCTTAGAAATATATATATATATATATATATATGTTGCGTTAAATGGGGTTTGTTAGTTAACAACTGTGACATACATTGTTCTTCATTACTGTGTTCAGAGAATTGAGGCAGTAGGATTTTTCAAACAACAACGTACAAAGATTAAATAGTAGCTTTTCCAGATGGAAAAACCTGAGAATGAGAATTCTTGGATGAGCACTAATAGTTTTGTAAGTAGAAAAGTAAAAGGTCTAGTCTGATTACTGCTTGGCCTAAATTTAGATAAAACTCAAAACGTTGATCTCTTGTTTCGCAATAGAAATCTGTATTAACAAGTTTAACATATTTAAGAAAACTTACTTAACAGAAAAACATTTTTTGAATAAATGTAAAGTTGCTTTTGTGCTTTGATAGATTCCTAGGAGGCTTCTTGGATCATGCTTCTGTGTAGACAGATGTATCCTCGGAAAATATTGAAGAGTCTTGTAAATGCACTACAGGAATTTGAGGCCTAGGAGGGACTTCAAGAGCATCCAAGCTTCCTTCCATCATCTCTACAACTCTGTTCATCGGTGGGCGATCTGGTGGACAAGGCTGAATACACCGCAAAGCCACCAATGTCATCTTCTTTACGAGCTCATCGTCTTTGCTATTGATTCCATCCTCAATATGCTTGCCGCAGTTGCCTACTTCAAGATCCCTATATACCCATTCAGGAAAGTACATGGAACTTGTGTTAGATTTAGATGTAGAGGGTTGATTAGCTTTTTCTTTGTTCCTTGCACCAATCATATCAAGAACCAACATTCCGTAGCTATACACATCTGCCTTGTGTGACACATTCCCATAAACTCTAGAGATCATCTCTGGTGCAATGAACCCTATTGTTCCTCTTGTGTCCAACAATGACAGTATGCTTTCTTTCTTATCACATAGCTTAGCGAGGCCAAAGTCTGATACTTTCGGGCAAAAATTCTCATCTAAGAGTACATTTTGTGGTTTAATGTCGAAATGTACAATCCTTGTTTTGCAGCCATGGTGCAAGTATTCGAGACCATGAGCAACTCCTAGAGCGATTTTATATAGTGTCATCCAATCCAAATTCACTGAGGTCTTGCCTGAGATGAATTTATCAAGTGACCCATTTCTCAAAAACTCATATATAATTGCCCTTTTGGAACCTTCAGAGCAGAAACCAAGCAAGTTAACAATGTTGAGATGAGATGTTCTACTCATGGTTGCAACTTCATTGATGAAGTCTTCACCATTACCTTGTGAGTCTTTCAAGACTTTCACTGCAACCATACGGCCATCGCCAAGTGTTCCTCGATACACAATTCCAAATCCACCTCTCCCAACAACTTCCGCAAATGACTTTGTAATTCTCTTCACTTGTGCATAAGTATAGTGTTCCAGTGGAATAAGAGCCTTCAAGTTCTGATGTCTCAGTCGTGTTCCTCTCATCCGGAGATAATGGAGAAAAAATGTTAATATGACCAGGAACAAAACAATTCCTGCTAGTGAACCCGAAACTAGAAAACAGGGAAATGATGAGTTAGTAATTTTTTTTCCTTTTAATCCTGGAAACAAAAATTTTTCTGGCCAGGAAAACTCACTAATGCAAATTGCTTTGACCAAAGCCCCTATACAACCATTAAACAAGTGAAATTTGTCAGAATAAACCTATACTTAATCTCCAAGCGGAAAAAAACAATGACCAAACTCAGAGAATAGAATGACTTACCATAACTTCTATTTTCAGAGCCACAATAATTGCCATAGGTCCCATCGTTACAATAGCAGACGAATCCTCCAGAAGTCTTATTATATCCACAAGCACCCTTAGCTTCTATACACGTTGAACAGTCTTGGCTAAGTTCAAGCTCGTAACCCTGTTCTAGAATCTTCTTTAGTTTATCTGGATGCAGTGTATTCGACACCGTTCCAGACGTAGGTATACTCACGTATGATTTGCAAGAGTCCATCAAGTCGGGTAAAGGAGAAGAGATGTTTGTTGTCACATAGTAGTTTGTGGTCGGTCCAATGTTTCCAGATTTTCTGCACAAAATCAAAATGTTTTCACAAATTACCTTTCCCACACAAATTGAAGTTTACAAATGTGAAGCTCTGAGTGATGGCTTCACTTGCCTTTGCTTTGGACCGAGCCTAACTTCTTCATCATGCTCACAAAAGAACTCTCCAATGTAAAAGTTGGCACGAACATCACTAAGAGCTGACAAGTTTTGGCACCCGTAATAAATTGTTAGCATCTTGGTGTGCTGCGGGATGGGAAGGACACCTTCAGGGAATGTCCCATTTGATGGATTTCGGATACATGGATTGTCGATATAATCTAATCGGGAGACTTTTATTATACGAGAGCGATAGTTAGCCTTTAAGATTCTTAACTTCATTGAGGAGAAGGTTAGCTCTGCGAATTCTCCGCTACAATCGAGCTTGAAGTCAGGGTGACCGCAGTTTTGTCTGCCACGCACCCAAAAAGGATACAAGAGACTGGTCTGATCACCGCAGCGAAATGGTTGACTGCAGAGTACATAACTCTCAGAAGCTGATAAAACAAATGATATTAGCATCAACACACAAAGAGTAAAGGACACACAAACTTTGTTAGCTTGATACAGATGCAAAATAAGAAATGTTTGGGTTTAAAGTGAAGAAAATTCAGCTATCTTTGAACAAGGAAAACTATAATCATTTTCAGTAAGAGAACTGACTGGTGTTGTTCGAGGAGGAGAAAAACAATTTAGAAGAGGAAAATGTAAAAATAATTAGTGAAACTTACGTGAGGACGAACATTCTTCACAGGTTATTTCATCTGTATTCACCGTTACTTCAAATCCTCTTCTTAGAACACTTTCCAAATGAGTCATATTCAGCTCTTTCTTTTCTGGAACGTAACTCGTAGGAACGTTCACTGTAAAACTTTCTTGGCAGTATCTTTTATAAATAAGGTTATCATACGCTGAGACAACACCTCTCCCAGGACATATATAACTTGAAAAGTAATGAAGTAGAGGGTTGCAATGATGAAAAATGGTGAGGCTTTTGTAGATTGGCGAAAGTTTAGAGATTTCGGGAGGCAATGTGGTGGAATTGAATGTAGCGGAACAAAAAGAACCTAAAAAGTCAGCCCTGACAAGTCTAAGAGTATAAGATGATTGATTTATATGAAGAACATGGTATAGACTGTTTAATATTTTTAGAGAGGTGATGTTTTTGCTGTTGCAACTAAGCTCTAGCGACGCATGACCGCAAGGTTCAGGACGATTCCCGCCCCAAAATGGGAAACCTGCAGTGATGTTCCCACACTGAAACTGAGTTGTCTCACACCATCCAAATTCTTGCTTACTTGAAACACAATGAAGATGGTAAAAGATGGAGAAGACGAAGAGCAAGATCAACAAAGAATTAAGAGGGTAGTACATGATTCATTGATCGGTATGGTCCCTGGAACTGAGTAAGTCTATCTTCTGGGTTTGATATTTGTGTATACGAACAGAGAAAATGATTAAAGAGAGAGAGGAGGAATAATATAGAAATACAGAGAGACTCAAGAGTGTTTCTAATTCAAATGGCTTTATTAGTTGACTCTAAAAGACTTCTCTGTCGTTTTTTCTAAGCTAGAAAACGAATTTGAGACAGAGTGACTGGTCACTGAATGGTTAACAAAAAAAAGAGACCAAAACAACGGTATTGTCCATTTTCTGGATAACTAATTTTTGTCCTTCAGTTTTTTCTTTACCATTGCTAAAACATTTGTTGATAGTCACCTAAACGTTT
The DNA here is from genome assembly GCA_963920545.1 of Lepidium didymum. Taxonomy (NCBI): domain Eukaryota; kingdom Viridiplantae; phylum Streptophyta; class Magnoliopsida; order Brassicales; family Brassicaceae; genus Lepidium; species Lepidium didymum. The sequence continues at coordinate 4,214,144 of OY986987.1, forward strand.
TTTCCTGAGAATTTTCTCAGAAGGTGAACACATGAAATCAGATCTTAAGTGGAAATTGTTAGAACTTCATAGTTCATAAAACGTATTCGACGAGTGTTTTGGAACGGCCAGATCTTAAAACCATTATATTTTGTACTATAAGATAAGTGTATTCACTTGTCAAGTGCAAAGTTAAATCGAATGAGGAATAGAGGTAGGTACAAATTCAAGTCGCTTGAAGAGCTAATAAATTATAAAATTTGGAAACGTTCAAATATCCCACATTGAAATCGGAGAAATGGAAGCATGAAGTTAATAGTTAAAAGAGAAACTAGAACGTTTGATATATAAGTGAAGGCCTCAACCTAATTCTTTGAGTAGTAGCTGTAAAGAAGAGATCAAAATATTGACTTTTCAAGTCTCCTAAACCCTCTTTACTCAGCTTTAAAAGATGAAGATAAAAAGATTTAAGAAATAGGAGATAAGATATAGTATGGTATCTGTTTACCGGCAAGTCCATCTCATTGCTACTCATCCATATTTTAGTAAACCGAAAAGAAAAAAACAAAATTTGGTTTCACGTGGTACTTCTGTCTTTGAGGCCCACTTCTCAACCTCGAACTTGCCTTGTGTTGTCCGGAAGATTTATTAACAAACATATGTCATTTTTGTATAACTTTTGACTTACGTTTATCTATCTTGAAACATGTGTTCTATTTGTTATGAAAATAACATTTGACAGAAATAATTGTATAGACTCTTTCTTCTAGAGCACGATCTACAAGATGATTTTATTTTCACAAACTCGAAGAATCCACCTTTCAATTTGTGGAGGATGTCAGTATCTCGGAAGAGCTCAAATTCTCTTCAGAAGTCCCAAAAGATTCGGAAAGAGGCGCAGCTGGAATTTGCTGTAAGACTGGCCTTGGAGGCATTTCAAGAGCTTCAAGGCTTCCTTCCATCATCTCTACTACTCTGTTCATTGGTGGGCGGTTTGATGGGGAAGACTGAATACACCACAAACCCACCAATGTCATTTTCTTTGATATCTCATCTTCTTCAATGCTGATTCCATTGTCTGCCTTCTCAAGGTCCTTATAAATCAAATCTGGAAAGTACATTAAGCTTGCATTCAATGCAGAGTTTTGATCAACTCTTCCTTTTTTCCTTGCACCTAACATGTCTAGGACCAACATGCCATAACTGTAGACATCTGACTTGTGAGACACACTACCATAAACTCGGAATATCATCTCTGGTGCAATGTACCCTATTGTACCTCTCATTTCTAGCACCAAAATGATGCTCTCCTTTTTCTTCACAAATTTTAGCAAGTCCAATGTCGGAAACTTTGGGGCAAAAACTGTCATCCAACAGCACATTCTGAGGTTTAATGTCGAAATGCACGATCCTTGTTTTGCAGCCATAGTGCAAGTACTCAAGACCATGGGCAACTCCTAATGCAATTCTATACAATGTTGCCAAGTCCAAAGTAATTAACTTCTTGTCTGCAATGAACTTATCGAGCGACCCATTTCCCAAAAATTCATATATAATAGCTCGTTTTGAACCTTCAGAGCAGAATCCAAGAAGGGAAACAATGTTGACATGAGATGTTTGGCTCATACTAGAAACTTCATTAATGAAGTCTTCACCATTATTACCCTTTGATTCTTTCAAGACCTTCACCGCAACCATACTTCCATCACTAAGAGTTCCTCTATACACAGATTCAAATCCGCCTCTCCCAACCACTTCCTCGAATGAGTTTGTCATTTTCTTCACTTGCTTGTAGGTATAGTCTTTGAGTGGAATAAGGGCCTTCAGCTTCTCTTGTCTCCTTTCATCTGATCTTTCTCTTTCGAAAAATTTGGACTCCGAAACAAGGGCATAATAGCACCAGCAAAGCAATAATACCAGTTACGGAACACAAACCTGTCAAAAACAGAGAAAATCTTCCATTAGTAACCTTTTTAATAGAGGAAGATAAAAAATTAACATTTCTTAGGGCAGAAAACTAACCTATGGCAATCCAGATGAACACAAGCGCTGTAGAACGATAAAGTAAAATTTGTCAGGATAGAGGCAAAATTAGACAATAACTTAAGGGAGATATAAACAGTCACTCAAATAAAGGTTAGACGCCGACCATAAATCGAGGTAGTGCTCCTGCATCATAAAATGGCACCAAAAATTAAAATTTAGCTAGAATAGAAGATAGAACTTTTAACTTTGAAATCACAAAACAAAAATGAGTTTCTGTATGTGATCCAATCAAAAGGTGGAAGATCAAGTACGAAAGAAATCATACCATACGAAGGACATCTTAGGTTATGTGGCCCTTTTTTACAATAGCAGACGAACATACTTGAGATCTGATTATATCCACAAACACCACCTGAATCTAAGCACCTCGAACAGTTAGAATTGACTTCAAGCTTGAAACCTTGTTTAAGAGCTTCCTTTAGATTCTCTAGAGTTGGAGTTCTCTGTAATGTCCTTAACGTGGATCCAGACGCAGGAATACTAACTCTTCTTTTGCACATTCTCGTGAAATTATTTAAAATGCCTTTAAACCCGTCAAGTAATGAAGAGGAAAGACTTCTGTGACATAGTTACTTGATCTACCATCACAGCCAAGCTCTCCTACATAACTAGAAGCAGAAGGATCCGAGGACTGAAACTGACAGTTGTAATATAATGTTAAAAGGTCGGTGTCAGCAGTGAATCGAAGGACGCTTTCAATAACTGGTGCATTTAGTGGGTTTGGGGGACAAATATCATCAATATAATCTAATCTGGCAAGTTGTATTGCTCTATAGCTGATTGTATATAAGATTCTGAACTTAACAGAATCGATGTTAAGCTCTGGGAATGCTCCGCTACAGTCGAGCTTGAAGTCAGGGTGGCCACATTCTTCTTTACCAGGTTTCCAGAAAGGGTAATAGAGACGATCCTGATTGGCACAACTAAACCGTTCACGGCAGCGTGCATAAAGCTCCTCAGCTGAATGAAAAGGAAAAAAAATATTGCAAAATGGGGTCACAATGAGCAGCTGTGATTGTTCAGGACAAAGATTTTGTCTGTGACAGAGACAAATTGATGTGTAAAATTGGTGAGAATGAAGAAGAAAATTTGGTGAAACATCAGAGATAATATAACTTTAATTTTACCAATTGGTTGATATGGTACTCAACTAACTTCTTCTGATGGCGATGTTAAGTTACAGCAAATTTGTGAAGTTTTGTTGAAACCAAAGATTCCACCAGTGGATAAACATTTTTGACACGGTAACTCATCAATCACCAGCTTCACTTCAAACCCCTTTCTTAGAGCAGTTTCCAAATGACTTAAACTCAACTCTCTCTCTTCTGGAAGGAAACTCATTGGAACATTAACTGTGAAATTGTCTTTGCAAGACTCCTGGTTTTTAGACATTGAGAAAATACCTAAAGATGGACATGTATAACTCGAGAGGTAAGCATGCTTAGGGTCACAGTTTTATAAAACGGTGAGGCTTTTGTAAGCTTGAGAAAGCTTAAAGATTTCGGGAGGCACGGTTATGGTATTGAAAGCAGAGGAACAAAAAGAACTCAAATGGTCTGCTCTGGCAAGCGCAAGAGTTTTAGATGTTCGATCTATATGTAGAACATAAAACTCTTGACTTGAGATGAACAAAGAGATGGTGTTATTGTTGCAGTGAAGCTCCAACAATGGATGACCATAAGGTTTGAGACGATTTCGTCCCCAAAAGGGAAAACCAGTAGTCATGTTCCCACACCACACTGAAACAGAGCCTCACACCACCCAAGTCCTTGGTTACTTGAGGCACAAGGAATATGGTGAACTACTGGACAAATACATATAAAGACTAAATCTTCTTAAGTCAATGGCTTTATTAGTTTACTCTGTAAGACATTTCAAAGATTTTTTCTAAACAACAAAACAAGTTTAAGACAGATATTGAATGGTCATTGGCTGGTGAAAAAGAAGAAAAAGAACAAATAAAGGTGGTCATCTTCTGATAGATCAACTTGGATAATTACCCTTGCCCATAATCGTTTATTTGTTGTTACCATTTCTATTCGTAAACGACTATTCGTAAGAATTATCTCGGAAAATGAGGCAAAAGATTGGAAAAAATCTTCATTGGGAATGAGAAAGACTTGTTAAAGTTTCATGTTTGCTTGTATTTATTGTAGAGGATTTAGAATACTTGAAAATTCAACAACTTGGTTCCTTTCAACCAGCAACGTCAATAACATAAGCTATAACTCTCAATTGGATAATTATCGGTCGACGTTTAAGAGACGCTTGATGACTTTTCACCCTCCAGTTTTTAACGTATATTAATTTTAAAAAATAGTCCATAAAAACATTAACAAAAACAAAATTGAATAAATACATACCATCACAAAAAAATATTATACAAACAAAAATTACATATAAAACCCTTTCTTTCTACATAACTACGTGGCCATGTTAAGATAACTATGTAAATACTAACTGGATAACTATGTAGCAACTTATGATAACTATTTAGCTACACTGACTTATTTTGTAGTTACTTTGACTTATTTGGTAGTTACACCAACTTATTTTGTAGTTTCCATATACTTATTTATTTCGAGTGATATCATAATGTCATTTGTTAATTAGCTTAATTAAGTTTATTAATATTCCGACAAACAGATCAATGTTTTGGTGAAAATATATACATATGAAGTTATATACGTAAATAATATTGAAGGGTCTTGTAAATGCACGCACTACAGGAATTTGAGGCCTAGGAGGGACTTCAAGAGCATTCAAGCTTCCTTCCAACATCTCTACAATTTTGTTCATCGGTGGGCGGTTTGATGGGCTAGGCTGAATACACCACAAGCCCACCAATGTCATTTTGGTTTTCCTATATATTTATAAGAATTATTTATACTAAATGTCATCTTTTAACAAAATACCATCAATTTATAACTCCTTATTTTTACCATTAAATCAAATTTTATGGTATAGGCGAAAAGACAAATGTAACCCTAAAATTTGGTCAAAAAAAAACATCAGTCATATATGTTAGATGTCATGACGGACAGTAATAACCTGACCATATGGATTAGACGTCTAGAAAAGGCAAGTGCATTCAAAATTTAGAATAATTTTATTCTTTGTTTTGAGCAATTGCCACGTGTCAGCAATCGGTGACGACCATACATGATAGACTTCTATGATAGACAACAATGTCCCAGACATATGGATTAGACGTCCAGGAAAGACAAATACATTCAAAAATCAAAATAAATTTATGCTTTGTTTTGAGCAATTTGGCATATGTCAGTTTTCTATTTACGCGACAGTGTCAGTAATCCGACTCATTGTTGACTATCAAGAATGTTTAACCCGTATGTCTGCTACTTTTTTTATCCAACTTCAGAGGTACACTTGTCTTTTCATGCAATCTGTTTTTGCCACAAAATGTACTTTTCTGGCACTGGAGATAATATTTAATTGGTGATGGCATTTCCTATAATTTTTGTGGCATTTCCTATAAAACCCTCAATTTATAATATCACTTTCTCATATATATTTTAATTATATGTTATTATATAAGTTTTAGACAAGCATAGTTCAGCAGCTAAATTTTATCTAAGAACAAAAATAATAATTAACAAATCAACTAATAATTATATATATATATATAATTATTATTATTTAATTTTTATAATCATTTTAATTAGAACGTAAACATACATTTTAAACAAATATTATTACGTCGTGAGAACCACTTGTGGTGGCCTAGATTTGAATATTTACTGATATGAAATTAGGTTTCCATAAGTATGAAAATAAAAATATAGGGAAAATTTCAAAAAAAAAAAAACTTCACCATTCAATCAAAAATGATTAAAAGAAACAACCAACTTCGGTTCCAAAGTTTTAAACCTCTAACTTTTGTTGTTTTCCCAATTTTTGTCAAATATCAAATTTACCTTGTCATTAAGTAATTTAATACCCTATTAACCTATTTAATCTTCTTTAATTATTAACGTGTATAAATTTTTAAGTCGAAGTCAAAAGTTAATTAAAAGATTTTTAAGAGATCAGTGAAATCAATTAACGCCAAAGTAAAGTTAGACGAAACGTCTGAAGTAAAGTTGGGAAATTTTATCAACCCTTTTAAAAGGTGAATTCTTTTAACATTCCATCTTTTGACGGCAACTATATGTGAGAAAACAAATTTTTGTAAAACCTATACAGAGTCTATTTTGTTTAGAATCTATATATATTGAACTAATTTACCTAATAACATACCAAGGCAATTTAATTAAAATAGGGTTTTAGTTTTCAACAAATGCGTTGAGAAGAACAATCACATAAATATTGTTAGTCCAAATTTTAGGTGTCAATATAAACTATAAACTTTCTTTTAGTAATAAGTCGAAGCTAGAGTGAAGAAATATATGCACTTCCCATATTCTAAATCCACTAAAATTCAAGGTAAAGGAAAACCATAAGCACATTTAAATTCAAAGTTCAAACTAAAATACTCTAACAAAATGCCTTTTTCAAAGATGGGTAATCTAATTGTCCTTCTACTCATTTTTTGTATAATTACGTTCTAATATAACCCGATATACACGTTCATGATGACCACTTCAAACATTAGAAAACAACATGCAATGAACCATCCATGTTCTAGTTCGAGTAGACTTTAATTTGGACCAAAAGACATGAAAACTGGTTTTTAAAAATATTAGAATGATTAGAATAAATTAGGGTGATTTGGGGTAAGGCGTAAATCGGATGGTTATAAATTTGATTTTTGTCAAAAACTAAATATATGTTGTTTGGCTAGATGACGATGTGTCATATTTTAAGTTTTATTATAAAATTTGAAACTAGACTAATCGTCGGTACTATCTCCTCCGAATATAATAAAATGGCCTTCGATCGGTCCATATATATACCAGAGTAAAAAATAAAAATAAATGTTAGAATAATTGTAAAGATATTTTATAAAATCAAGAGGCTTTGCAGGGTAGACAAAAAGAGACTTGTCAAAGAAAAAGTGGACAAAATGGTTGAAATAACAAGAGTCTTGAAGAGTTTGTCTCGAACGTTAACACCTTTCTTCTCTACTTAATATGCCTTAGCGAAAGAGACATAAACAAAATTAAATTTAAAAGTAAAAGAAACCAAATATTGAGACAAAATCTTCTTAAAGTGGAGAAAATTAGGTAAGAGATGCACTGCTTGAAGCTAAATAAGACATTGCAACGTAACAAATTCTTATAATTTAACTAAAGTGAAATTTTCGTTATATCAGAAAAAATAAAATGTAAATTGTGATATTCTTCATATTTTATTAAAGAAATTCGAAGAAATTAAAAAGCAACGTTAAAATATAAAAAACTGTTGAAAAGAAAATTTCCTAGGTATAGTAAATAATTATTAATACACATCTTTAAACTAATAATTGATTCATTAATATCTTCTATAAGTTAATACAGTTTTCTAATAATAAATTAAATTTTTCATTCCATTAATATATCGATAAATTAATAATAATTCTAAATTAAATTTTTGATTCAATTAGTTTTAGTATAATCTTGACATTATTATTATTTTATTTTTGTCAATAATATTTGGATTGACAAGACACGATCAATAGCCAAAATTCTTTAACTGGAATTGGGTGGGATTTGAACTCACCCCTAATATCAAGGTAGATCATAGACAAGCTAACTAGACCACGACAATTCAAACATTATTTATTTGTAGTCTTAATTGTACGTAGTAAATACGGTAAATGTGGAAAAATAATAAGAAGAGAAATACAATATAAGGTAGTTCAGGTATATCAATCAATTTGTATTGTAGGGGTAAAAAGGAAAGATAATGATTTAGGTTAATTCAATTGTCAACTAAACACAAAACTCACAAAGTATGAAGAAGACAAAGATAATGACAAGTAAAGTTTCCAAATATCTTAAAAGCAAAGGTCATGCATGAGTTCAGGGGAGTAAGGAACTAGTAGAGCCTTAATTAACTAAACTTAATTATTATTTTTAAAGAGTTTTTATCAATGTTAAAGTAATAATAGAGCATTCAAAAAGGTTTAATGATCAAATCAGGGCTGTAGTTAGTAAGATTCGGGAAGATCTTGTTATGTCTAAACAAATACTTAATTTCAACGTCAATCACGCCAACACTTTAAACTTGATGTTAATCTATTTTGTCATTAAAGTATTTTTAGTGGGACCTCAATTATAACCTGATTAATCATACATTGCTTAGATCATTGTATTAATTAGAGAGCAGATGAAGGATCTATTTCACATAATTTGTTTTCTTATCATTATTTTTTCCATTGTAATAAGAAAATTCCTTTATGTCCAATCAACCAATTGAACGATTCAAATCCCGTGACATTGTTGAAACTTATAGAAATGATAAGATTATGTATAAGCTTATCTATACTAACTATATAATATACGATCATTAATGCTTTACGAGGTATGTAGACCTTCCTAGCTTTTATATATTACTTATTGTTATGACTATTATGTGTACACGCACACTAATATCGTACATACATTTAATCATTTATACGTGTATCTATATATTAATCATAATAAAATTATTAAATTATATTCAAAAATCTGAGTTATTCTCAATCTAATGGTTAAAATAATTCAGCTAATAATTCAGACATCAGTTTTTGACCTATCTCAATACAGTTGGTAAATTATAAGAGGATTTTAAACTATGGATCGGGTCTTGTCGATAGAATTGTTGACAAAAAAAATCCATGAAACTCAGAAACATAACCATTAAACCAGATTCAAGTTTTTCTCAGTCTGCTGGTTAGAATGATCCAGCTAATGATTTTGACATTAGGGTTAGATTGAACCCTTTTTCACTACAAATACTATATTAAAAAAAATTATGTTATGAATCGAGGTTTGTCAACCCTTATACTAAAAAAAAGCATATAAAAACGATTATAAACTATGTGGTGACATTTAGTCTAGTGATATATGGTAAGTCCATTAAAAGCATGCGCACTTGCACATTCAGGAATCAAGTCTCACTACCTACATTATGTAAGAATTTGACTAATAGACTGACCAGTTATGACTCATTATTGACAAAAAAAAAAAAAAAACTATGTGGAAACGTGGCATAGGTACTCCACAACAAAGTGAGTGGACCAACCTAGACTCCATAATTATTTTAAATCTAATCTTAATTATATAAATATATGCACATGCAAACTCAGGATTAATCTCATTTTGAGACCTTAATCTCATACTTCCAATACAAGAAGACTTTTAAATCTGTCTCTCTTTGTCTTTCTCTTTCTCCTTCTTTGTACATAGATAAATAGATTGACTCACATATATGGCGACTGAAACATCTTCTTTGAAGCTCTTTGGTATAAACCTACTTGAAACGACGTCGGATCCAAACGTATCACCCGCTGGATCCGGATCAGGATCCGAGTCAAGGAAGTATGAGTGTCAATATTGTTGCAGAGAGTTTGCGAATTCTCAAGCTCTTGGTGGACACCAAAACGCTCATAAGAAAGAGCGTCAACTTCTTAAACGAGCACAGATGTTAGCCACTCGTGGCTTGGCACGTCATCATACTATTCATCCTCATACAAATCCACTTTTCTCCGCCTTTGCTCCGCTTCCTCATTTCCTTTCTCCGCCGCATCCTCCTCCGCATATGATGCTTTCTTCTCCTTCTTCCTTTACTTCTAAGTGGCTTTACGGTGAGCATATGTCATCACCAAACACCGTTGGGTATTTTCATGGTGAAAGGGGGATTTACGGTGGAAGGATGGAGTCTTTTACTGGAGAAGTTAAGGATCACGGTGGTTCTTTGCCGGAGATGAAAAAGTTTGCCGGAGAAAGTGATCGGAATAGTGGAGTCAAGTTAGAGAATGGCATTGGGCTTGACCTTCATTTAAGTCTTGGGCCATAAAAGATTTTTATTAAGGCCCATTCAAAATTTGTAAAATACTACTTGGATTTCATTTTTATAGACTATGCCTTTTTACCCTTATTCAGTTGAAATTGGTGATTATATTTTTTTCTTACTTTACTAAATTTCATGTTCTATGTATGAGTTTGCTTTCACTTCTCTTTTATTCTATTCTTCTTGTAAATATGTAATGTGAATTTTCTTTCTCAACATTCTGTCAATTTTTGTTCAACTTTATTTGGGGATAGTAATTGGTGGAGAATATAGGAATAATTCAACAAATAATTGTTGATTAGTACACAAAGTCCACTTTAAATTACAACACAAACTGTGTTTGTAGAAGATGTTCACTTCATCAAGGGTTTTAATCTAAGTGAGAGACCATGATGATGAGATTGTGTTTGGCATTCCAAATTTTACCACAATTGGCCATGTTCTTTTGATTTCACTAGTGATAGCGACAACGAATAGCAATCCGTATTGTTGTTTTTTAGAGTCACTCCGATCAATCGTTATGTTGTTTTTTTACCATTCGGTATGTTTATTTTTTATTGATTAATTTTACTATATGTTAAATGTGTGTTTAGTCCGATAATTACTTTTTGGTTCTGGTTATATTAATAACCACCCAAAACACAAGAAATAATTAATGAATGATAGAGAAGAAGATTTTAGAAAAAAATAAATCTAGATCTAAATTTTATGTGGTTTGAATTAGTTTTGAAACTTATTGTACAGTTCTAGATCGATAACTCAAGAAATTATCTGCATTTGACAGATTATGCAAACACTAACTAGCTAGGTGGTTTTGATGAGTTTAGATCAACATCATAATGTGATTACGTGCAAAAAACATTCATGAGATGGTAAGTATATTTTAAATTTTATGAAGTTTATATCTGTTACAAATTATTTTCATTTATTTAGTGGTTACGGTTGAAATTAGTCGATTGACCCAAACGTAAGAAATGAGTCATTAGTGGCCTTGAAATAGGGGTCGAGAGACTTTGTCTATCAAACAGTCCACTGCAACAAGACTCTCTAGCCATCAACCCAATGTTACCATTTATTTAGATGTAATCTATTGGGCCATAATGGGCATTAGCTATTTGGTATTAGAAAATATGTAAATTAGATTAAATATGGTTGATTACATGTTTTATGTATATAATAAGGTTTTAGCTTCCATTAAATTGAACAAGAAACCATTTTACATTTTGTTAGGTTTTTTGATATGGTATTAAAGCTTAATCTAAATTCTTAGGTTCATGTTTCGATCTTTTACTCTATTTTGAATTTTTCTTTTTTTTGACCTTTGTAATTTTGATTATTCTAGCAAGGTATACTCTTTTTATCATGGCTGAAAATTCAAACGAAACTACGGATCTACGCCTTCTTCTCCAAATCCAAGGTTAGAGACTTGATCCAGTTCTTATGGATTATGGTTCTATAAATAAATAAAAAGAGGCTCATTTATGTTTTTGTAATTTTTGTTGTTCCTATTTAATTTCCAACCGTTTGATTCATTTTCTTCTATTAGAGTACCATATTTTTATTATCTACTATTTAAATTTTTCTAAAGAAAAACTAAAAGAAAAAAAAAAGAGAAAAAAAGAAAAGACGTGAATGAGGATTTTTGATTTCTCTAATTGTTTAGAGGAGTAGTGTCGGTTAATTATGATTCCAATGGATACAATGATGATCCGGGGTGATGAAGTTGATTCTAAATGTTTATGAACAAGATGTTTGAAGAATGAATTAAATTTGTGTTTCTCAGATTTTATAACCAGATATAAACGTTGATAACCTAACGGCTGGATGTTGTAGCCGCTTTGATCCTATGATCGAGTCTAAACGTCGATGACCTAACGGTTGGGTGTTGTAGCCGCGTTGACCCTATAATCGGGTATAAACGTCAATGATCTAACGGCTGGGTGTTGTAGCCGCTTTGACCCTACAAACAGATATAAATATCGATAATGATCCAACGGCTAGAAAAAATGTCGATATTTTAATAACTTGTCTAATCTTACAAGTATTACCACATATAAGCTTAACTATTTGATATTAGAAAATATGTAAATTAGATTAAATAAAATTGATTACATATTTTGTGTATATGTAAGACATGGATAAACTAATTCAACTTATAGCTACTTCATTGTTAATAGCTTTCAACTAAAATATTTGAATAAAGAATAATGATATTCTTATTCAAATTGGTTAATCGACCAAATATTTCTAAAGTTTATGGAGAATCCTTCAATAAAATATTTACGATTCAACTTATAAGTATTTCATTGCTTTTTTTGGTCGGGGACAAGCTCCAATGTATTATTCAAGAATCAATTTCTATAAATTATAACAAATGTTTCGAGCATATACAAAATCCGCAACATCATCATCTAAAATTAAATTAACATCAACCGAAATTATATCAAAAATACTCTAAAGATAAAAGGAAAAATACAATTAGTCAGCTCATCTGCTAAGCGGTTAGTTTCTCTAAATATGTGAGAAATTTAGACGTCCAGTCCTTAATCAAAAAATTATGATAGAAATGTATCAGGAAAAAAAATAGGTGAGAATCACCAATTTCTTTCATGAGAAATCATACCACAATCTCCGAGTCCACCTCCAACTTCAATCTCGATATTTTCTTCTTCCATGCTAAATATAATCCATAATATACTTCACATAACTCCGCCAAAAGAATAATACATATGTTTATATTTAGAACAAAGCCACCACACCACTGACCCAAATAGTCTCCTATAACTATTTCATTGCTAATGCCTAATAGATAGACAAATAATCACAATGTAATTAATTTTGAAAAAAAGATATGACTATATTCTTAATTCATCAGCCAATTATAGTTTTTTTTTTTTCAACCTTACTATTATAATTGGATCGACAAGGTCCGATCCATAGCCAAATCTCAAATCCTAAAATCTCTCTTTTTTTCTTCCCTTTACATCCGGGAGAAATCGAACCCTGGTGCCTGAGAATTTATAAAGTGACCACTACCACTGGACCACATGTCCTCGGCAGCCAATTAAATGACCAATTCTGTCTATATTTTATGCTAAATACGTAAATAACATGGTTATGATTTAAGTCATAGCTAATTCATTGCTAATAGTCATAGATTATAAATTTTGACAAAAAAAAGTCAAAGATTATAAATAATTATGATCTCAAATAGTCACGATGTATTTAATTTTGAGCAAATAATGACTATATTTTTGATTCATGGTTATTTGACCAACTTCTCTAAATTTTATGGTAAATCTCTAAAATAATTATTATTCAACTTATAGTTATTTCCTCTGGCTTATTTCATTGCTAATAGATGACAAATAATCACCATGTATTTAATTTTGATTAAAGAATGACTATATTCTTAATTCATCTGTCAAAGATAATGAGTTGACTACTCTCTAAATTTTGTGGAAAATCTGCTAACAAAAAAATAAAAATAGTTATGATTCAACTAGTAACTAAATAGTTGTAAATGACAAATAGTCATCAAAATTTATTTTTTCTGTCAGCAATTAAGTCGAGAAAAAAATAATCATCTTATATGTATTCTGAATTATCATGTGGATATATAAGTCCATTTTTTATTTTTTATATTAGTGACTCTTATATAGTTGGTATTCTTATGAAGGTTTCGCATAATTACCAAATGATAATTAAATAGTATACAATTGTCTCTTTAGAATTAATGACCGTTGATCAAAGAAAGATGACCGTTGAAAAAGGGTACAATCGTCCATACAAAAATTTGTTAGGCGTCTCCCTCTTTGTTCAATTAGACCGTTACGAAGAACAAAAATTCCTTTTTATCCAATCAATAAAATCTCCAACTTTCTGAGGAAGAAGAAGACAAACTTCGATTAGCAATGAATGATAACTCGATTTCAAACCCTAGCATGGAACCTCTGTTATTTTCTCTTGATACAATATCTCTTAACTCCGATACACAACAAAAGCTTAAGCTTTTGGTGGACAATGGTCTTTATGGATTCGAAAGAGGACCTAGATATGGAGAATACGCGAGATTACGAGAATCTAAGCTTCGAGTGAAACGAGACTTCGAGAAGATTCTAAAGGAAGAACAAGTTAGATTCGGATTCACAAGAGAAGAAGAAATCAGGGTTTTGCCGGAGAAGAAAACTAGATTTGGGTTTAGTCCGAATCTGAGAAAAACGTCGTCGTCTTCGTTGGCTCAATCGGTTCCTGATTTCTCTACAATGATTCGTAAGGAAAATCGTCGACCGGCTATTTCGAGTTTACTTCCTCGAAGAACAGAACTTACTCCACCGCCAATGAAGAGCAAAAACTCCGCCGTTTTCGATGGATCGGCGTCGTTAAAGAGAGGAAGCATATCAGCAAGTATTGGAGAGAAGAAAAGCCTTGGGATGATGCGTAAAAGCTACGCAACTGTTGAAGATCTCAAAAAAGTATCAATGGCTGCAGCTTCTGCCATTAACTGCGGTGGAGGAGGAGGAAGGAAATCAATCGGCGGTGGAGGTCGTACTATTCTAGGTTACAGACATATTTATTGATTTTTTGATATTTTGGAAGCTCAAAGTTTGAATTTTTTCGTAAGAGTTTCTCTGTTCTTCTGTGGGTTTTGATTGATAAAGTCTTTTTTTAGATTTTGGTTTTGGTGATTGATAGATTATGTAACATACAGACTGAAACTTGCATAGTTATCATCAGAAACGTAGTAAATAAGAGTTGATCATAATCGTTGAATAGCATAAGTGTTTGGTCAAATAACACAAATGCTATTGACGAAACATTTGATTCTAAAAGAGATGAGTTTTCACTGGTAAGGAGTTCCCAAGATCGATTGTTAATTCTCCAACCAAACACCAAAGGATCTCATATGCAATCTCTGATCCAACTCCAAGCACATGGGATTCAAGATCCACCCATTTCTCCATTTCGATACCGATAGTCTCATCCATACTGATCCTAGCCAACTTTGCCCACTTTGGAATTTCTTGGAGAACACCTCGAATCAGCTCGTCAGTTTTAGCACTTGAAGGCTTTAATCCGCTGGAAACATTTCTTTCATCCATGTGTTCAATCATGGCATCAACCAGGAACCCTCCAGTTAGTCCGGGGAGATTAACCAGGTTACCAGAACGTGCTGCATAAATCATGAGCTCATCGAAGAGATCCGGACCAATTAGGTAGTTCTCTTGTGTAGTAGTATTGCCAACCAATAGCTCAGTGTGGATAATAACTTTTCTTGCAACTGTGAATCTCTGCTGCGTTAATATGAGACCTGTATTGCTTAAACATCGCAAAATGTTAGAGACATGGCTGACAAGACTCGCAATCGCTGGGTAATTACAACCACTAGTTGATTTCTTGAATGAAGTTGCTGAATCTTCAAGCATGTCCCAGTCAGGTTCTATAGGCTCAAGAGGCAGCCTCATCTGTCCTGGAACTACAAATTATAACAGCAGTTTCAGGTTTCAGAAACAAGAACTGACATTGTTTTCAGAAATCAATTACTGTGTAATTATCTATGTACCTGAGATATTGTCAAAGCTATTCGAAAAACAACTCTCATTGGAGAAAGATGCATCGAGTACAGAACCAGGACTGGTGTACTCACTGTTTGCATTTGCAGTGGAACTCCACAACTCTGTTTTGCCTTTCCTCTGCAAAAGAATCAAGAAGCATAATGAATAAAGCTGAGAAATGCTAAAACTGTGAAATCCTTGCAAGATTATAAAAATACCTTGTATGCTGTTTCTGTGTAAGGCAAATCGATATCTCGACTATAAGGCTGCTCCAAAGCTAAAGACGATAGCAGTTCATGGAGAATCATAGAAGCTGATTTATTGGGTAAAGCACTTCCTACAGTAGCCTCATCTTCTTCTTGAGAAGCCAGTTCTTTCAACTTTTGCTGAATCAACCCCAGAGTTTCCCCATCAAGAGGTGTCCTTTTCGGAAATGATGGTCTTGGGTTTCTTTCACCCATCTGATTTGGAACGCGTTGAACTCCTTTTCTCTCTTTGGTTTTGCTACAGCATTGGCTATACTTTCTATGAGGGGAACCAGGTTTCAGTGGAGAGAAAGAAGATTCATTGCTACTGCTGGGGCCATTACTACACCCGCAAGGATATTCACCATCTACTCTTCTTGACAATGGACTCATAAAGCTACTTCCTCGCCCATGGTTACTTTCACAACCTAGCCTTCTCTTCCATGCTGATCTATTACATGTCTCCTCAACTCTAGAGTGAGATTTTTGAGGGAGACTCAAATCAGAGTTTTCGAACTTAGCTGGGTGATGACTTCTGCTAGTTGACCCTCTATTCAAGGCTATATAGTCTTTCTCTTTAGAGTTGGTTGCATTTGCAGGCGACGAACAACCTCTCCTGCTCTGTAAGGTGTAATATTGAGCTACCGAAGGAAGCTTCATCTCCCTCTGAACAGTTCTGTTTCTAACACCAGGCGGCAACACTTCATCTTTTCCGTACTTCCCACTTAAGTCATACCGAGCACGGTGTAAAGCTTTTGTCTCCATTTGATCTGTACCGTTTTTGGCAGACACAGACGCAGATGATTTTCCATTTCTCCAAAACACATTTCTTTTGCTCCGTTGAAAGGGCGATGATTCAGAAACACTCGCCATATTCTTTCCAATTTCTTCAGTTTCCG
Organism: Lepidium didymum; assembly: GCA_963920545.1. Taxonomy (NCBI): domain Eukaryota; kingdom Viridiplantae; phylum Streptophyta; class Magnoliopsida; order Brassicales; family Brassicaceae; genus Lepidium; species Lepidium didymum. Next base: position 4,230,803 of record OY986987.1, read on the forward strand.
GACTTGAGCTATTCACATCAACCAAGCTACCACAAGCTTTACAAGAAGCTACACTATTGTTATAACCACGTTGAAACTCTAATAAAGATTCAGGTGAAACAACAACTTCAACCGGTTCCTGCATAGCATTTTTAAACCTTCTAGCACCCGAAGAACTTGGATAAGCAATAGCGCATTTCGCATTCCTCTTTCCTGGTTCCAAAATCCTAGCAGCAGCATCAATCAACCTAGAGCTTCTTCTATGAAGCCTAGGGCTTCTAACAGGAGAAGCCAGTTTCTGATGCTGATGATGACTATTATACTGATGATGTTTCCTAACTCGAGTCAAAACGTTCTTAATCAGCAATGCATCAGATCCAAACTTCCTCACCGCCACACGCCTATCACACACTCCTGTTGTTCTCTGCATCTTCTGTGGCCTTGATTTATTGAAACCATTATCATCTTCTTCCCCATCAAACACATCACATTTATCTTTCTCCTGAATCTGTGAATATGACGGTTTCTTCTTGTTCTTGCCTTTGTCTCTGTGATTAGATGGCATTGACTCAAGCCCCATTAAACGTGCCACTAAACTAGGAGATTTCATTTCATGCTTTTTAAGCTCCACAACATCACCTCGATTAGGAAAACTTCCTCTGTTCTCATCATCAATCTATCAATCCAAAACAAGAACCAAAATCCATAATTTAAGTTCATATCACTCAAATCTAACTAAAGATATCAACTTTAACAAAATAAAGGAGAAATAATCACCAGATTAAGCTTAGATTTGAGCATTTTCTCATTTCCTCCAAACCTCTTCGAAACTTGTTTCCCTGACAAAGCATATGAACGCAATCAAACTCAACAACAGCCATTTTCAAACACAAACCGAGACAAAAACAGAGTGAAAGAGAAAGAGACTAACCAGGAAGAAGTGATTTGCGAGAAAAGAGCTTCTTTTTAGCGAACCGTCGGTTCCAATCAAAGAGCTGAAAGAAAACACCGACACAACCACCGAGTCGATTCGGCCGTTTCTCAGTTATGGCCGCACACGGCACCGTCGTCTCCTGTAACTCACCCGTCATCAAGATAACTAACCTAGAAATTCTACTAACCTTACAAGCTTAAAGATATCACTAACACAGCAAAAATGTCTCCTTTAGAGACACATTCCCTTAAATTCCATAACTTTATCACACAACCAAGCTAAGGAACCAGAGAAACAGAAAACCACTTGCTTTGAATTCTGATTCTGAAGAAAAAATCACTCAGCTTCTGTATATTTTGTGCAATCTCTTAGGGACGACTGTACATAAACATTATCGATAGCTTAGTTACGAGAATAAGGAAAGAAAGAAGACAGATGGAAATGAAGAAAACGACAATGGTAAAGTGGAAGAAGAAGAAAGTAAGCTTTAAGAATCATTAGAAGTATAATATAAACAAGACAAGACAAAAAGCCAAGCTTTTGAAGAAGAAAAAGTTAGTGTCAAAGAATTGAGAACTCAATGGGTAATATTCTCAATTTGGAGTTAGAGAAAAGTGAAAAGAGACAAAAGCAAGGAAGTGATTGAAAGAGAGATGAGAAGAAAAGAGAGATTAACAAAATATAAATTATAATCACTGTGATTCCTCTGTTGTCTCTGACGGTGAAAGGAGCTCGAGAGAGATTGTTACAGAAGAGAGAGAGCCATGCGCACAAAAGGTTAAGTAGCTGATACAACAAGTAGGTAGACTATAGAGAAAATGGAAACAAAATTCTATAAGATTTTAATTGTTTTTGTTTTTATGTTTTGAGATAAAATAGAGAGTGAAGGACCAATAAGGTTTATTGGAGCGTAAAATGTGGTTCCGGACAGTAAAAGTTGGAGGTTCGAGGGTTCCTGTTTCTCGTTTTTGAGGAATCCAGCTTAATCCGTAGTCCATTTTCTCAGTTCCAATTTTTTGTATTGGTTTGTGTTCCAAACTGAAAAAGTTAAGTTTATTTTATTTACCAATACTCAAAAAGGGAAAAAAATACGATTCCAATAGTATTAGCATTTACGGAATTATTTTTTTGGGGTCAAAACCAAAAAATACGACATGTGCATAACACATCAATTTTAAAACAATTTGTGACCTCAAAAAAAAAACATTATTATTTTTTTGTTAAATAATAATAATAAAATTTCTTGAAGAGGCTGAACAATGACCTGACCTTATAGATGATCCCGTTTTTAACAGAATCCGGTGAAAGCTATTTTATAGGCCGTGGTACTTGCTTGTCTCCATGCTTATTTCACAAATGCATGAAATTAGAGTTTCTGATAACAAGCATCTATACATTGAAAACTTTATATAATTGTAAAGCAGATAATTAGTCACAAAGAAGTGACAAGCTTTATCCCTCAAATATCACTTAACTAATGTAAAATTCGTCACTTAAGTAATGTATAATTTGCTTACGGGTAAATTTTTTCATTAATACTTTTTTGTCAATAGTTGGATCGATAAGATTCGATCCATAACTCAAACTCCTTTCTAAAAAACTCTTTTAAATTTAATATATATAATGTAGCGGGAAGTAATCGAATCTTTGGTGTCAAGTCATTCATTAGGTAAATTATCATAACCACTAACTTAAGAATAATTTGGTTTTTTAATTAATGTATACAAATGTGGATATTGTATTATCCAGTAAATTAGTGAAGGACTCGTAGGCCATAATAATCGGAACCAAAAAACCGAACTATACTGAACCAAAAATTTTGGTTCAGTAATTTTAGTCTTCGGTATAGTTCTGATAATCGAAAAACCCAAATAAGAACCAAAACTAATTAGTATCAAAAAATACTTTGGTTACAAAGTAACCATATTTTTTGAATATTTGGTAATTTTGATTTTTTTTTAAATGTAATCATTCGAAACCGAATCAATATTATTTTTGAACTAATTCGATTTCATCTTTTCATAACTGGAACCAATCCGTATTTTAGTCAGTACCCATTGTACTATATTTTTAGAATCGAAAGAATTTGACCTGAGCAAACTGAAAATTGAATATCTAGAGATTGATATAAAAAAAATTAGATAATAATTTATAAAATAACTTCCAAAAGTTTCTTTATTTTCTTATAAACTTGAATATATTAGTAATAAAATTTTTAAAAATTGTCGGTTTTTTTTAAAAAGAAAATATCATACATTAGTGTATGTATAGATAAAACGTAAGTGTATTATAATTTAAGTATAGATACATGAGTGTATAGTTGTAAAATGTAAAAAGAGAGAAAATCAGAGTTGTGTCTCTGTCTGAGTCTGACGAATTCTGAGATGTCACGGACAATAACCTATACAAGTTAGGAATCTCAAGCATTCCCTCACTTCTACTCATTCAAACTCAATTATTTCTTCTACTTTTATATACATATATATATATATGTATGTAATTATATACACACAAATATAAGTTCAATATTAGGAAAAAAATTTATGTGTTTGGCTATATATTGAAAATTGTTAATAAGATAACTGTTTGGATGTTTTGAACTCGAAACGATTCTAAAGGAAACAGAAAAAAATTGGGATAAATTTTTGTTTGAATTGAAGAAAATGGTATAGACAATTTTACTATTTGCAAAAAGTATGATTTTGACCAAAGTGAAAGAAACAAAAATTCCTGGTGCTTTCTTTAGATTTACTCTCGTTTTGATTAGAACATCATCCAGAAAGTTAAACAGTTGAAATGATTCCTTCTTTTTACGGAACAGTGTATTTATTTGACTTGTACATAAATTCGTTTATATGTAATGTTCCAGAACAACTAATTAATCACAATACAGTTTGTTGCCAAAGATTAAACATGAAAACATATGAGTAATTCTTCTAATGTAGCTCGTGCTACGTTGCATAGAGTATGTTAACCACAGTGATTTAAATGTAATTATGATGTCTCGCACTATAAAAAACATCGGCCATCTGGGATAGGGTATATTACATGAGAATGGTCTGATGTAATATACCATATTGATGGTCTAATGGTCTTTTCCACCATTGTGGAATGGGGAAGTTTCAGGGACATATAACAATTGAAGAGTCTGAATGCACAACATTTATATAGGCTATGCAAGCTGTATTGTCTAAAGGCTTTCGGCAAGTTATTTTTGAGGGAAGTAATCTTTTTCTGCATCAGGCACTATTTCTCCTTAAGACTAATTTATGCCTACAAAGATATGTCGTTGTGATCCATGGTTTGGGTGCTATGTTCGCAAGAGTACGCTTCGTATATGTTCTGTGTGATCAAAATAAAAAAATTGATATGTTAGCTTGATATATATTTACGGCTTCATCAATGTGGTGCTTATATTGTTGTACCTACGTTTTTTACAATTAAAGCCCAATGGTTTTATTTGGTCATAACTTTGCTATGGTGAATGACAAATGGGATTGGCTTTAAGAAGCCTACAACTTAAGTTATTTGAGTTACAGAGTCCCACGAAGTTAAGAAAAACTTGTTTTCTTGTGTATATATAGAGTTACACTTGTAGACTTATTTAAAGAGCATAGAAGAGAAAAGAGAATAAGTTAAGCCCGCTCATGGTATCAGGACTTGGGGCTTGGGAAAATCTGGGCCAAATTTTTAAACCCATTAAGAGAATTTTAAACCTAAGTCTAACTTATCAAGTCACCCCTACTCTTGCGCTCCAAGTCTCCAATTTTTTCGAAACTGACTTCGACCACATTCAAAAAGATGCTCAGTGTCTTCTGAACTTGTTCTCCACATTTTTTTTCTATAAAAGAACGAGTCAGAGACTCCTCTCATTCTTTACGTTTTCTCGAAAACACAAAACTTTTCCCTCACACGTTCAATCTATTCCAAGAATGTAGCACTAGACATACAATTCGTAGATTCCATTCGTCATGTGTAATATCGATGGTCTTATTCACAATTTTATCATAGAATTCTCAAACGCATCAAACGAGTACACTACAAGAGTTTATTGAATTAAGGTAATGAAACTTTTGTCTCTCTATGATTTATTTACCTTAACCATTTGTTTAGTCGTTTGCTATACTTGTGCAATCGTTAAACTTGATTCGAATTTATAGGTCCTTACATATATGATATTTGTCGTGATTTTATGCGAACAATTGTAAACTCTGATTATTTGATTGGTTGATAATAAATTATCATTGACAGAAAAAAAATATGAGTTATTCATAGCATAAAACATATCAATTTTATAAACGGATTCATTTGAATTCTTAATACAACACTATTTGAAAGAAAACTTTAAAAAAAGTTTGAGGAGCATTTAGGATCAGAAGGACGGATCTATAGATGTTTTAGTAAAGGTTTTTGTGATGGTCCTTCAGCAGAGGTTTTTGTGGCGGTCTTTCCGGTTTCATCTTGTTTAAGTTTTTTTCTCGCTCATAGTGGCTCTGAGATGGTCCAATGGGATTGGAAAACGGTTTTAACAAATGATTCTCGATAGTAACACCGCAAGTCTCAACATTTCGATTTCTGTCTTGAGATTTTGTAGTAGCGATAATCTTATATAATGCTTTGGTTTCTTTTCTTATTTTTGTGAGTGGGCGGTACTCAAATCATCCAAGATTGTGAGTATTTGAATATATCTCTTTGACTATATTTCTTTTAGATGAATAGTCTATACCTTTTCTATAAAGCTTGTAACAGTGAGTTATCAAAAAAAATACATATTCGAAGTTTAATTTTTTTTACAGTTTGCACAAAAATTAAAAAAAAACATATATATATATATATATATATATATATATATATATTTTTATTTAACTAATTAATTAAAATATTGCATGACCACTCTCTTACTCCTAGAATCCTAGTGACGTACATCATGAATGTAGTCACAATATAACCACTAGTTTAATGAATTATTTTGTAAAAAAAATATTAAATATTTCAAAAATCAAACTTTGTAAAACAGAAATATATATTTAGAAAATCAAACTTCATGTAACAGAGGGATATATAATACTATGTAGGAGACGTGGGAAACGGAGCGGACTCGAGAACGAGATCGGAGAAGCCATTAGAATTTGACCACTCACTGTTTTCACACATTAAAAGAGATTTGGGCTTTGGTTTCGATACGTTTCCAAGCCCATGTAAATAGTATTTCTTTACTAAACAAGCAACCGTTGATCACAATTATCTACCTCGACTTTGTTCAAAATTGAGATTTTAAAGAGAACTGATCTGGTTCTCCGTGAAACAAGAGGTCAATGAGTAAATTCTTGTCTTCTACACTCTAATTAAATTTAATTTACTCAATTACTCTCAAATAGTTGTTAACCAGAAGCTAGTTAATTGAAGTTCCAATTCTAACATTTGCAAGGCTCAAACCAATATCAAAATGATCTCAGTCTCAACTTTAAACGTAATTAGTCTCTCTGCAAACAAACTTTAAGCATCTACCTCTTACATGCTGGATATCCTAAGATGGGTTAGCTTAAAGCCATAAAGATGAGACTGGACCACATGATTCCGCTTTATTTTACCAGTACGTGCTATAGAAACAATTTAAAAGTCTGATATATATAATGTTTTTGCATGTTAATACTGCTAATTTTGTTATTGTTTCTGGTTTAGGATGCACAATGCTTTGGACTCAATAAATTGAGTTAAATATTGGTGCATGCATTAATGTGTTAATGATAATTTAACTAACTAGGCTCTCTTTAGTCTTTATACCTTCTTTGTCTACATGATTAAAGTTTTCATTACTTCTTGATCATAAAAACCGAACCAAACCAGGATTTGTATACATAGATGGTGCCATCGGTTTTTATGATCTAAAGTAGTATATGCTCTTTAGAGTGCTCCATCATCTTCCACATTATTTAGTGGACTCCACGTCTCCTTTTGGCTCGTGAGTCTATCTTTCTTTGACGGTTGGTATGCTATTTCTGGAGAACTTAAAATTAGTTTACTAACCCTAGCTACAAATCAATATGTATTTTGTCCTCCCAGTATGTTATTCATCCTAAAAAATTTCTAGCTCAAACACATTTTATCTTAGAACTTTTTCCGATGGTTTGATCATAAGATAAATGTGCACTTTGGTAATTAAGCAGTTAAATTAATTCTTTTAAGCACTCTTTATCCTCATACAACCTGTATTTTTTGAAACTAGAGTATTACAACTCACCCCACTAACAGATCACATCATCTTCGTTGTGTACCATGACTCTCACCTTTAATGGTGTGAGTCATCTTGACTCCATATTCATCTGGATTTGGTTTAGGTATCACTTGTAACGTCCCAACCATCACCTTTGGTCGACCCTATTTTCTTTCTTTTAGTTTGTGATCCCACCTTTTTTTGACATTTTCTACGCTACTTTTTGGACTTTTAAAAACTTGTTTACTGACCATACATATCACCATGTAGTTTTTTTTCCATATTTTGTTTTTACTCACACACAACAATCCATTCACGGTAGATGGCCTATTCTGAAATTTTCCCACCTCACCACACTCAATTAGAGAGTTCTCTCTAAATATTTGACAGTAAAGATTAGTATTGTTTGATGACTCAAATCAATTTTTTTTTTCATGCATTACAATATTTGCTGAAACTTGGGGTGATGCAAATATTGTTTTTAAACCAATCTATTTATATAATTAACTAGGCAAAATGTAAATATATATATATATATAGAAAGACATGAAATTATATAAATATAGTTTTGATGACAAGAAAGACAAATAAACTTATTGCCGAAAACTCCATGGTTTGGTGGTAGACCATTTAGATCTGATTCTTTGGCACCAAATTCGAATTCTAAAGGTTTATAAAATGACTTTGAGCCGTGAAAAAAAAATCACATAAATAAACTTAACACGAATGGTTATATTCCATACAAATTGAAAACTCAAATGTTGTTTGTAACTTCTAATCAACAGTCAAGCATTTTATCCTGCTTAATTATTTAAAAATTGTAGTTCTTATAAACTTTTTCTTTTTTTTTGTCGCTAATAAACTTATTCTATACCAACTGCAAAACTAAGGGAAAAAAAATCAACTGCAAAACTTTAATTGGAAGAGATTACAGAAAGTACTAACAAACAGAATTTTTTTCCTTTTATTTTTGCCAAAAAGGGAATCAGTTTCTTAAAAAGATTACTATGTTTTAAGAGATAAAATTATTGCAGTGGGCATAAACAAAATTAAAAAAATGAAAAATAAAGACATGTAAAGCAAAGATTAGTGAGAACCAGAAGAGAATAGGATTAAAGTGTTAGTTTAAGTGGCCTACAACCATGTGGCAGTTGACATCTTCTGGATCTCTTCTCTTATTATTATCATCCATACTTCCTTGTCTTAAAAGTAACTTAACAACAGTTTCACAATCATAACTTCAATTCCCAATTTTCTAAAATGGTTTCATGATTCATTTTTATTTATTAAAATTATATAAAACGTTTATCAATTTTGAACCATCTATTATCTCACAAATGTCAGGTTAGATTGACTCGAACGAGTTATCTTAACTGACAGCATCCCAAATATTTGTCTGAAAAATCACCGATTCGAATTTCATGCAGAAAAGAGTGACTAGGACCAGAAATAGTACAATCAAAAGCTGGTTCCGGACCTAGGAGTGGATTAGGGCCTAGACCCAACCACTTCCTAGTTAGTAAAAAAAATGTCGATTAGATTTTTTTTGTTGTAAATTGATATGAAAAGAAACTTAAACTTTTATGTAAATTTTGCAGATTCCAATTCAACAATATATATATATATATAGTTTTAAGATTTCGATTTAACTCTCTAGTCTCTCTATATTTATATATGTTTTTTTTGTTAATATTGGATCACAACTGACCGATTTATTAACTAAATTTCTACATGATATAGACAGTGAGACTCAATTTTTAAATATGTAAGTACGCATGCGTTTAGTAGATTTATCACCTACTATTAGATTATGTAATATATGTTTAAGGTTCCAATAAATAATCAAAAAATTGAAGTCCCTATGTTTTAATAAATGAGTTTCTCAAATATCATATCAGCTTGTGAAAGACTTTTTTCAAATCATGCTAACTATTACAACTAATAAAGTTATAAAGAAAATATAGCTGGACCATGAAATAGTGATCGACTTTATCAATTATTGCTAAAAATGTTCTTTCTTGGAACAAGATAAAAGAAATTCTAAAATTTGTTGAACGCAATATTTTTGATGTATGTATATGTTTTTTGTAGCTTTGAGTTTTTCTTATATTATATATAGTTTTTTTTTTAATCAGATCCATAACCAAAAACTCATTTTTTAAACTTTTTTAAATTTTTTACTTGTACCAAAAAGAATAAAACTCGTAATGTCAAAGTAATTATCCAAGTCAACTAAACCACAATCTCCAAAAGTAAAAAACAGATAGATACAATGACAAGTAAACTACTCCATTTTCTACTAATCCTAAGTGACATCTTGTATACATGTTCAAAAATGAGTCATTCATTAAAATAGATATTTTAAAAATAATATCATCATTAATCGAAAGCCAAAATATATATTGAAACCTATAAGAAAATTTAATTTTATTATTTTCTAAAACTTACAGGTGACTAAACAATATCTAGTAAAATAGGAATTTAGATGAGATGTGAATATACATCTTATTTTTGGATCATAAATTAGTAAATATCAGTTATAAAAAGTTGAAATATATATTTTTTTAATGATATATAAGATTTATGAGCTACCTCACTCCTTTTAATTTAAGTTTGACATTTATGGTTTATAATAAAATTTCAAAATTGATCCAATATATATGTGATTTTAACTACTATAAGTTTTTTAGCCAAAACTTCCTTACAAAAAAGTCAACTTAATGTTAGATGCACCCATTTTAATTATTTGATCCAATGACCACAAACCGACACTCCAAGTGTACGCTATTCTACTGAATATAACAGTTAAGAGGAGCCATCATCATTTACTTCTCTCATAATTATGCCTTAATTAACAACGTTAACTCTTTTAAAAAGTCAGATTTGGTGTTCATCATCGACTCAATTCATATGAAAGTTTAGTTTCTGGTTCATAAAATTTACTTTAAAGTCATAGTATTCGAACATACTGTTTGTTTTATATTAGTTATCGTTCTAAATTTTTAATATTGTTTTAAATTACTTGTTATCCTCTTATTTCAATTTAACTTTTATACAAAATTTCTAAATATACTTTTGCTATTAATTCTATATAATATTAATAGATGATGTAGTTAAGACGGTAAATTAAAATTATTTGTGAGGTTAATATAGTCAACTTACAAAAATTCTTAATCTATGTAAAAAAAATTTAGAATAACAAGTAAAATAAAATGGATGGAGTATAATTTAGAATTCAAGAATAAACTCAAAGAGATTCAAATTTAATTTTATTGGAATTGTTGAAAATGGTTTTGGAATTATCCAATTCTTTGGTTGATACATGCATTTTACTATGGTGATGAATAAGTGTACTCTTCGCATTTAATTGTTATTCGTGTAGGAGTATATATTTTTAGTCTTTGTTACTTACTAAACTTTGATCGAAGTATATAAATTTGATAGGAATCGTGACAACTAAGTACATTAAAAGGTAAGTATCGAAATTATACTCCATTTTAGCAAATTTAAACCGTAAATAAAAGAAAAAAAGCTTAGAAAATAATAAAGGAATATTTGGCACGACGTTGAGCTTAACTTTACATGAGACGATAGGAGAGAAAAAGTAGAGATTTCAAGTCCATTATTTATACTTTATTTTTGCATTGCTTTAGTGATAATTCACATTAATTGGTATTACACACCATGTGAGAACTCTTCAAAAAGAAACAGAATAGGACAAGCTCGAAAGATAATTGTTCATCTGTCACTTGGCTTTGTACATTTTTTTCCATCAATATTATACCACAAAACCACAACTGATTCACCCATTAGTCAAATTTTTATCTAACATATGAAAATCCCACTTTTCAATTAGATTTAATAACTCTACCATTGTTTTTATACAAGTTTTTCATTTAATTAGTCACTATTACATTACCAAAATTAGGTTAGTATTATAGACTAAGTCAAGTTATTCTATTGAAACCTTTAAGTTTATCATTTACTTTCTTTATTTAAGTAAACAATCAACTTTAAATTTATTAATTGAAACCTTGGAACAAACAGGTATGCTTAAACCTATTACCTACCCCTACTTGATCCACTTAATTTCATAAACAAATTTATACTTTGATTTTACAAGACTAATTAAAGCCATGTGGAAGAGAGTATAATTTGGTTTTGTCAATTTATAAAATTATTGATCTAAGGTTCAAAATGTTTTGGTAATGACAATAAATTAGAGGTAAAAACAACAATTAGAAGTTTAAATAAAATCTTGGTAAAAAAAGAAGACAAATGTAAAAAAAAAAACTTTACACTTATTTTTTATCATCATAAATTGTATAAAACATATTCTCTATCCGTCCAATAATTTTTAGTGGTTAAATTTCTCACACCCATAAATCTAATATTTGATTATATCCTACTAAATATAGTTTCTAATAAGCGGTTTTGAAGATGTATTGAACCATAACTCATATTTTATCGATTTAATTGTTGACAACAAAAATGAACAAGAGTAGAAATAGAAATTTACGGACTTGAAACCAAATGATGTGATATAATATTGAAATAAAAGTTAGAAAATACGGTAATTACTCAAAATCTTCTTCAAAGTAAACACTCCATAACTATTAATAAAAAATCACATGTAAAATATCTTGATGGTGATTGGTGAAGAGAAGTATCTGAAATTAGCAGCCTCTTATTAAAAAAATCTAAATTTAAACATTGATGAAGACAAACTAACAAATCAAACAAAACACAATTAATTAACACCACAATAATCTAAAAAAATAATACTGGCATGGGACCCATAAAACACACACTGTCAGAAAATCTTCAGAGTTTCAGAGACAGAAACTGAAGAAGATGAAGAAGAAAGAAGAAATCAGAAAAAAACAGTAAAATCTTCACAGTTTCTTACTAATTTTATCTTTTCTTATTCTTGTCTCTTCCATTTCCAGAAAACATTGATCCTAAACCAAACAAATTCCCAGAAGGAACAACATTTAAAACTGGACTCACTCTTATCCCTCCTCCTCCATGACTTCCATAACTATAACCTCCATAGCTTTTCTTCAATGGTGGTTTTGAAAAACCATTATTATTACTCGATGATGTTGAAGATGATGATGATAAAGATGATGATTGTTGTAGCTTTACATGCTCTGTGTGTTTTCTCGAGCCTTGTTTTTGTTTACTCGACGTTGAACCGGTTGAATTACTCCGGTTAAGTAACGGTAACGGACATAAACTCCGTCCGTAACTACTTCCACAGTTTAAACTACTGCTTCTTTTAAATCCCCAAAACGACTTCGTATTGGTTTTCTCCTCTGTTACAATCACGTCGTCTTCTTCTTCTGCGTTTGGTTTCCTCTGTTTTCTTAAATCCGGTTTGGTTTGAACCGGTTTTGGTTCCGGTTTGTGAGATTCCGGTTTTTTCTTGATTTTGGTTGGTAAGATTTTGCCGTTAGAGAAGAGTTCATCGGCGGACCAAGAGCCTTGATCGAAGCTTTCACCGGAATTTACGCCGCCGGGAATGCAGAAATCGAAATCGAGACTTGAATTAAGACTTGAAGGTTTCGAATTTGGTGATCTTAAGGGACGTTTCTCGACTGGAATTGAATCGGATTGACAAAAATCACGAGAAAATGAGATTCTCGGACTCATATTAGAATTTTCTGATAAAAGATCTACCGCCATTTTTGGTTGAAGGAAAATCAAAAGCCTTTTACTGAATATTCAAAGGTTATAGTAATGAGAAATGGTGAAAATGAAGAGATTGTTTCTTATGTGCAGAAAAAGAGGAAGAAGAGGTTTCCAAAGACGTAGAGAGAGATTTGGGGAAGAAGATGAAGATGGAATGAGTAGATTTTAATTATTTTTATAGCTAATTTTATGATATTAATTGTTGATTTTCTTTTTTATTTTTTAAAAATTAATACTTAAATGAAAAATAATTAGAATAAAAAGGAAAGAGAATATTCTTTTTTCTGAAAAAGAGAAAGAAATGAAGAATAAAATGGGAAGAGAAGAGGGGACAGAGAAGCGTGTCTCTTGTTACATATTCACATGCATGGGCCAAAAGAGGATATATGTTTGTTCTTCACTTTCCTACTTTTTTTTTTATATGCTATATTATATATATATATACAAATATATTATTTATTAAATTTATAACTCAATTCTTAAATTTTAGAAATATGATTAAAAACATATATATATATATATCTATCTCTTCTCAGTTTGATAGTTTAGATGACTCAACTAATAAGTATGTATTAGAGGTTTAACCCCATTATTAATAAAAAGTTAAAAGAGTTTTTAGGCTTTAGATCGAATATTTCCATCCAGTTGTTAAAAAAAATTAATCTTATACATAAATATAAGAATTACATATATCGTATTTAATATTAAATAATTGTTGAACTATTTTCAATTAGATGGTTAAAATTTTTAGCTAATAGTTTAGACTTTTAGAGTTCAATTTCACTCTTACCGATCATTGTTGACTAAAAAACAAAATATAGAAATGAATATTTAATTAATTGATAAAATCAGTTTTGTGGTTGATAATTTAACTTTTTTTTGTAGGAAGTAATAATAGCAAGAGCTTAGTTTTTCTTACATCCAACTTATAAATCTTTACTCTTTTGGCATAGAGTCAAGTTAACGCAACTTATGATAGGTTTTCTTTTCCAACAAGCAACTTAATTAGTATAGTTAAGAAGTGTTTAAATCTTATAGACGTATAAAGGACCAATATTAGTAGATGACAAACATATTCTATTTAACTAATTGTCAATTGGTTGAAAAGTTTTAACTGATACTTAAAAGTTAAAACATACACCTTAAACAAAAGTAATCAACAAAAAGTAATTTAACCAAAGATAATTTAAAAACAATTTCGTCATTAGAAAAATAATACGTTGGAAATATAAGATTTTAGAGAAAATCATAATTAGTCATACGTGAAAAAGAACAAAAAAAATTTTTATTAGTAGTATGCAGTTTGATTTCAAAAGTTAGTAATCAACGAGATTCTTCTATGTATCTAATCCAACGATTCAGAATTTTACATTATTTTTATATATTTTAAATTATCATTTTATTATATAAAGTTTGGTTTCAAAAATTAATAATTAACGAGATTTTTCTATATATTGAATCCAACGATACATAATTTTACATTATCTTTATATATTTTAATTTTTTATAATTTTATTATTTAAAATTGGATTTCAAAACAAATGCACGGCCATATCTAGTAATATATACACAAAACTTATTTAAAAAGTCGTTCAGAATCTATACATTATTGTTCATTTGACGTGTGATGGGTTTAAAAACAAAAATAATGTAACAGAAAATATTTAGGTCGTATCAAAACTCAATCAAATAAAAGTTCAACAAAAATAAATCCAAATCTATGATCCATGTTTATAATCAAAGTCAAAAGACAAATGTGTAAATGTGCAATGTTTGAATTGTTTAGAAAGTTCACTTCAAATCATGAAACATTGAACTTAGACTAATGGTAAAAAATCCACCGACCGAGACTATAAACCACGGGCGCTAATTTAATATCACAAACTATATATCAAAGTAAAACTTTTATCAAAAACAAATCCTATACAAAGATAATGAGATCTTACGTGACGTACGTCAAATACTGATGATATGAATATTTGTTGTGTTAATTTATTGTAGTGTAGTACGAATCCGATAACTGCAAGTATATTACAATTTGTAATTTTAGAATAATTTTAAGGGAAGCTCAAATTAATTCATATATAGGACCAACCAACCGAAATCCAATTTTCTTGCTACTAATGTTAGAGAAAAACAATTCAATATGGTTAAGCATGTCTAATGATATTGTAACTTGTTACTGATTACTGGAAGTTATCAATTTTATTCACTAATTCGCCATTCAAATTTTCTCATCGCATTATTCATTTGCAATGACTATACCAATCATACTAACCATTTACCAACTACATATTTTTGTTTTTGTCAATATTTGGGATAGACAAAAACTGATCAGTAGACCCACTTCAGAAAATTTCTTTTTTAATCTACTGCATGTAGTGTGAAAACATCAAATATCTAATGCTAGAGTTATTAACTAGATTATTCTAAACACAGAAAAACTTTATATTTACCAACCACATCTATTTTCCCATATTTTTAAACTTTAACATTTGTTTTCTTTCTTTTTAGAAAAAAACTTTATATTGTTCATAAACTAAAAATCAATGTCGACAAATGTCAAATTGATACATATCAAGAATATATACAACCTTTGTTAATGGTAGACCCTAACAAAAATGCTTTGTTATATATATTAATTTTTATGACACTAATTGTTATGTTTTCTTTCTCATTGTCGCTAAGTTGTATGTTCCTTTCAAATTTTATTTATTTTCCTTTGTCTATATAATTTCTTATATATAAATATATAATAAAGTTATATATCAAACCACTTGTAAGCTGTGACAAAATCTATGATAATTCTTTGTATAATTGTATTCTAACCAAAGGGATCTTTTGTGTGATAGAAAAATCCAAACTCTTTAATTTATTTACAAGAGATCGATGAGTCATGAGAGTTGGCTTTTCATCAAACTAAAATCGATTTTTTCCTTAGATTTGAAGCAAAGAAACTTGATGTGATAAATAGAAAGGAAATAAAAGAAAGAAATAAATTTTATATATTTATGAATTTTATTTAAAATAAAAACAGAAGAGAAAGTAAGCATGGGGATGTATCCGATGACTAGGTACGTACCGAAAACGAAGAATCCCACTAAGAGAATAATGAAGGGTTGAGAGATGGTCCACGTTTGCCACAACACATCTTTCATATCCATTTGGGTCGGCCCATGAGCCCACCTTGAAACCAACCCGATCCGGTTCGACCCGACCATGAATTGCGTACTTGTCCATGTCGGTTAGGGTTTGGTTATGATGACGGTCCCAACGATATATAAGATTTTTCTGATTTGGTCCGACAATAGCAGAGGTGATGTTTTGCTGACAATTACCGAACCATATTATCAAACTGCTTTTTATTTGATACCAAAAAACAGGTGCTTTTTTATTTCTAGATAAATTCCTATATTTTATAAGTTCCAAAATTTTGCCAAAAAATTATTTTCTTAAAATAAAAAAAACAGATAAATATATATCCAACTTACACAAAATTGCCAACATAATCTTGAACTATTGATTTTGCCAAATAATGCATCAAAAAACAGTGATACATAAATTTAGAAATGAAAATTAAATTTTAACAAACATGAATGACGCCGTTAATATTTAGTAAAAAGAAATACTGAACTTTCACAAATTTACTAAATTAAATACCAACAATAATTTGAGTCAATTTAGATATAGAATATAGACTATCATTGACCAAACTAATTAAGACTAAAATCAGGTTATAGAAATTAAAATGCACTTTAGCCCAAAAAAAGAAATTAACATGCACTTATTGTTTGTCAAAATTGACTAATGTCAAACCGAAATTGGGTTGGTCAATAAAAATTGATTTCAAATGTTTGTTTATTTTTTTTGTCAATAAATAACTATTAAATCAATGACGACTTGATCTATAATCTAAATTCTTATACTAGAGTTAGGTCAGATTCGAATTCACCACCTGATACCTAACTAAATCAGGGGCAAATCAACTAGACAATATGTTTTGTAGTTAATATATAATTTAGAAAATTAACGAAAGTTCAATATTATTTTAACTAAATAGTAACCGAGCAGTACCGATAGTGTTACTGTTCGTTAATGTTAATTTTTTTTAATGTATAAATTGGCTTGGTTAACTTCTAGTTGGTATATTATTTTGAAAAGTTCTTGTAAGTTCGGTTTTTTCCTCAAATTTTTAAATTACGTTTTATCTTCCATTTTTTTGTCTCTTGAGAAGCTACAAATTATTATTCCATCGTTGTCGATAAGTATTTCAACTATATTCACTACTAAAATTGAGCTTCTGTCTTTATTTACACAAAATAAAAACCTAAAATGTATAACTTCTAAGTTTGAAAATGGGAAAAATGTTGTTAGCTACACCAACTTTTATAGAATCACATAACTATACATATCAAGATAACATGTTATTTTATACATATCAAAATAACTACATATTCCATTGTAAGATACTCGAATTAACATAAGACATATAAAAGCATCATAACCATACAATTTTTATTTAACTAGCTACAATTTCTTTTGGCCACCGATGTTGACTCTGGTCAACATTTTTCTAAACCAAAATAAAAAAAATGGTTTAGTAACAAATTTAAATGATTGGTTGATCAAACCAAAAATATATTAAAAAAAACCAACATTAAACAAAAAGAAACAAAATTAGCGTTTAAACTAAAAAAGAAATACAATGTTAGGTTGCTAAACATTGCTAAGTCTAGGTGCACATGTGCGTGTAGAAAACGATATCATTTGAGTCGTAGAAAAAATATTATTTGAGTCTCAACAATGTCTAACTAACTGACATTAACGTGTCTTTTTAGTCTAAATGCAAATTGTGTTTTATGGTTTAATATTTGGTTTTTTAAAACCAACAATTTGATTTGGTAGGAAACCGAGATTGTTGTGTTTAGAAAACATTGACTAATGCCAGATCCAGTTAACCAAAAAAGTTGTATAGTTGTAGTGTTGTCATATGTTTGATATTAGTAGTATATGTGATCATGTGATAAGATAAAGGGAGCATTGGTAGAATAACCATTTTTACTATTTTAATAAAGAATATGGCTATGCTAATTGACAAATTATGTTAATGGCTAAAAACCCTAATTATTTATTACTCTACTTTTAATACACCATTTGATTATTATTTGAATACTTAAAAGAAAGATTTGGCTTAGATGAGAAATGGAAAAAAAAGAAAAGTAATTTGAGTATATAGCAAAGAGTTTCTTCATATTTAGGTGTATTGCAAAGAGAAATATGTAGCTTCCTATTTGTCAATTTATCACATTTTTACCCCTATAGTCTAACTCCACTTTATGTCAGCTTTTTTCTTTCATTCTTTGTAGTTGAAGAAATCAAAGCAACGAAAAATTGAAGAAATCAAAGCAATGAACATATCATGTGAAATAGATTTTCTCTGATTTTTCTATTATACAAATAAAAATGACCAGGTAATATGTGTTTTACCAGTCATAACATAATTATATTCACATAATTTTGAACCGAAATTGAGATTCGAAGATTTGAAAATATATGGAATTAAGAGGAGGATCAGATGAAGAAAAGGATATGAGACAGAATCACTGAATTGTTTGATCGGGACGATGACATCGGTTCAATATGGATGGTTGTGATGATGGTAGTGACAGAATTGATAATAAATTTGTTAGCGTCTAATATATGGTTTAATTGGTAATATATATAAGTTAATGAATACTATTTATGTTATTCAGGTAATATACACATTAACAGATAAAACACATAAGTTAGTAACTAATAAATGATTTAACAGCTAATATATATATATATATATAATACAAGTTAACAAATAGTAAATGCATTAATATTAACATGTATTATATTTTAGTTAGCTAATAATAAATAGGTTACTCATGTAATAAATGAAATAACATGTAATTCATAAGTTAGTAGATAATAAATATGTTACACCAGTCACTAATATATTCATAGATATTTTATATATGTTAGTGGATAATTAATATAATAACTAGGTATAATATAAATTATTGGATAATAATAATATTATCTAAAATATATTTTAAATTAGTGGATACTAAATATGTTACTGCATATCATATGCGTAATACATATGTTTTAGTAATAATATATGTAATAACATGTAATACATATGTAACAAGAGGAGTTAACAGGTAATAATTTTGTTACCATCACATTAAATATCGTGTCAGTGTATTAAATGTGATGTTCATTTTCTGAATCATCTGTCTCTTTATTTCTTCTCACATGCGCACGAAGCAAATGGATAGAGGTTCGTATTGTAATTTATCAAGTGGGTCCATTTGATTCTCCTAATTCAAAAAAACTTTGTTGTTAGATTCTTAATTTCTAAGTTAATTTATGTATATTGACTTAATTCACTCAAAAAAATACATAACCCTTTTCATGTATAATACAATATGAAAGAGGAAGAACCGAACCGAACCGAACCCGACAAAATACCCGAACGGGTCTTGTATTATGGAAGATTGGATATCCGGACCCAAACGGATAAAACCCGAAACCCGAATGGATATCCGAAATACCCGAAATATATTATATAGTTTAAAAATAATTTTATATATATAATTTTAGTTAGTTAAATATTCAAAATTATAATTATATATCTAAATATATTAAAATTTGAATCAAAAGAATATGAAAAAACTAAAATATTCAATTTTAAAATTAAATTATGATTTTTTAAAGAATTTTTTCAGTTTTTTTAAAAGAATTAATAAAAATATCCGAACCCGAACCGAACCCGAACTAAAATAGGATATTTTATAAGAACCGAACCTGATCCGAACCCGAAATATACCAAACCGAACCTGATCCAAAATTCTAAAATACCCGAACGGGTCTTAAATGTGTAAACCCGAAAACCCGAAACCCGAAAGGACCTGACCCGAACCTGAACGAGTATCCAAATACCCACCCCTAGCAATAGGCTTGAGAAAATCTCATCAGTGCACAATTATTATATTATATGTTATAGAATTACTACATAAAAAAAAAACAATAAAAACTATTCAGATGATGAAGAGGGAGGGGCATTGGCGGATGCATATATATGAAAGGTGGGTCATGTGTCCTATACTAAAAATATTTGGTTAACTTATTTTTTCATTTCATTTTTCATTTTTTAATATAAAGTTGTGCGGTATAATAGTCGAGTATAATAACCATAACCAAAAAATAAACCAAATCAAACTTAAATTTTTGGTTTGGTTCGATTTCGATTCCTAAAAAAGAACTATTCGGTAATAATATTTATACAATTTTGGTTCTCGATTCGGTTACGAAACCAAAATTTACCAAATAGGAATCAAAATTATTTAGTATTAAAAATACTTTGGTTACTTTTGGTCACAACTAATCATTTTTTTAGATATTTGGTTACTTTTAGAAAAAATAAGTATTCCAAACCAAACTAATGTTATTTCGAGATTAATCCATTTTTTCGGAAGTAGAACCGAAACCGATTCAAATTTTTTTTAGTACCCATTAGTTACCATATTTTTAAAACCAAAAGAACCAAAAACCAAAAAAATCGAATTGAAGAACTGAATGTCCATGACTTGTGCCTCAGATTAAAAATGCTTTTGGATCTGCCACTTAGGAGAGGAGAATGAAAATGAAAAGAATGATGAGAAGGAAGGTGAAGAAAATAGAACGGGAGGAATACGAAGAAAAATATGAGCACGAGGAAGATATGAAAAAGAAATAGGAGATAATAGAATAACAAATAAATTAAAGTTTATAAATTTTTTTTGGAAATTATAATTGATGGTTTTATAAGAAAATAAATAATATATTAGTTTTTATTAGTTTTTATATAAAAATTATTTGATAATATATTCATTTTTACATAAAAAATTGTTCATTTTTAAAAAAATTAAATCCTAGTATGTGTAGAGGTTACTACGCCATTTCTAAGTTTTATGAGGTTAAATTTATCGACTTTCACATTGTGTAGCTAAAAAATATGTTTTTTTGTGCAAATAGTTACTTCTTTTTTTTTTAATATTGGGTCAATACTGTCTGGTCCATTAGCCAAGTTTTTACATAATATATGTAGTGGGATTCGATCTCTGAATGTGCAAGTACGCATGCTTTTAATAGATTTATCACTTGCTATTAGATTAAAGACCACGTGCAGAAAGAATTACTTTAAATTGCTCATTTTTATAATTTTATATTCATCGATCAAAAAAATCAATCATGTGAAACATATTTTGATAGACATTTTTTTTTTGGTGAACTATATTTTGATACACAATACTTTATGTTTGAAATCCCTAATACAGTATTTTTTTTCACTGAAAATATAGAAAAGAAGATACTGTTCGGGATTATATCGATAGAATACATTGAAAAAATATTAAAACTGGCAGAAAACATGGATATCTCCGGAGACTAAAACCCAAAAAAGAGAAGCTACATTAACAAACACAGATAAAACAAAGCTAAATCAAATAAAGAAAAGAACTTAGAAAATGATAACTCGAACCCGCTGATTGAAATCACTGCAAGGAAAAACAAAGCCATAGTTGGTGACGAAACCTCCCGTAGTGAATAAGAAGTACCTCATAGATGAAGATCTAGGATCCTATGTCGGCAAGAAGATAACCCACAATTCTTCCAGAAGAGGCGAAGTCGAAATCAAAGCTGACCATTTGACGCCTATCCAAAGAGAAGACACGACATTGATCAGATCGAAGAATACAGAACGGAAGCGAAACAACCTCAACATGGTAAGACCAAACCTGGGAGAGAATAGTCACAGATCGAACCGAAGAGAGGAATCCAAACAATCAACTCGAGAAACCAAAACTAAGACCTTAACTAAAATTTAGCTAACTAATCTTGACGTGGTTCAAAACTTAAAACTAAACCGGAAGGCTTAATTTAATCAATAAAGGATTAAACAAAACAAAAGAAAATGGGAATACCAAACTAAAGCTCCGATGAGAGAACCGACAGATACTAAGGCTCAGCGGTAGAACACTTGAACCACGGCGAGAACTTGGAAGTCAAGCGGCTGAGATGTTGAAGACACACGGTGACGCTTCAGAGACCTCCCGTTAAAGCAACCATGAAACCACGAGCACCTCCATCTCACCCAATCGTCTATGCCTTTGTAACTCCGATGAGAAGACAAAACCTCTCATGAAGAAACCACTCGCACTGGAGATCGATTGCAGTGGAGCAAACAAAAGTAGCACCCTCTGAGAAGATGCACCAAATTCTCGGCTAGATCTAGAAACCTTCTTTCAATCCGGCGAGATCTAAATCATAAATAACAACAATGACGAAAGACGGTGGGGAGAGGCGACAAGCCGAAGCTAAAGGAGCCTCATGTCGCATCCCCTAGGCTGAAAATTCAGATGCGGCGGCGCTAGGTTAAAAGTGATTCTTTTCTATCTCGAGTGTGACGAAAAAAAGAAATCCCTAATACAATATTATTGGTCTCTTTTTTTTCTTAATAAAAAATATATTTGTAATTTTCCACAAATGTTTTTTGGCAAAGTATATTTTTCTCCGACTCTAATTAGTAACTACTCTTTATCAACAATTGGATGTACAAGTCTTGGTCTATATTTTAAAATTCTAAATCCTTAATAATACCACACATGATAAACTCGATTTTTGGAGGTGAGTAAGATGATAAAGGTGGACATTTAACCATTTGACCAAAAACGCTCATTTTCTTGACAAATTTTACATTATTTATAAAAAATTTAAGTTGTTCTTTTCTCTTTATATATTCTAAATTTTAAAAGCAAAAAATAGAAATCTACACCCTAAAATTTTCTTTTTAATCTACTATATGTACTTATGTAGTAGGGAGAGATCAAATCCCTAATGCTAGAATCATTAGATAGATCATCTTAACCACCAGATTGTGAAATCGACCAATAGCTGAGAGTTTCTTAAGATCTCTGCAATTTTTCTTTAATTTGTTTATTTTACTATAGATAACTAGACATAGACATTCATATATTTGGTTCAATTTTGACTATAATCAATCAATTCATAGTAATCTAGATAGAGGATTCTTTTAGCTATATAGGTACCAAAAAGATTTCGGTTTGATATCAATTTGGTATCAATTTGTTTCAATTGGTTCAGATAAGTCTGAAAAATAAATTTAATAATCAAAAAATATATAAATAATCGATTAAAAATATTATCTGGAATATCCAATTAAAAAAAAATATCCAAAAGATACTTAAAAGTTATGAAAAAATTTTATTTGAAATATCTGAAGTATAAACCTATTTTTCTCCTTTCACTTGATTCGCTCTGAATCATAAAACATATTTTTTGTCTATAATGTTAGAAGACTGACTTATAATTCATAATCAAACCTTCTTTAATGAAATTCAAGTTGACAAAAAAGAAAAACACCTATTAGTGTGTATATATATATATATATATATGATACACTAATATCAATCAAGTATCCATTCAAGTATCACTTTGGTTCTAAATATTATGATATCCACTATTTTGATTTAGCTCTGGTTCTAGTTTTTGGTATCAAACCTATTTTTATTATTTTATTTCGCTATTCTTCTTTTTTTTTCTCTTTGAAAAAATGATTTTTGTTGGGAAAAAAAATGATTTCTTGGTGAGATCCGCCGCCGCAAGTGTGCCAAATGGTCTACAAATACTTCTGTATTTTTGCCAATTGTGTAAGTCATTAAGAATTCTTAAAAACTGTCTCCCATTTCCTAATAAACCATTAATTTTTGTAAAATGTTGTCTCCCATTATTTTTTTGTCGTTCGTTTATTTTTTTGTCTATATCGATTGTAAAATTGTGTGAAACAATCTTCCTTCATTAAATTTTCGAGTTCCGACAGAAATTAAACACTAAAGATATCTACTTACCAATTTTATATTATGAAAAACAACTCAAACCTAAACGAAACTGAAAGAAAGAAATAGCTATATGTCGTTTAAATTAGAAAAAAATAAACGCGTATGGATCTGGTCAATGTGGTCATTGGATTGGTCACCTAATATTTTCTCCCTAAAAAAAAGAAGTAATAATTTTCTCTCAATTTCCTCGAACAAGAACATTAGAAACTAAAAACAAATGTCAAATTCTTATAAACTAAGCAACCAATCAAATTCCTCTATTTTTTCCCTCTTTGCTTTTTTTTGTCTTTCTCTCCCAATCACTCTTCAGATTCCGGTAGAAAAAGAAGAAGAAAAGAGAAAAAGATTCGCTCTTTGTAACCGGAGAAGTTTCAAAATATGAATACGCCCAATTGGGAACTCCGAGGTTGTTGTAATCGGAATCAGAATGCTTTCCTCATCACCATCGGAATCTTCACCGTCGTTATCCTTCTGGTCAGTTTTCATACTAGAAAGTTTTGACCTTTGATTGTTTTCTTCGATCTAATTGAAGATCCGAAGGGGTTTATGTAAAAATCTAGTCAAAAGGGTGTCAGATTGTAGTGTTTCATACTATTGACCTATAATTTGATTCAAATTTTCAAATTTTGCGAATTTTGGCATCATTTGTTTCATATTGTTAAGATGTTTACATAGATTTGTGGTGGGTTTTTGGTTTGACAGCTATGGAGGACATTCTTATTGACACCATTTAAACTCATTACGGTGTTTTTACATGAAGCAAGTCATGCCGTTGCTTGCAAGCTGACATGTGGAGATGTAAGAAGCTCTCTCACTTGAATTGCTCTTCAAATAAACTTAAAAGGGTACAAATTTGATTTTAGGTTGAACCCTTAATTCCGTTTGCAAAGACAAACTGTCCTTCCATTTGCAAAGTTATGCTTTAAAAGGGAAGAGAAGTTATTCTGGTTTCTATTAGATATGCACATCTCTGTTATCATCCATCAGTCGAAAGGTTTGCTGTAGCAATGGTCTTTGCATTCTTTGGGCATGACTGTTTAGCACGACCATACAGTTTGCATCTTTATGAGAGGTTACAGTATCTTTATTTTATATGATTCTAGCTTGCCTCCCATGTTTAATGTTTAAACTACTAGCTTCTGTCATTAATCAGAACACACAGTGAATCTACTTGCACAATTGCAGCCGCTCAACCTTTGGCTTTAGTTTTACTATAACTAGCCTAGGACTGAATGTAACAGATTATAGCTGTTGTGAGTTTGTTAAAGCTGTTAGTGAGGGCTGGGATTATAAAGATGTCTCTACAGAATGTTTAGAGTGTCGATTTTCTAGGATTTGATTGGGATTTCGATGAGACTCTTTCATTAATAAGTGTCTCTAGTTTGGTAATTTTTATAACAGGAAAGAACAGCTTCAGCTCTTACTATATTTCTTATTGTGTTTTTTCTAGATTGATTGCTGCGTATGAAAATTTTACCTTATGCAACTATTACAGAGAAAGTGTGCAATCCACAAACTTTTCTTTTCAAGTACTACTGCTTGTATCTACCTTCTGTCAATGAGACTGCAAGTTTTAGACCCCTCACCAAACTTTTATCTTTGAGAAGGTTATATTTAATTTACACATCAATGCCATCAATGTGTATACCATTTCTCTGTGAATCTGCAATTTAAATTACAACTTGTACAGTCGTATGTAATTTGGATACTGTGTTCCTATTAATAAATATCACTCATTTTGGGCAATCATGTTTTTATTGAATCTAAAGGTAGAGGGGATGGAGGTGAATGCAAATGAAGGGGGTTCGACAACAACACGTGGTGGCATTTATTGGCTGATATTACCTGCTGGCTGTAATTGCACAATCTATCTATCTCCCTTATACAAATCAACCATTTTTCGAATCTAGACTGTCCTTTGTTGATTGATTTAAGTTAAAAGGGCTAAAGGTTTTACCCTTTTTTTTGTTGTTGTTTGATTGGTTATAGATCTTGGATCATCATTTTGGGGAATGGCTTTGATACTTGCATCTACCAATCTGATGACAGCAAGAATAGCTGCTGGTGGTCTGGGACTTGCTTTATTTATTGTCCTCTTCATTGCCAAAAATGTGAGAAGAACATATCTCTTTTATCTGACAAAGCTTTATTTTTCTTTAAAAGTTATCAATATTAAACAATGAGATCTTCCATTTTGACAGTGGACGCTTCGAGGTCTTTGTATAGGTGAGTTATCTTGTGATTCCTCTTCTATATTATTCCTTTTAAGTAGCAAAAATCCTTATATAGTTGCTACAAAATCTCAGGTTTCATAGTATTCCTCGCTGTCGTTTGGGTTCTACAAGAGACAACTACAGTCAAGATTCTGCGTTATGTCATTCTTTTCATTGGTAAGATACTTTCAAAGCCATGCTCTGTCTTTTCAACATCATTCATTTTCTTTATATAAAACCTGGATTTCACTATATTGCAGGTGTAATGAACAGCTTATTCTCAGTTTACGGTATGTATTTCGCTGCTCCCATTTACTTCACTTAAAGTTCTGAGAAATATGATTGAAGTCAGCTTTTGTTTCTGCAATGAACATTAGATATTTATGACGATTTGATATCTCGGAGGGTCCATTCGAGCGATGCAGAGAAGTTTGCAGAGATCTGTCCTTGCTGTACTGGTTGTGGCTGGGGTGTCATCTGGTTAGATCTTAATCCAACTCTCAATAATCACTGAAAGTGAAAAAGTCTTTTCTTTTGTGAAAGCAAGTTTGTTTTCATTTCAGGGGAATGATATCTTTTGCATTTCTTTGTGCATCGCTATATCTCGGCCTAGTGATCCTATCTTAAAAGGGTAATCTTTGTTTAAGTTTACATGGATTGATTTTGAACCAAAACAGTTTGCTTTTGAATTCTGATGAACCTTTTTGTGATTGTTAATTTGTCTTTTAGGCTCAAGATTCTTCTCAGTGAATTGCAAAGACAATATTGTTTGATAAAAACTTGATTATTTTAAGTCCCTTAATGTGTTTTGGGATTTTACATTTGATTGAAACTTTAGGTTTTATTTGAGAGTTTGTATTCTTTTTTATTCCGGAGTCTGGTGAATAGAATTGTTAATTAAATTTTTTGATTTGGTATTTCTGATGCATTCATAGACGTTGACTTCTTCAACAACAAAAAAAAAAAATAACGCTGACTTTTGGATACCATTCTAGAAAGTTGAAAAATTGTTCAAAGCTTATGACATCTTACAACAATTTTCAATCCTCAGATGCTCAAATCCATAAAACAAACAAACATGTAAGATCGACGGACATTCAAACATAATGTGATTAATTGTCTAATTATCACATCCACAAAGACTACAATAGCCTTAACAATTTAATTCACCTTGCCTAAGATTTGACAAAATTGCCATACAACATGAGCTAACTTGTCAAATAAAATGTTTGAAGTTTGGCGGATAAAGTAATTTCCTAGCATGTGTTTGAAGATTTCAGACAGAAGGACCACAAGTAGCATGACCAAATTTCAGAAAACTGTGTTCGATCCAATATACCGATTTTATATAATGTCAACCATAAAAATTCTATAGAGAAATCGGTTTTGCCGGTTTTTGAATTAAAACTGTATTCCACCTTAGTTTTTAGTTAATGAATCATTCAGACAACAAAAAAAACTAGAAATTGGGTCTCCTTAATGAAAAATTGTTTTATCAATGAAAGTTTTCATTATTCATAGTCTATCAACTCATTAGTCATTAACTCTAGATAAATGGCAGAGCATTTTCCTATCATAAATCTCGCAAAAATACGCTGGATCAATGGTCCTTCCACAAAAAAATAGTAGTCATTACTTGCTTTTTTGATTTACCCTTTACTTTGCACATAAACAAAACCAAATACGTGGAAACGAAATGTACAGTCGCTATACTATTCTTTTATCAGTTTATGACTATTCCATTGCATTTTCGAAATGGTAAATAGATTTAAACGGATTTCGAAAGGAGTTTCTATGCAATATAGGTGTTGAAACTATATTTCTTCATCCATAAGAAAATGAATACATCCTAACCATAATTATTTTTAACATATTAAATATTAATAATAAAATAGATAGAATTTATATACTAATTTCAAATTCTAACTATAAAATCCAATTTTTTTGTAGATATAATATATAAAAATAATTTACTCCCATATATTTAGCCCACATCATATATATCATCATATAGTTACAATAAATTTCATTATTTATACTTCATTCCTATTATTTCTTTTAATATAAATTTTTTTAAAGAGATAATTGTCTTGATTAAAAATTAATTATATAAATGATCAAAGAGTTTTCTAGTTTATAAAGAAAAAAATTCAATGAAAAAGTCTTTCACTTTGGTCAAGTCCCTTTTTGTTTTCAACTTTGGTCAAACCCACTTTTAGATATTGTCTCTTTTAACAATTACGTACCCTTAAACCTTAATTAGTTCAAATGCCATCTAAATGAGTTTGTCAAAATAAACGTCGAGAACTATAGGGTTTCTTTGTATTTATTTGATACGCCAAAAATTGAGAAAAACAAATTCACTCAAATGGATTCAACATTACCACGTTCCAATTAACAAATCAAACTATACAATGTTCAAATCAAACTTAGTATCAACACAATTTATTATTAGTAGAAAGAGTCAAATACTATTCAAGGTTTGGAAGATTTATAATTATTACACAAAAATAAAAATAAAATTTAGAGAAATTTGTAGCTAATTTGACTGCATATGCATAGAATTTGATATGTCTAGATGCTCTTAATCATAATAAGAATGTTGCAAAATATGCCAAAACCGAACACCGACGTGGAATCGTGGAGAATCACATTAATATAAATAAATAAATATTTGGCAAGATAAATAAATAAATAAGTTTTTTTATAACACAACTTTCCTCCATTAAATATCATAAGATTACAACGAATTTGATAAGTAGAGTACAACGAACCAAAAATAACAACATAAACATAAAAAAACATAAAAAAACTTTTAGGTAGAGAACACTCATCACCCTGAAAAACTTAGATAGAAAGTGGAGCAATGTTCTCAATTCCCGATAAATGCGAATCCACTCCTAATTTCGTCGCTGCATGGGTAGGTAAACATAACCATGAGCTCTCTACCCCAAAGGCAACAAGCTTTGATGAAAACAAAACCAAACTATTCTGGTTAATTAGCAGAGATCTAAAAGTCAGATAATATCTTACATAAATATGTCTAATATTCTCTTTAAGATTCATGTCCTATGAGATCCAATATAACTGAGTAATTAAAGAGAAAGGATGCAGATACTTTAGCCAAAAATAAGCCCAGCAATTATGCCTAA